>LR756420.1:1450815-1508609 GCA_902729485.2 Mus minutoides | reverse complement strand
CCACCACGCCTGGCTCTGAAATTAAGTTTAGCTGGATGTATTTTATTTACCAAGTGACCCTGTACAAATCCCCACTGCTGGGGCGCAGTTGGCCCTGCAGGCCAGTTTCTGGGATAAGTGCTCTCCATTTAGTCTCTGCTCTTTGCACCAGGCAGTACCCGCTGAGCATTTGGTAAGGGAATGAGAGCAGCCATGTGTAGCCAGAGCCACCAGTCTGATGGCCCTCTAGAAACACTTCCTTGGTTGAACCACCTGCCCCTACCAGATTAGAAACCAACAGAAACTTTGAGATCTGACTAACACTACATGTGCACAAATGTGTGTGAGAGTGCATGTGTGTAACCTGAGCCGGCTAGTGAAGTGCCAAGTGTACACTGGAGGTCTCTTAGGGGGTTCAGCCACACACGAGGCAAATCCAGGCTGGGGGGAGTGGATGTCACAGCATGGCCCCATGGCACAGCCACCTGCTCAACCCAGCTCCATCTGGGTGGCTTCAGGCAGGTCAGTGACTGAGCCTGCAGTGACCGTGTTCAGCCAAGACCCTCTTCTCCTCATGTCCTGCACACTGGCTCAGAAACTTCTCCCTTCACTCCATCTGGGCCACCACCTGGGCTGTCCACTGTCCCAGCACTCGAGCTTGTGCATGGTGGCTGTGCACATAGGCTTTGGGTGTGTGCATACAAGCATTCAAGATTCCCAAGGAATCCTTGTTCTACGCTTAAAGGAACAGCTCCCCCATGGTTGAGCTAACCAGGCACAGGGTGTGCCACGAAGGGCACACACATCCACACCACTTCCTGCTTAGGATGGATGTGCCTCTTCACAAGAGTATACCTACATTACAGACTATGCCCGAAAACACATGAAGACATGACTGGTTATAAACTCATCATGGATGCAGACACATATGTGCCGCATGATTTGAACAGCAGGGACGGGAGCGGAAGGCAGTTGCTGAACTCGGCTCTCTTGCAAGCTGGCCATTACACTTTGCCCATGATAGATATTCACTTTTAGTCCCACCTAGGATCAGTTGGGCACCCCTTAGGTAGACAGCTAGATGGGTGGAAAGCACTGCATGCCAAAAGGCTGGGAATCACACAAGAGAGTTCACATGGCCAGTCTGGGCTCTAGAGATGACTGAGCAAACATAGATTGAGGGAGACTCAAAGGTTGGGCGGTGGATGCTGGCTCAGGAAAGGGTCAGGGGCCCCCTGGAGGGTTGCAGATCTAGCCTGGATTTGGCATGCATACAAGCAGTCTCTTCTGCCTGCATCCCTCCCCCCTCTGCCCCCCCACCTCACCCTCCCCTTCCGCAAGATGTGATGACAGATAAGCATGTGTGCTCAGGCGACAGAGGCGTCTGTGCAGGGGCCATCGATCACCCAGCCCTGGGAGCCACACAGCTGTGCGGATTGGTGCTACCGCTTAAAACCAACCTCCCAGCCCGGACTAGGTGGTCCTCCGGGGGCCTTGGATCCAGGGGTTGGGGCTCCTCCTGTGCCTCCCTCTAGACCAGGCACCCGAGGTGCTGACCTCTCCAAGACTCAGAGGATGCTGGGCACTAGTCCACCACCGGGCACATTCCTACACTAGCCCCACATACACAAAGGCACACTCATCCTGCCCGACCCCAGCCCCGACCCCAACTAATGACCTGGCATGCGCTCTCTGGCTGCGTGCCTGGTCTGGAAAACTAATAGCTGGAAGGGCCAGCCCACCCATCCATTGACCCTCTTGAGACTCGGTGTCCTACAGGGATGAGCGCAGGAGCTGAAGTGGATAGCTGGGACCCCAACACCTTTCTTTTGCCTCTCCGCTGCGGGCGCCGCCCTGACGAACCCTCACGGTGCTGGGATCATAAGCAGCCCTTTCTATGCATTCCGTCCAGAGCCGGAGCCCCAACTTCGCGGGAAGTGCCGCCTGCTCACCTTACGGCGTCCTCCGAACCGAGCCTTCGGCTTCTGCTAAATGTGCGCCAGGCAAAGGGTCAAACTTCCCACTTGGGAACACCGCGGGGTAACTGAGGTCCAGAGCTAGAAGTGCCGCCTCCCTGGTACCGCCGCCGCCTCTCGCATTCCCCGACGCCGACTCGCAGGCGCCCACCAAAGTTGGCAGAGGAGCGCGTGCGCCACGGCGCGAGCTTCCAAACGCAGCGACCTCCGACCGGGCTGGGCGCGGGAGGCGGGACAGTCTCAGCGGCAGACGGCTCCCACCTCTTAGCACACTGCCCTGCGCACTCGCCGGACGCGCTGGGACGGCTCCAGGAGGGAGCGAGGCCAGACCCGCCACAGTGCCGCAAGAGCTTGGGGTGGCGCGCAGGTGCGGGGGCCGAGTG
This sequence comes from Mus minutoides, assembly GCA_902729485.2. Classification (NCBI taxonomy): domain Eukaryota; kingdom Metazoa; phylum Chordata; class Mammalia; order Rodentia; family Muridae; genus Mus; species Mus minutoides. The sequence continues at coordinate 1,506,271 of LR756420.1, read as the reverse complement.
AGGGGCGCCTGGCACCGTCCCCGCCCCCGACGCCTGCAGGCTGCCGCGGGGGTGCGTAGAGGCAGCCAAGTCTCCCGGGTCCCCACAGCGGCAAGAGGGGGCGTCAGCACGCATCAGTCAGGGCTCTGGCCCCTGACAGCCGCCTGCCCACCCAAATAAGGGCCTCGGGGCTGAACCCTAGGACAGGGAGCCTCCAGAGCAGACTAGGAGAGGCCAAAGCCCAGAGCTCAGGCGGTGGAGTCTATATCTCCTTGCCAGCTTCCACTGGGCAAGCCAGAGAGCCTATGTAGTTCCTTTACTCCAAACAGGAGGCGTCTCCCACACCCCTTGCTCTACCCGCTGATGGTCACTATGCACTGACACCCCTACCCCTGGATACAGCCTGCTATTTCCAGCCCCCACTCTTCATGACCTAGGAGGTTCCTGCTTCAGGAGATGCAGTGCCAGTGCCCACTATCTGAAGGGCCTCATCCCCACTGGTGGCTTCTCCTGGAAGGGCTATGGGGTGACAAAGGACCCAGGAGGGTTTGGAACGCCAAGCACACAGTGAATGCTGGAACTCCCTTCCCTGTAATGTTTTCATGGTCAGAACTGCTTCTGGGCTGTCAAAACTTAAAATCTGGGCTCACATTTCTAGCCAGGTCCCAGGGAACTTTGGGTAATTGGTGAGTTCCAGGGGTGCATGTGGGTATGGCTCCCTCTGTCCCTCCGTCCCTCCATCCTGCTCTCTCTGTCTCTGTGTGTCTGTCTCTGTCTCTCTGCAGTCAGCCTGTGACTGGGGAGGATACCTTAGCCCAGAGGTGTGCTGCATGGATTTTCAAGCATAGAAGGGTGATGGTTGTCCCAGGCTTGCTCTGTGGAGGCTGAGGTCCAAAGACTCTTGGGACCCTAAGGCTCTTCCAGGTTCACTACTGGTTCCTAGAATTTCCCCAGTTGAGATTTGTGGAAGAAGTGAAACCTCTCTAGTGATTCTGGGTTGGTACAGGGGACACTCGGACACTCGTAGGGTTCAGGGCAACAAGCATTCAGTACCACTGGTCCCATGTCTGTGTGGCGGACATAATGACCAGGGCTCAGTTGTTGGCCAATGTTCAAAGGTTACTACCAGTTAAGGAGCAGGGCCTCTCCAGCCTAGTTTCCTTCTGTCTCCATGCCACCTTCCTCAAAGGCAACCCACTCCCAACTGAGGGACATCCAGAGCTGGAAGTGGTGTTATGTATGGATTGTATAGCATGCTCCTTTCTGTCTGCCTGGCTCAGCTAATCAGCTGACCATGCAGGTGGCCTGGGGCCAGGAGACAGCTTGAATGACCACTGTGCCAGTAGTCCTAGGGCCAGGAGACCAGCTCCTCATGGGCACTAACTAGAGATGAGTGCAAAGTCAGGTCACTGAGACAAAGAGAGTGGGGACACTAGGCATGGGCCCTTTTTCTTTTCTCAAGGACACCTCTGTGCTCTAGTGATCCTCTTTCTGGGAATTAGGGAATAGGCTGTCTGACAATAGGGGCAGGCTGGAGAATGTGGCCACTGTCCAGAGGAGGCCTGGCTCTGGCATCCAGGGAGTAAAGCCCGGTGTAGCTCAGATGACTGAGCCTGTGGTCTGTGGAAGAAACTAAGAGGTATGCTATGTGGCATCTTACTTATGAGGTCGACAGCCCTAGGGATGATCACTGCCTAGGCCAGCTCTATGGAGGCCCAGAGAAGGGAGACAGATAGAACATGTTGATATCCAGAATGGGTAAAGCAGGAGGGAAGTGAAGGTCCCACATGCCCAGCAGTACCACCTTTTATAGACCTTTTTAGAAATTTGAGTGAGAGGAGAGGAAGAGACCTAATCAAACAAAACCAAAACCCAAAACAACCCCAAGGTATCTTTTTTTTTAAAGACTTATTTATTCATTTTATGCATATGAGTACACACTGTAGCTGTCTTCAGACACACCAGGAAAGGACATTGGAGTCACCATGTGGTTGCTGGGATTTGAACTCAGGACCTCTGGAAGAGCAGTCGGTGCTCTTAACCACTGAGCCATCTCTCTAGGCAGATATCTTTCCCCTGGACTTATTTTTGTGTTTCCTAGTCTCCTGCGCTCTGGGCTTGCTCATGTAGGTCTGGAGAGCTTGATAGTGTGTGCCTGAGAGTCGCCCACCTCCTGCCTAAGGGGCTGGAAGACACATACAGCCTTTCGTGATTGCCCTTGCCTCTCCTCCCTCACATGATACCTCTTCTTGGGCCTTCTATCCAACCCTCTGGGAGTTGGGGCCCATAAGTTCTGGGAGATGGTCCTACCTCCTGATGGGTGGCTGAGGCCCCATAGCTTTGTGTTTCTGCTTGTCAGTCTGAACCTGAGACGCTGCCCACATTCTCTAAGCAGCAGCCCTCTCTGCTCAAGAGTAGCGAGCGCCCCCCAGTCTTAGACCACTCCTGGGTCCTTCATTAGGACAGGGACCTGGTGTTCTACCCTCAGCTGGAGGCTTACTTATTTCAGTAACTAACCTCCTCAGCTTGACCTGCCTGCCCACCTGTCACCTCCATTAGCATTGGCCCTGTGTGTGCTGGGGGCTTGTGAGCTGGGACTCTGCACTGTCTCATGCCCTCAGCAAAACAGGTAGGGGTTGGACTGGCTAGTACTTCACCATGTGCAGAGGGACAGTGGATTGAGCTAAACAGGGTCTAAAGCCTGTGCACAGAGGACTCCATGGAGTGACAGCTAATGTGAAGCTCTAGAGGAGGTCAGTGCCACACAGTTCATCATGGCTCGTTTTGTACCTTATGAGCACAAGACATCTACAGTCCATGTGAAATCGCCATTCCAGAGAGAAAGAGATATCTTTGGGGTTTCACCTCTCTTGTACATTCAAAGTGTCCTTGGGACTGTAGGCAGGCTAAGGACTTGACTGCAGAGATGGGATCATGCCTCAAGTTCTGTACCAGCTGGAGACTGCAGGTCTTGATGGCCCCAGAAAACTGTAGTATAGGAGTACACAGTATAGGAGAGGCAGCAGGATCTGGAGACTACATAGGGCTCTGAAGGGGAGGACGTGGGTTGGGACCATAAAGGGGCCATAGAGAAACCTAGGGTCTGAGTCATCTATTCCTGGACATGCTGGCTTATTCAACAACCTGGATTAGGAAAGGTCTGCCACTATGTCCTGGGCAACTGGATGGGTGACACTCCAATATTCCCTGGAGGATCTGAGCCAGGTGTGTGTGTGTGCACAAACACACACACACACACACACACACACACACACACACACACACACACACACACACACACACGAGTGCGCGTGATGTTTGTAAACTCCCTTTCATGGGAGCATGAGAACATTCCAGCTGGACAGGGGCTTCTTCCTTTAGAGGGAGCAGCCGGCCTGTCCAGGTGGGTGGGACAAGCTCAGGCTACCAAGGCCCCCACCCGTCTCTGAGCCTGGCACTGGTTGAGCAGTGCCTGGGGCCGACAGCAGCCATATGTTGGGAAGTGGAGTTGTGTGCGTTGCTCTGCGGCCCCCGGGGCCAGCCTTCCTGGGCCTGTCACAGATGATTTTCCCTGCCTGAATGGCAGGCAGGATGGCGGGTGGGGCAGTGGGGGCCTGTGAGCTGTCCCTATGTTCAGGCCCTCTACTGCTCTCTACACTAGGGTTTTTACCACTCCTGGAGTAATCCAAGAACTGGGCCTCAGCTTTGAAGTCCCCACAATTTCACTGAATGAACCTTGTGGTGGGCTGTGGTGGGCACCCCTTTTAACTCAAAGTTGGGGTTCAGGAAATTTTTGGTTGGTCATCAGGAACCTCCTGATTGGTTGTGGGTGGTGGCCAGGGGTCCACACCAGGCTGTTTTGCGCCCCAGGCAGGTAGAAGAGGGCTGGGAGCTGAAGCCCTGTCAGCCCAGCGCCCAGAGCTCTGCGCAGGGAGGCAAGGAGGCCATGGCTAATTTGTACACTAAGTGCTTCTGACAGGGATGCCTCGCAAGTGAGAACATGCCACTGCCTGCCCTGGGAAGGCCACAATGGCTAGCAATGAAGACAGTAAGTCCAAGAGAAAGGACCAGAGGGACACAGGGCCAATGAGGACTAGGAATTTGAGGAAAACCAAGAACAGGTTGATGGCTTCTAAAACTGTCGACATAAAAGCATGGAAAAGCTGTGAAGATGAGGTGGTCACAGACAAGGGGCAGTGAGCCTTACAACCCCCATGTCCACTGTGCTAGTCACTAATCCTGTTGCTCTCTTGGGCTTTGTGACCTCCTGCACAGGACACAGGACACAGGACAATCTACCAAAGTCTAGCCTACCCTGCTGAGACTGGAGTGTAAAGTCTGCTTTGACCAGTCAGCACTCCCTCCCTCCTCTAGGCCTCTTACCCTAACCAGAATCAAGGAGCCTTTTGAGGAGCCCCAGCCCCCTCCCAATACTAGTCCTAGAGTTTTACTTTATGTGTATAACTCCCCTCTGGATGCCCCTTTGCTCCCCCTCCCCTGTATGCTGGGGTCCACATGGAGGGGAAAGGGAAGATGTTTGCTGAGACTAACCAGAGTGGATGAACATGCAGTGGCTGGACCTCCATCTTGCCCTGAGAAAATCCTGGCCTTTCTCTTGAGTTGTTTCGGGGGCTGGTGTTGCAGAGGCCAGTGTGGTATACTCCAGGTGAGTAGGGCAGAGGAAAGGGGTCTCTAGAGGAGCTGGTCTTTGGCTGCCAAAGATGCCCAGAACTGGCTCCTGCCAAAAGTGCCCCTCTACTGTAAGAGGTCCAGCCTGGTGCGCAGCCGCATAGGGGCAGGGAAGGCGCTGTGGGCGGCGAGGTGAGATGTGTTGTGGCAGCTGCCCCGCTGCCCGAGGCCCGCCTGGAGCGAACACTGCTGGTGGCTTTAATTGCTTTCACATTCGATGGGTTGGCCTGTGACAGGCCTCTTACGCAGTGCACTCTGGCCGTGAACCCCCAGCCCCCGCTTGCCCAGGGGCATCCTCCAGCTCCTGAAGGGGCCTGGGCTGCTGGCCAGAGATGGGCTGAGCAGCTTAGCGTCACCTGTGATATGAGATGTGCCCAGCCTGAACCAAGCTGGGAGGGGACACAGCACACCAGCCAAGAAGAGAGCAGCAGCTACAGCCTCACTCACCCTCTGGCTCCATCTGCTCCTTCTTGGTGACTGATGGATTTAGACAGCCTTCATCCCCCTCAGTGCAGGCAGCAAAAAAATACTCACATACACATTGTCCTGCTTACTATGTTGGTCCTTCCTGGCTGTGGGGCTCAAAGCCTGGAGATAGGCTCCAGCCTCTGTTATACCTGTATATTCACTACTGCTTGAGGAGTAGGCAGAAGCAAGGTATTACAATCCCTGGTATTCCTCTGGAGTTTATCCAGGTTTATCCACCCTGGCCTTTGGAGGAGCCTGTTTCTGTAGGTACTGTAGGTACTGTAAGGACAACAGAACGCAAGCTTCTTACAAAACAAAACACTTTTATTTGGTCCGTGGAGCCTGAGTGGAAATGGCCTGTGGGGTGCATCATCGAACAAGGAAGGGACTGATAGCTGATAAAATAGTCTCTGTGTTCGAAGAGCTGGTCCTATTTACAGGGTTAAAAATATTCACAGCTCAGAGTAAAAGGAGGCCCAGAGGGGAGGGGAATGTTTCTCTAGGTATAAAAACCCTAGCAAGCCCCATGGAGGCAGGGACAGTGGGCTGGGGAGCTGCCCCTACCTAGGAGGCTGCACAGCAGTGGCAGCCAGGTGTGTGTGTCCCAGGAAATGACTCAGGCGTCCATGTGGCAGGTAAGGGCTCCGATTTTGACAAGCAGCTGGGGGAATGCTGGGCAGGTGGGTAGCTTGGCTCCCTCCTCTAGGGGAGGGAGTAGTCAGTCACACCTTACATGTGCCTGTGATAGGACCGGAGTAGGGGGTATCCCTCTTTGTGGACAGACTGAGGCCATGGGCAGAGCTGACTGTGGTCAGGGAAACTAAGGACAAAGCGCTTCTCCAGACAGCAGGGCTGGGCCTGGCTCCTGTCCTGTGGCCCCATCATGGCTTTGATCCTGGCAGGTGCTCCAGGAATTGCATAGTGTTGCAGGAGGTGTGGCTGTCCCCAAGCCCTGGCCGATGGCCACCAGGCATCTGCTTCCTGCAATGCACTGCTCATATGCCAGGGCTATCAGGACCCTGATCATTAGGGCAGGGAGCTGGGCTTGGGAACAAACCTAGGGGAGAAGCAGCAGATCTGAGCCCCAGCAAAGGGTTGCCCAGGTTCTCACGGCAGGGCATGGCCTCTAAAACCCTGACTGGTTCTTTGAACATTTATCTGGGCTGCCTCTCCATAATATGTGATCCCAAATTCACAGGGCCCCCTTTGGGCCTTGGCTATCTGAAGCTGTCCCCAGGACTCAAGACAGAAGTACTGGAATGAAGCCCACCTGGTTCGAGGTATTCTGCATGGCAGCTGGGAGGCCTGGTGGGGTACTGAGGGGTACTTGGGGTAGGATAGGAGGGGAGGCCCAAGGGAGGCTGCACCCTGTGGCTGGCGGCTCCCTGGGCAGGGTCCTGAGATTCTGGTTCAAGCATCCTCCATTGGGGGTCTCCCTCATAAAGTGCATGTAGGGGGGCAGGTGGGTAGATCTGCACACAGCCCTTGTCCTAGGGAACTGCAGTCACAGTGGCCGGGGTCCATGTAGGCCGGCCACATCAGGTGTGAGTGGGGGGCTGTGGGTACCCTTAGAGGCTGTCCAGTCACTAAGGAAGGCCTGGGCTGCTTTGCGATGTGCCAGGCGATGGGTGATAGAGAATCCAGCATTGCCTTCCAGCTGAGACAAGATCACCAGGACCTGCCTGCAGGAGAGGGCTGATGAGGACCAGCGGAAGACCAGGTCCTAGGGTAAGCAAGAGAACATCAGGCACCCACCTGTGCAGGGGTGGTACACTGTCCTGGGTGCGCAGGCTGCCACGTGTGGACACCACATTGAAGCTGTCAGTGCAGTCACATTGAACATGCAGGTAGGACTTGGGGTGCCGGTTTTCCACTACCACGATGAGCCCCGCCCAGCCATGAGTCAGGTAATAGCAGGTCATGCCTTCTCGACCCTGGGCACAGACACAGGGTGGGTGGGCCAGGGCTGGTGGCTGCCCACCCTCTGCCCTCCCCCATCAGGACCCCACCCACCTCATGCCGCTCGCCCCGGCTCTCAGTGAGCAGGATGATGGCATCGGCCAGTGTGGTTGGCTGCGCCTCCACTGGCTCCACCATGACCAGCCTGGAGCTGTACACTGCGAGTACGTGGCCGGGTGGCTCGGGGGCACCTCGGGGGACCCCTGCTGAGGGGCTGGAGGCTGTGGGGGGTGTGGATAAGGGAGCCAGCAGCTTTCCCGTGGGTGGACTTTGGGGCTCGGAGGTTGGGAAGGAGGGTGTGGGTCTCATCTGGCTGGGGCCCTTACCCTGGGCAGGGGGCCCTGGTGGAGCAGGGTTCCAGTGGTTGAAGGCACAGCATACCACAGCATACTCCCCAGGCTCCAGCATGACATCACAGTTCACAAACTTCTTAACAGCACGTTTGCTGTGGGCTAAGAGGCGGCCCAGGCTCAGGCGGCCACCAGTGCCAAAAGTGGCCCGGAACACTAGGATGCACAGATCCAGGAGGTGGCTGTCTACTGAATCCGAGCGCCTGAGGGCCAGAAACAATAGGCTGGGTGCTCACGTGGCCACAGCCATGAGCTCCTAGCTTGGGATTGTGGCCAGCCACCCTGTTACCTACCTGCTGCCCTCCTGGAAGAGGGCAAACTCCAGTGAGGCACGCTCCAGCACTGTGAGTGCTGTCACACCCACGGGCCCACCAGCAGTGCTTGGGAAACAGCCCTGAACCCGTGCCTCTTGCCAGTCTGAGTGCACCTTGCAGATGTCCACAGAGTCAAAGTACCTAAACAGTGAGGAAAAGAGCAACTGAACAGAGCACACCCAATGCGGCCTCTCGGGAGTGCCCTGCTCACTCACACCACACCAGCGCCTGCCTCCTCGGTGCTCAGCTCAGTGTCTAGCACACAGCAGGCTGTCTCCTACCACTCCCTCTCTGCTCTACGAGTGCCAGCATCTTTTCAGAAAAGGTTCTCTGACCAGGAGGCAAGCCTCTAGGCTGCTGCTCTGTTGTGGTTTGTATGTGAAGTGTCTGCTCCCCAGCTGGCAGGGCTACTGCAGCCAGGAGGGAATTAACCTCATTGGTGGGTGAAGCCATCAGTGAGTTCATGGCTGAATGGAAAGGCTATCAAGAGGTGGTGCCTGGTTGGAGCAAGTAGGAAACAGAGGATATACATGGGTCTTCCTGTCTGTCTGTCTCTGCTTCTTGGAGGTGATGGGATGAGCAACTTTGCTCTGCCACACCCTTCTGCTTCACCGTATCTAAAGCAATGGAGTTAGATGATCATGTGCTGGAACTTTGAAGCCATGAGCAAATGTGTGTATACACACACACACACAACACAAACACACACACACACACACACACACACACACACACACAATGTCTGTGTCCCACATACATATATAAAGATGGGAACTCATAAAGCTCACGCTGGCCTGGAACTCACTATGTCCTTCAGGAACAACTTGGGATCCTCTTGCCTCAGCCTCAGGCATTGGAACTCTGGGATTACAGTGGTGTGCTACTAGTTTTAAATTGTTCCTCTCCAGTGTGTGTCATAGTGATGCAAACTGACTTATTTCCTGGACACCACAAGGATGCAGAATGACTAACACAAAAGCCCTGTGTATTTATAGACTGAAACTCCTTGGCTAGACCAGGAGCTGCTATTCAGAGGCCTGCAGGAGCTGGGACACAGACAAGCTGCTTATCTAGACCAGCTCCCAGATGCTCTAGCCAGGGGGCGGGTGAGGCATGCAGGTACCTGATAAAGTCACTATACTCCATCCAGAAGACACCCTCACTGCTGCCGTGTGGCATGAGCTCAGCTCGCAGGTGCCCTGGCCAGTGTGGCCACTCATCTGACCAACTGCCATTCCAGGAGAAACGGCCCCATGGGTTCCGGAGTCGCAGGAGCCTGTGGATCACAGGACTGAGAACCAAAGCTATGTGCCTTGTGCCAACATACTTATCCACCCTCAGCCAGCTGGGCCCCTACCTGGAGCCCTGAACATCACGAACATCCAAGACAGAGTAAGCATGGCGGGGGCGCAGACCCAGGCTCTCGTAAGCAGCATCATCTACCTTCATGTTACCTCCTCCACAGGAGGCACCCATGAGGAACCTGTGTGGGCAGAGTAACCGCTGGTTGATGAAATGGATGGACATCAGGGGAGACTGAATATAGGGTGTACAGTCTGTGACCCACATGATACATGCTTTCAGAAAGTACTGGTCCACTCTGGATGAGCTGAGAAGGCCTGGGCTGGAGCAACTTGGGTTTCTGAAGGCTTAGGCCTGATGCAGTGGGCAGGTGTACTGCCAAAGGTCAGCTGTAGGTATGGATTTTGGAATCCTCTCTCAGGCCTAGGGCTTCTGTAAGTCTTTGGATCTATACTCTTCTAGGCCTTGGAAAAGGGGTGTCAAGGTTCACAAAGCTGCCCGGGGTATTGTATGTCTCAGAACACCTCTTCCCACCCCTTAGGGTCCCTCTGTGGACTCTTGCCTGTCTTTTCCTAAGTGGGAGGTAATGAGATCTAGACTCATCTCAGTGAGGCTACCTAGAAAGCTCTGTTTTCTGGCTATGGCCAGCTGCACTAGAGCACCTTGTTAGATGCAGACACAGTGAAAGGGTGCCCGCTCTTCCCACAGAGAGGCTCCACCTCTCCTCCCAATGCCACAGACAATGGCAGTGCCTTCCCTTCTTACCCAGCCTCTTTAGAACTCAGCATTTTGGCCCAGATGAGATCAGTGTCAACAGGTTCCTCTCGGGGGTTAGTGGAGCTGACCTGCAGTGCCAGGCTCTCACAGGGGGCTCCGGTTAGTGTGGCCAGACCTTCAATGGCACGCCCTGCCTGGAGGGCAAAGTAGGAGCCGTGCAGCTTGGCCAGTGCCTTCTCAATGAGGGCCACCCACAACTGCTTCCGCTGTGCCTGGGGAGGGATGAGAGTCAGAGAATGCCTGGTTTCCCTAACCCTACCTCCCACCTTGCTGTCCTACCTGTGAGAAGAGCAAAAACCCAGCCTCATCACAGGGCAGCATGTCATCCACCAGCACTGTTGTCCATGTGCCATCTTTGCACAGCCGCACCTGGTAGGCACCCTCTGCACATAGGCTACGTGTGACCATCACCCTCTCCACGAGGTCGGGACGTTCAGCCAGTACTGCCAACGCACTCAGGAACCTGGATGGAGCCAGGCAACTTCACAACTTGCCCACAACTGGACCAGTAGCCTCCATCCTCCCCTGAGCCTGTCTGTCCCTGGCAGGAACCTGGAGCCTCACCAGCAGTTCCCCAGCAGCCCCTGTAGGATGTCAGAGGGCCTCAGGGTGTGGAAGACTGACCACGGAGTGCCGTGGTCCCTGAAGACAGAGCAGTTGATTTCGTGGGGCCGCAGCCACTGTTTCACTCGCTGCTGGACGCTGTCGCCCACTGGGAAGCCGACAGATGCAGGCCCGGGGGGGAAGCTGTCATCCACAAAGTTCACACTATTCTGCAGGGACCATGGCCGGACACTCAGGCTGGGCAGGACAGCCTCAGGCCCAGAATAATCCCACTCTACCTTTTGGGGGAAGACCCACCCTCCCAAGGGAGCTTCAGAAGGGTGGGGCCCTTGCACATTAAACCAACCTTGGGGCTAGGCAATTTTGAAGGTTTGAAAGAAGGGCTCACCATCAGGATGATCCTGAGTGGGCAAGGGGACACCTGAACTCCCTGACTATTGCACCGCAGGCCACAGAGAGCATGTTAGCCTGGTATGGCATGGCTCCAGCTGCTCTTTCCATTGACCCAATGGTGATGCCACTTCGATCCCAGGCTCTCCACGCTGCCCTGTGTAGACTAGCCTCACTGTACCCTCATCTCTGTGGGCTGGCTTACACATGGAGCGCTTGGACGCTCCTAGGCACGTGAGCTGGGGGGAGGGGCATGAGTAGTGGAGATAAACAATTGTTACCTTGGGTCAAGCTGGTTCTCAGCCTCAAAAACGAGGCTACTTACCTCTCTGCAGAAAGTCACTATGTTCTCCCAAAGTGCCTTGGCCTCGCCCTCATCTGTCTGCCTCCGCTTCTCCACATGCATACTCTCCCTGCGCCTCAGGGGGGTAGCCCCCCGGCACTGGGTCACCAGAAGCTGTGGTGTATGGCAGGCTGCACAGTGCTTGGCCCGAGGTTTGTTGATCAGAGTACAGGCAGGGCAGGCCCACTGACCCGGGCGATCAGGCAAGAGACGGGCAGCCTTGTGTGCTGAGGGAGCTCGTCCACAGGAGCCAACACAGGGGCCAGGCTTGTTGGCACCACAGTCGGGGCAGTGGGTAGGGGGTTCACTGTGCTCCTGGAAACCATGCAGCTTGGAGCCACCACATACTGAACACCTGGGGGCTGTTGTGGGGTTCCTAAGTGTACACCTGGCACATGACCAGGTGGTGAAGTCAGGGCTGGAGGGGCTGGCAGGTGTGTAGCGCACAGTGTCCCCAGCCAGGTCAATGACATCACTGCACGACTCACAGCGGGTAGGGCTGCTCTCTGGGACCTCCTCCTCCAACACGCTCAGTCGCTTGGCTGGCAGCAGCTCCTTGCCTGACAGCAGCTCAGCTAGGCGGGAGGCCCCAACTGCAGCTCTTCCAGGGCCCTGCTGGGGTCCTTTGGAGCTTGTGGAGGCTGAGGACTGAGCAGCCTCAGGCACAGGTGGCTGAAGCTGAGGGGGGACCTCCCGGCGGCTTCTGGGTACAGGGTTGTTCTGTAGGGTGGGTGAGAAGGGGCTGAAGAGTGGTACCCTAGGTGGCTCCTGGTCAGTGGGACCCTGGCTGGTAGAAGGAGAATCAGCCTCAGCACCTTCCCCAGGGAGGACAGGCTGGGATGGAGCAGGAACGACATGAAAGCCAGTAGGGGCTACAACCTCGGGAACCACCAGGGCCTCTGGGGGGATCCGAGGCAATGACAGTTTCCGGGGTCCCCCACAGGCAGAACAAGAGCTGGCTACTGGTGTGTTATGCAGTGTGCAGCGCTGGCATGCCCAGCCACTGCCAGGCTCTGCCCTTTCCCCCTCGCCCTCCTGCTCCTTTTCTTCTTCTCCTCCTTCTTCTTCTTCTTCTCCTTCTTCAGGGTGCCCTCTGGCTGGCTCTGTGGCCACTAGCCCTGCTGTCCGCACTGGGCCTGCTTCCTCCTTGCTGCTGCCCTTTGGCTCCACCAGTATGGTGGGTGGCTTGGGCAGGACCCCATTGATAATGGGCAGCAGAGGGGCTCCAGGAACAGGCTCTGGGGTAAAGCCACACACTTCGCAAGCCTCTTTGCCTAAAAAGTTCCGGAATGTACATCGTGCACAGGGCCATTTCTGCTCCTCTACGCTGAGACGAAGGATCTGGTCAAGATCTGGCTTATGTCGGGGGGCCTCACAGATGGAGCACTGGCGTTGGCCGGCAGGGTTCAGAAAGGTGCAGCGTGCACAGGACCACTCCCCAACTGTGGCCATAGACCCAGGAGAATGAGTGTGGCTGCAAGGGAAGGACCTAATTAGTATGGCTTCTTTGAGGCCTATGGCCACGATGTCTCATGGGCAACTTAGGGCTCTGATTCAGCTCTAGGCCACTGATGTACAAACTGAGAGATGCTGATGATGGCTAATGTCTATTGTCTACACAGCTGGATCTGGAATCTCACAGAAGACGCACTTCTGGCTAGCAGCATCTCTGAGGGTGTTTCCAGAGAGGTTTAACTGAAGAGGGAAGACCCATTCTGTAGTCTATGCTGGCATCAAATTTACAGAGACTTTCTTGCCTCTTCCAAGTGCTGGGATTAACAACATCTCCCTCCATGCCTACCCGAGAAGACCTACTCTGAATGTGGGCAATATTATCCCATAGACTGGGGTTAAATTACAAGGGAAAAGAAGGACTAGGGAGATTGTTCAGCAGGTAAACATACTTGCCATTAAATCTGATGATCTGGCCAGGTGCTGGTGGCGCATGCCTTTAATCCTCAGGAGGCAGAGGTAGGTGAATCTCTGTGAGTTTGAGGCCACCCTGGTCTACAAAATGAGTTCCAGGACAGCCAGGGCCACAAAGTGAAACCCTGTCTTGAAAAAGCAAACCAAATCAAACCATAATCTGATGATTTGAGATTTGAGTTTGACATGTGGGGACTCATATGGTGGAAGACAGAGCTAACTTCCATGGATTGTTCTCTGACCTTCATAGGTTAGCCATGGTATGCATGAGTGTGCACACACAACATAAATTAATATCTGAAGAAGGAGAAAGCATGAGCTTCTTTGCTTCTTGGCTGCAGATAGCATGACCAGCTGCCTCCTGCTCCCACGGCCATGCTTTCCTTGAACATTGACAGCATACCTTCCATGATGGACTTGTTTATATGTCTGGATACCTAGTCAGAATGTTTGCAAGGCCTTGGGAAGCCATATCACTGTGAGAGTAAATTCCAAGATGCAACGACCACCCTGTGATTCTGGGGTGCCAGGACCATGGAATGTCTCTGGGGAAAGCTGCAGGAATGGAGTGCAGCTGCCAAAAGGGGCTGCGTGCTGTCGACGGCACAAGGGGAGAATATTACAGTGAGTCACAGGTGCAAGGCACTGAGCTTCAGAGTTGGGGTTTTGGGTTTCTTTACCCTACTTTACCTTGCTATGCCCCATTTGCTCTCTTTGGGAATGGGGTATGTTTACTCTAAGCCACTGTATGTTGTTAGAACTATATGAATATCATAGTTAAGGCACTGACTTGAATGTTGGCCTGAGACAGACAGGTGTGTGATGGCTCATGAGTATAAGCTCAGCAGCATTCAGCGGGCAGAGGAGGCAGATCACTACGGTCCCTCTGACCCTGACTCCCACTGGCAACCCTTCCCCTTCTATGATGGAGAAGGAATAAAGTAAATCCTTATTTCTTTAGTTGTCTTTTTCAGGTATTGTGTCATAATAAGAAGAAAGATTACTTTCTTCTTATTATGGCCAGTGTTGAACCTAAAGCATGGCCATCTACTGGGGAGACAGGTAGATAGGAAAATACACATAGAAACTCTCAGTAGATAAGCCAAGTCAGAAGACTCCATCTGTCGTATAGGACAACTCCAGTGTAAAAGAAACAATGTCTAAAGATCACATATGTCCTGGGAAGTAGAACAAATTAGCAAAGGCCAAGCTGTGGGTCTTCTGTAACCAGAAACCCTATCAAGACTCTTGGTCAGCTCTGGTCAACTCTGAGCTGTGAACCTCACAGGACCCCACCCTTCACCCTCCTTGGTTCACTTGGCTATTGCTCACAGTCCATGGCCAATCCTATGCCCAGGGCTCAAGAACTGGGGTCCATAGGCAAGCCTTTACTACCACAAAAGTTTGCAGTAAAAACAGACTGAACAGCTGAAGACTCAATAAAACTGTTATATAGACTTTGGCAAGACCCCTGAGGAACTCTTAACATGACAGGTAGAGTATTGCTGGCTGTCAGGGCACTTGACTAGCATGTGTGTGAGATACTGGGCTTGACCCTTAGATCCAGAAGTAAAAATACATAAAAAGGGTTTTGTTGCTTTATCTAGATTTCTCAACAGGAACAATCCTAAACTATGGCATGTGAGTTCACAGAAATAACTGCAACCCATCAGGACACTGGCTCACAACAGAGCAAACGGGGACAACTGCCAAAGAAATCTGCTCACTCTGGAGCCACAAGAGTCCACCTGAGTAACCAGAAATGAGCACCCAGAGGACTTAGAGGTTGTCACATCAGGCTGTAGCCTTGGTAGGAGACTTTCCCCTTTTAGGAAGAACCCATAACCTACCAACCTGAGGAAGGATGCCCTGGGAAGCTGCTAAGTCAGTGACAAAAGATGGCTGCCTCTGCCCAGCAAAGCAGCTCTGTGGCCACCCTTGCCAGTTTCTTAGCCAGTTACTTATACTCAGAGTAGACTGTCCAGAGCTATAGAAAGAAGGGTGTACTGGCTAGGTTTGTGTCAACTTGACACAGCTGGAGTTATCACAGAGAAAGGAGCTTCAGTTGGGGAAATGCCTCCATGAGATCTAGCTGTGAGGCATTTCCTCAATTAGTGATCAAGGGCCCCTTGTGGGTGGGACTATCTCTGGGCTGGCAGTCTTGGGTTCTATAAGAGAGCAGGCTGAGCAAGCCAGGGAAAGCAAGCCAGTAAAGAACATCCCTCCGTGGCTTCTGCATCAGCTCCTGCTCTCTGACCTGCTTAAGTTCCAGTCCTGACTTCCTTTGGTGATGAACAGCTGTATGGAAGTGTAAGCCGAATAGACCCTTTCCTCCCCAACTTGCTTCCTGGTCATGATGTTTGTGCAGGAATAGAAACCCTGACTAAGACAAAGGGCGAGGGGAGTGTCTACCTTTCTAGGGAAATGTATCAGGCTATTCTCCTGGCTTGGCCTCAGCCTGGCCTGTTCAACCTTTCTGGATGGGTGTGTCCTCCTTGTTTCTGTCCCCAGGCAGCCAATGCCTAAATCAACAGTGTACTGATTAACCAGCCAGGTGAGGCTGGACGTAAGAGGGCCTCTACACTGGGCTCACAAGAGGGCAGAGGAGGGAGAGCCACTGTTCCTTGATCTCCTTGGCTCAGGTGGTGTGAGCAGCCTTTTCATCCACATAATGGGTGTTTCCTTAAAGGAGAGTACCTAATATTCTGGAGGTGGCAGTCCTTAGATATGAGGAGCTGCCATGCCCCATGCTTCTCTCAGGCCACTATTGCCCTATCAGAGCAGGGAAAGAGGCTGCCTGTTTCACATGCTTATGTTGTGTTACTTCTGTGTGACTGTATGCACATATGCGGGAAAGGAGTCCTGACAGGTGGCCACACAGTGTCATCTCCTGTTTTTCTTCCATCTGTCTAGTTGAGTAACCCTCTGAGGTCCATCTCCTTTAGTTTGGATATGTATGGATTCTTCAAGATCATTAACACTATTACTGATTCAACTTGGATGTCCACTGCCTACTTAAGTCCTAGGACTATCTGTAGTGGGAACTAATACATATTGGAGATGCTAGTTCAGGGGAAGGCTGGAGTAGTATGGAGCCACAACACATCCTCAGGTCTTGGGATTCTCTCGCTATCCTACTTGTACATCTAAACCTTTCTGGACATCTTTAATTTTTTTTTCTTACATAGCTCAAGCTATTCTTGAACTCCTTATTCTCCTGCTTCTACTTCTAGAGTTTTGGAATTACAGGCACACACTACAATGCCTGGCCAGAGCTCTGGATTTGAAAATCTTATTAATTAAATTTATTTACAGGATCTCTTTGTAGCCCTGGCTGTCCTGGAGGGCTAGGTTTAAAGGTATGCACCATCACACCCAGCAAAAACCTTGGCTTTAATTTATTTATCTATGTGTGCCTGAGTTTATGTATATGTACTGAAGGCCCTAGAGGTCAGAGAGGCACTGGTTCCCTAGGAACAGGGTTCTAGATAGTTATGAGCCACAAAGCGAACTCAACCCAGTGTCCTCTGGGAGAGAAGTAAGGCTCCTAACCGGTACCATCCATCTCTATAGCTACCCGAATCTTGTGCTGCTTTACTTATTGAGACAGGGTCTCCCTCAGCAGCCCTAGATGGCCTGCAGCTCACTATATGGCCCAGGCTGCCACAAACTCTTTTTTTTTTTTAAGATTAATTAATTAATTATATTTATATGAGTACAACAGAAGAGGGCATCAGATCTCATTACAATTGGTTGTGAGCCACCATGTGGTTGCTGGGAATTGAATTCAGAATCTCTGGAAGAGCAGTCAGTATTCTTAACCACTTACCGATCTCTCCACAGCTCCCTGCTCTCTCTATCCCTCAAACCTTTTTTTTTTTTTTTTTTGAGACAGGGTTTCTCTGTGTAGCCCTGGCTGTCCTGGAACTCACTCTGTAGACCAGGCTGGCCTCAAACTCAGAAATCCACCTGCCTCTGGTTCCAAGTGCTGGGATTAAAGGCATGCGCCACCATTGCCCAACCCGCCTCAAACTCTTAACAATCCTACTTTGCTTCTTGCCTCAGCGTGCCAAATTATGTAGTGTAGATGTGACTGCTCACAACGCTGAACAATCCCTTACCCTGCCCCCCAAAAACTCCCTTAAGGAAGCAACAACAATAACAAACTTAAACTTTCACCTATGTACATGAATGTAGTAAACTGTGAAAGTAGGAGAGTCATCCATCCATGTGACACATGCATGGTGATATTCTCTGCTGGGGCACGCACAGCTGACTTACAAGACTGAGAAGGAAGTTCAACATATAGCCTCAGCACTCAAAGCCACTATGTACACCTAGCAATTCTACTCTTAACAAACTTTCCTCAGGACACACACACACACACACACACACACACACACACACACACACACACGGAATGTTCAACACCAATAGCCATCAGAAAAATGTAAATCAAATCAAATAAAGCTCCACTGCACACCCTGCAGGATAGTTAGTCCAAGACAGAAGACAGTAAGCTCCATCAAAGTCAGGGGAAACAGAACACTGCCACATTGTTATGGGAAATGTAAATGGGCCAACCCCTGAGACAGCAGTGTTTCTCAGAATGTTAGATAAATTCACCATATACAGCAACTCCAGCCCAGGGATATACCCAAAACAACAATTAAACACACGTCCACACAAAAACCTTAAACATGTGAAACAAAACAAAACAAAAACCAAAAAACCAAAACCAAAAGAAAACAAACAAAAAAAGCCAGGCATAGTGACACTCTGGAGGCAGAGGCAGATCTACAGACAGGCCTGGTCTACAGAGCAAGTTCCAGGACAGCCAGGGCTGTTACACAGAGAACCCTTTTCTTAAAAACCAATACCAAAGCAAATCAAATCAAAACAAAAACCCACAACAATAACAACCAATCAACCAAAAAATAAAATAAAACAATCTTTAGCATGAATGATTGTAAGAAGCATCATGCATAAAAGCTAAGTGGAAATAACATACTGTTTATGAGCAGACAAGCCAAGGGTAGCTTATTCTTAAGATAGCATACCACTGAAGTATGAAAAGGAAGGGGGTCCTGACAAAGCTGCCGTGGATGAACCTTGAGGGCAGTATGCTATGTGACATGAGCCAGACATACCCAGGTCACAGGTGAAATCTCTAGAAAAGGGAAGCATATAGACAGGAAACAGTGTAGTGTCTACCTGGGGCCAGAGCAGGGCTCAAATGACTGCAGACAGCATCTCTTTCAAGTGTAAACCAGTTCATAACAACGTTTGTTCAAAGCTATGACTGGTTGAAAATGACTTGTACACTAATAATAGTTGATGGTGTGTGTGTTGGCTAGTTTGATGTTAACTTGATACAAGCTAGAGTCATTTTGGAAGAGGGATCCCTCAACTCAGAACATGTTTCCACCATCTGGCCTGTGGGCAGGCCTATGGTGCATTTTCATGACTGATGATAACCGTGGGAGGGAGGGCCCAGCTTACTATGGGCAGGGTCACCCCTGGGCTGGTGGTCCTGGATGCTATAAGGCAAACTAAGTGAGACACAAGGAGCACGTCAGGAAGCAGCTCTTCTCTATGGTTTCTGCAGCAGCTCTTCCTGAGTTTCTTCAGTGATGGACTGTGCTGTGGAACTGTGAGCTGAAATCAACTTTTCCTTCCCTAGTTGATTTTGGTCAATGGTGTTTTATCGCAGCAATAGAAAAACTAAGACAGTGTGTAGGTCTTATTTAAAAAAAAACTGCTTTAAAGGAGTTAAACCTCAACTTGGAGGTATTGCCTGGAGCATCTTGCAGACCCCAAGGGAACTGACACTGTAATCCCTCATGTGAAACAGTGCACCATCCCACTTGCTTGAAGGATCCCATTCTGCCTGCCACACCTCTGCAGACCTTGGGTTCCCAATTATCTTCTGACCATTAGAGTAACGTGGTCCTACAGATTCAAGTAGTCTCAGTGCCAGTATCTCCTTAAAGTCACCCCAGCCAGGTCAGACTTTGCTATCAAAGTCACTTCAGAAGGTAGTCTCCTGTCTACAGTTTTTGTTTGTTTGTTTGTTTTTGTTTTTTTGTTTTTGGAGACAGGGTTTCTCTGTATAGCCCTGGCTGTCCTGGAACTCACTTTTGTAGACCAGGCTGGCCTCGAACTCAGAAATCCGCCTGCCTCTGCCTCCCGAGTGCTGGGATTAAAGGCGTGCGCCACCACACCCAGCTCTGTCTACAGTTTTATGCCCAGATAATTTCCTATGCCTGACAGCTGTTTGTGGAAGTCATAGCCATGTGCTTCTGAGTAGAGAAAAGTTAAGAGTTACCTAGGTTTACCAGAACAGAGCTACTAGGTCTACATCCTCTCTGAGGTGAAATCCTGGCTGTCTAGGGAATGTCAGATACTTCTCTAAAAGGAAGCTGATGACAGACATGGCTTAGAAAGGATGACTTGAAGGGAAAAGTAGGCCCCTGTGGTTCTCTACAGCCAGAATGGCATCCTTAGAGGCAGCCACACTGGAGCATAGGCACCTTAGGTAGGGGAGGGAAGCAGTGTTCAACTCTGACAATTGTGTGAAGCTAGCTAGCACTCAGCAGCCACTCTAGCAGGGGTCTGCAGACAACTTCCATAGGAGTACAACAGGCGCTGGGCGAGTACTCCTCAACAGCATGCTAAAGCACAGTCCTAGGCAGAGGAAAGTCTCAGACCTGCCAGCCAAGAGCAGCAGCCCCACATCAGATCAGCTCCTGCACCTTTAGGGAAAAGGAGTTGCCAGAAAATAGTGATAAACAGAAACCCTGCTCTAAGCAAGCATCTACGCCAAGGAAGGACACATTGAAAAAGAGGTCTCCTGCCCATGACCCCTCAGGGTTGCCCCTCCCCACCTTCTTACCTTTGGGCCCTGGGTCGTGGATGCTGTCTGGTGACCAGAGCACTTCCCCAGACAGTCTCCCCAGGGCCGCTCCTACACCAGCCAGCTGCTGCTGGGGGCCCTGGGTAGGGTGGCCCCCCAGGGAAGCCGTGGTCTGACTCCGTCTCGGCAGCCAGGGAGGAGGCGGAGCTCCCCATGGCCCCCCTGACAGCGGCCACGTAGAGAGCCGGGCCTGGTCACCTCTGGCCGGTGGCACACCGATGGAAGCATGGAGAGAGGAGAGTGCCCACACCGGAGAAAGGGCAGCCGGCTGGTCAGTGACACAACAACAAAAATAAACAGAATAAAAAGAGAGAAGAAACAGTGTAACTCACACAGATGAAAGCTCTAGGCGCCCCCTGGGGAGGGGGGGTGTCCCAGCATGCAATGGGGTTTGCAGGGGGAAAATGAGGTTCAGGGACCTGGGCATGACTAAGTATTCAGCACATTTAAGTAGTGCACACACCCCATAGACAAGCTCCACAAAGGAATATAGGTCAGAGGCCAAAAGTCAGCACTCCACAGAACTGCTGCTCCCTGACTTGAGGCACATTAGGGTTTTAGGAAATAACCCTAGTCTGAAAAACCCATCATCCATCTCAAACTTGTTCCAGTCTACAAAGAGGGCTTATTCCTCAATTAGGAGAACAATTCTGCCTCATTACAGACAACTATCATGGGAAAGGCCGGGCATTGGTGGCGCACACCTTTAATCCCAGCACTTGGGAGGCAGAGGCAGGCAGATTTCAGACTTCAAGCCCATCTTGGTCTACAGAATGAGTTCCAGGACAGAAAGGGCTACACAGAGAAACCCTGACTTGAACCCCCCCGCCCCCCCAAAAAAAACCAAACAAACAAAAGTTCACAGGAAAGGAAGAAATTTGGGGCAGAGGGCACAGCAGGATGGCACTTGAAGCTCTAAGAGGCCAGGGTCAGACTGCCTTTAAAAGGGCAGCAGCTGACAGCCCTAGGCCTGGCCAATCCCAGGGAGCCTGAGAGCCCATCCATGTTGAGCTGCAGGAGAGCCATCTTACACCTGGTGGCTAAGGGAGCGCTAATGAGACCAAAGAAACCTGAGAGCTTGGCAGCTGGGGAGACTGACACTCTATTATAGGATAACTTATCATAGGATAACTTATAGCCCTCTTCTGGCTGTAGGTGAAGGTCTATATGTATGCTGCCCTTTGACTGGGTAGACCACAAACTTGTCCTGGTTTCAGCAGTTCCTACCCAAGTGAGTCTCCTATCACACATCAATAGCACTTTCTCTGGCTTCTGAGTAAGTCTGTGTAACACAGACATTGGCATTGGGGTACAGATGAGGGGAGACTGACATAAGGGGCCAAGAGGCACATCTAGGAAGTACTGTGGACTCAGGAGACAGTTCTGCTTGACAGGTGACAGTCTGAGTAGTGCCTTTGAGAGCCAGCACCTGACACCTGGGAGGGTCACCAGCACCAAGTCCAGTCCAACACACCCAGGCATGGGAAAAATGAGTTCTGCAAGCCCGAACCATGAGGTTTCAATCAGAACCAGCTATTTCTCCCATGAAACAGTGTTTCTTTCCTGACTACCTTCTGAGTTAGCACGGAGGGGCTGCTTCTGCCGAGGTATGGCGCTATTGGCTGGATGGCCCTTTGAGAGTTGAAGACTTTTAATTCATACTTTGAAATTGCTAGAGAACAAAACAAAAGGGAAAGGGTAGGAGAGCTGAACTTATGTGCAATTAACATTTCACATGCCTCCTTCCATTTCTTTTTTTTCCTTTTGGAGAGAGGGTCTTACTATGTAGCCCAGACTGGTTTAAGCGCCACATCC
Organism: Mus minutoides; assembly: GCA_902729485.2. Lineage (NCBI taxonomy): Eukaryota > Metazoa > Chordata > Mammalia > Rodentia > Muridae > Mus > Mus minutoides. The sequence goes on along the minus strand of LR756420.1, from coordinate 1,484,479 downwards.
TGCCTCCACTTCTCAGGTGCTGTGATTACAAGCAAAAGATACCACACTGGGCTAGAAAATTCAAATTTCAGTGTCTACACAAAAGACCATGCTCATTTATCTACATGTTGTCTGTTGCTTCTTTCAGAGATCACACAGCTCAAAAAGCTGCCTTTAATCCCAGCACTCGGGAAGCAGAGGCAGGCAGATTTCTGAGTTGGAGGCCAGCCTGGTCTACAAAGTGAGTTCCAGGACAGCCAGGACTACACAGAGAAACCCTGTCTCGAAAAACAAAACAAAACAAAACATCAAAAAGTCACAAATGTCTCCCGACTGTTCTATTAAGGAGGGCTAGCTGGTTTAGACCAGACAGCATAGCACAGGTTCAGACATCCTGCAAGTCACACAAAGGGGTATAAAGAACTAAGAGAGGGCTAGAGGTCTGACTGAAACCCACCATGGAAGAATTCCCAAAATTGTCTTCTGATCTTCACAGGTGGGCACATGTTCCCTGCCGCCATCATCATCATCATCATCATCATCATCATCATCATCATCATGATGATGATGCAGGGCTGGAGAGGTGGCTCAGCGGTTAAGAGCATTGACTATTCTTCCAGAGGTCCTGAGTTCAATTCCCAGCAACCACATGGTGGCTCACAACCATCTGTAATGGGATCTGATGCCCTCTTCTGGTGTGTCTGAAGAGAACAATGGTGTACTCATATACATAAAATAAATAAATCTTTAAAAAAATTAATAATAATGCAAAAGGCAAAGAAGGACATGTAGAGATGGTTATGTGACCTCCCATAATCCAGCACTGGGGAAACTAAAGCAGATGAATCAAGGTTTCTAGGCCAGCCTGGAGTACATACTGAAACCCCTCAAAAGGAAATAAAGCAGGGAGCTCAAGAGATGGCACAAAAGTTAAGGACACTTTGGATTCCTAGCACTCATATGACAGTTCACAACAATCTGTAACTCCAGTTTCAGTAGATCTGACATGCTCTTTTCTAACATCCATGGGTGTATACACACACACACACACACACACACACACACACACACGTAAAATGTTCATATACATAAAATAATTTAAAAAACAAAAAAAAAAACCAATAAGTCAACAAAAAACAAAGCTCAAATAAAAAGATGTTTAGTATACTTTGTGTAATCTATTGTCTATAGACTGTTGTCCTGTTGGTATGAAATCATCACAAATGACAGTACTGAGTTACCACTATCCATTTTCTGGTCAAGGTGGCCCTCCCTACTCCCCAGCCCTCTCAGGGTGCCACAAAGTAACCTCAGCTAACCTCACATTCTTATTGCTTTTGTGTTCACACAGGGCCTTACAATACAGCCTAAGCTGGTAGCAAATTCCTGATTCTCCTGCCTCAGCTTCTGGAGTACTACAATGCACTTGGCTCTGGTTAAGATCTTTGGACTGTGTTCTAACTCATTATAGACATGCCCCTTTATGGGACTCAGTAGGCACGTGTACTGGTGGCTTTGTTTGGGGCATCAGTGAATTGTATCTGGTTTTTACTACTTTGGTGAATTTTTCTTTTTCCCACCCTTGGTTTCTCCTCTATCACTAGATAGGAGAGAAAGAATAGAGGGGAAAGCCGGGCGGTGGTGGTGCACACATTTAATCCCAGCACTTGGGAGGCAGAGGCAGGCGGATTTCTGAGTTCGAGACCAGCCTAGTCTACAAAGTTAGTTCCAGGACAGCCAGGACTACACAGAGAAACCCTATCTCAAAAAAAAAAAAAAAGAATAGAGGGGATGCTACTTATAGGTTCTTTGTTTTTCTACCCTTTATTCCCCCCAGTTTTACTCCATATCACTAGATAGGAAAGAAGAATAGAGGGGGGAGAGAGAGAGAGAGAGAGAGAGAGAGAGGGGAAGGCAGGGATGGGAGGGAGAGAGGGGGAGGGGAACAGACAGAGATCTGAATCTAATTCCCCCCCCCACCCCCCACCTTTTTTTTTTATCATGGCTACTGTCAAACTGCAACCTCCATTCCCCAACAATGCCTGTAGGGGCTCTAACACTTATATACCCTCTGAAAAGTTCCCAGAATTCCAAATGTTGCAGAAACTATCTGCAGTTGGCAAAACCATGCCTTTGCTAGAGCACGAGGCAAATCATAGTCAGCTGCTGCAAAACATTATTATATTTCTATGTTTTTTTTTTTAAAGAAATAAAGATTCCAGAATTCTAACTAGTAAACTGTTGGTGGTAGGGTGCCTAGCAAAACATGCTCCTACCCATCAGTCCCATGTTACAAGAGTCACCCAGTCACCTGTGTCTCCTGTGGTTGTCGGTGCCACAGCAACCCTTAAACTGACAAGCCCTGGCAACATGGGAGCCTCCTGTAAGAAATGTACCCCAGCACTTTTGGTGCTCCTCTCTCAACATTGAGTTGGGGAGAGGGAGGGAAAGCCCAGCACAAGTGCCCATGGGGCAAAAATTGTTCACTACAGGATCCTTCCCACATTTACTATGAAAGCAGGAAATATATATATGCCATCTGCCTGCAGGACGATTACCTGCTCCTCCAGGAAGATACTAGGGACCTGCATGGGTTTGGGTGCTGCTTGCTCCACAGTTCCTATAGTCCTCACCTACCCTTCTTGCCAATACTGCCCAGAGCACATCCTCCTCCTGCCTTTGTGCTCGCTCACTGGGGATACTTTCTTTGAGCATAGGGTCTCTTGGGAGGGTGGGGACAGCATATTCTTTTTTATTTGGTAAGTATGCAGAACAAAGAAGAAAGAACAATGACCTCAGGAACTCTCCATGCTACAAAACCCCAATCATATCTGCTATCAAGGAGGAGAGAGCCCTTTGGTGTGCTCAGGAGCCTCTGTCCTGGCTAAGGGTCACCTGAGGCTTGAGAGAAGATCCCCCCTACCTTAACCCCACCACACACACACCCGAACCACTTGGCTACCAGCTCTTGGTTGGCCTACGGTGCCCTCTCACCTTGAGAAGCTGGCATCAGTATGGCTCTGCTTGTTTTGAGTCAGTCTCATGTATCACAGGATGGCCCAAAACACTATGTAGACAACAATGTTCTTCCATTTCTGATCCTCCTGTCACTGGCTCCATGTGTAAGATTGTGTGGCTCACCATAGCCGTTCATGTGTGCCTCTTGAAACCCACCTTCTTTCTGCTGGCCTTTCAGGCACAACTATAGACCCCAGCATCTCCAGCAATGCTGGCAGTTGGTAAGTCCACATGTATGGTAGGCAGCTGGGTAAAAGGCTCTACATGCCTTCCTTCTGGAGTCTGACAATCAGGGGCCACTGAGAGAATAGAGGGGGAATCCAGCAGCAGCCCGAGAGAGGACTAGCTGTTCTCTGGCTTGGCCAACTCTCCACAAAAGCAATTATCCCACCCAAGCCACTTGGCCAAGGACACGGGGACCAGGTCTTCTCTGAGTGAAGGAGGCTGGTCCCTCTCAGGTCTCCCCGATCTAGGCCAGAGTACACCAGCATAATTAGCATGTGGTGAAGCAGGGACACGGAGGAATGCCAACACAGGTGGATCCAATCTTTGTTCACATTCTGGTTGTATAGGTTGTACTCCAGCATGGCCCCCACCCTGGGTGTTAGGCTTGAGTCACCCCAAGCGCTGTCCTTGCTTTGCCCCTACTCTGGAGAGTACTCCACTTGCTCATTCTTTTACTCCTCTGTGTGCTCACCAAGCACCCATTGACCTGTGTTTTGAGTCAGGTTAGGTACAGCAAGTAGTGATTCTCAGAGGTCCCTGTCCCAGACATTGTCTCACTGGTACATGAATTAGTGTAATTACATCAGCCTCCAAAGGAGGCAGAAGAGGCAGGGTACAGTAAGGACCACAAGATTTGAGAGGTAGGTTCTTCCATCCTCTTAGCCCAGGAGCCTATCCTAACTCCATGACCTACCAGCCAGTACCTCCTTTATTTTCATCTGGGAACTGTTCCACTTTTAAATGGGACAGTGGCCTAGATCTGGCCTCAAGGAAGCAAGGAAGTGGGACTGCCACTGCTCTGAAAGACAAAGTATTAATTATCAAGCTGCATTAGCATGTCCCCAGCCTTGGTGTGAGATGTTTTCTGTGTATATTGAGGACAGCTGGAGGGAATCCACCCAGGGCAAGCATGAGAAGACAGGATGACACTTCCATTAGATTCTGCATGGAGCCACATAAGGGTGTCCTCTCAGTCAGGAGGCCAAGTCCTAGCTATGGCATCGACAGCTTCCCCTTCAGCGCTGAGGACCCATCTGTAGGGAGATGCTTAGTACATTTCAGGTAGGACAGACTCAGCTCTTCCTCACAGGTGCTTAGGGCTGGAGGTTGGTTGGGCTCTCACAAGCCACAAAACCTGTCTACGGGCTGCAAACCCTTTGTATAGCCTGCCCTTTGGTCCTACACTACCACAGCCAAGTTAGTATTTCCTGCCCAGAGTTCCCAAAGACTTGTGGGATGTCTCGTTTCCAGGACAATCTGGGGGACATCACCAAGTCAAGGCCAGAGAGACCTACTGCACCTTGTGCTTCCAGGGATCTTGGTGTAGGAAGTACAATGTCTTCCTATATCTCTATCTGGAAGTGCCCTAGGCACAGTGCCCAACCCTAGTGAAATAAGAGTAGAACGAGGTTTCCTATAACAATTGATAAAGTACCTACCACACAAGGCCCTCCTCTGGGTAATTTTATAAAGGACCATCTCTCTCCCATTTTAACTGCAGTCACCCCATGTCAGACTCCTCTTAAAACCGTGGATGATGCCGGGCGTGGTGGCACATGCCTTTAATCTCAGCACTTGGGAGGCAGAGGCAGGCGGATTTCTGAGTTCGAGGGCAGCCTGGTCTACAAAGTGAGTTCCAGGACAGCCGGGACTATACAGAGAAACCCTGTCTCGGAAAAAAAAAAGACAAAACTGTGGATGACAAGGGAGAGCGGTGTCCAGCCCCCACCTGACACCCACAGCTACCCCATATCTTATACTTGTACCCACCAGTGCAGGAGGCAGCAAGTCCAGATGTGAAGCCAAGAGTAAGCCACTGCTGGAATGCAATTCTGTCCAAAAGCAGCTGCTATCAAGGCCAGCTCCAGAGAAAATGGCCTGGGGACAGGAAGTAAACCCTCCCTCCCTTCAAGAAACTAGGCTAAGATCTACCTCAAGGAAGCACCCAACCCTGTGAAAACTGGCTGAGCAGCATTCTCTAAGACAGGTGCAGTGTCTTCACAGGAATGAACTACCCCCTTAGCTCTTTGAGCCTTTGGCAGGCCACAGGCAAGACATCTTAGGTGGTACATCTAAGAGGGTATGAGACCCAAGTGGCAAGACCAAATGCCACTACCATAGCTTCCCCGAAAATATTTTCTGCAAAGTCAGAGAACCAGGTTGGCAGGGCAGGGCAGCAGGGCAGAGGGCTGGTCACCAGAGACCTTGGGCACTGGCCCAGAGAAAGGGGTTCCTCCTGCCACCTCAGTACTTCTGCCCTGCTGCCCCATCAAACAACCCAACAAACAAGCCACACCATTTGGTAACTAGCTCACCTGACTATATGCCAGTGTGCCCACACCTGAGTTGCTGCCTTAGGAAAGGGCCTCTGAACAAGCTGACCACTGCAATCCTCACCAAGAGAGCATACCCCTTCTATCAAGGTTTGGACTCTGGCTCAGGAATGCCAAGTGCAGCCTCTGGGATTATCTGCACAAGGCAAAGTCCTACAAATGAGTCCTGATTAGCCATGTGGCTCAGGCTCTGGCCTCTTCTACAGTGCTACAGTGAGAACCTTTCAGAGGACTTCATTTACTGTCCCACCTGAGCACATGCTGTCCAGGGACTCCTGTCCTTTAAGAAGTTGTATTTGTTCCACAGACAGAGACCACAGGGGACAGCAAGGTTTGCTGGCTCTTAACTGCCTCTGTCAAGGAACCAACTTGTCCCATAGTCAAACAGACCTGTGGCTAATTCTATACTGGTAGGGACAATACAGGAGGTTAATCAAGATCCTGTCTTTTTTTTTTTTATTAGATTTATTTTATTTATTATATGTAAGTACACTGTAGCTGTCTTCTTTTTTTTTTTTTTTTTTTTTTTTTTTTTTTTTTTTTTTTTTTTTTTTTTTTTTTTTTTTTTTTTTTTTTTTTTTTTTAGATTTATTTTATTTATTATATGTAAGTACACTTTAGCTGTCTTCAGACACTCCAGAAGAGGGCGCCAGATCTCGTTACGGATGGTTGTGAGCCACCATGTGGATGCTGGGATTTGAACTTATCACCTTCGGAAGAGCAGTCGGGTGCTCTTACCCGCTGAGCCATCTCACCAGCCCCTGTAGCTGTCTTCAAACACTCCAGAAGAGGGCGCCAGATCTCGTTACTGATGGTTGTGAGCCACCATGTGGTTGCTGGGATTTGAACTCGGGACCTTTGGAAGAGCAGTCAGTGTTCTTAACTGCCGAGCCATCTCTCCAGCCCCCAAGATCCTGTCTTGATGTTCCTCAACTTGGTTCTTCCCTTGGGCAGAGGGCATCATCAGGGCCACAGATCAGTAGTAGTTGGCAAGGAAGCCTAGGCTGTCTAGGTACTGCCAGGGAACCATGCCCAGGTTGGGGCAGGGCTCAGGCAAACAGTAGAGTGCCATCAAGATTCCCTGGACTCAGGTTCTGGCACTGCTCAGCCACTCCAGCTGCCTGCAATATGGAGCCACTGTTTGAGCTGCAAAGCTCTGCTTTTTTCAGCAGCTGCTTACCACAGAAGATGCTGCCACGCCAGGTAGGATATTCACATGTCCTCATCCCATACTTCCCTTCCAGGCCACTGCAACCTCCTACACGCACTTGGCCACTGCCCCCTCGTACGAACAATACTGGAGATGGTGGTCACCACCCTCCACCTGCACACAAGAAGCAGTGTACAAGCTGAACTCAAAAAGTGAACCAGAGATTATACTGAAAATGAAAAAGCCCATCTAAGAGCCAGGTGTAGGATAAAAAGCCTTAAGAAGAAGGATGCTAGCTGGGCGTGGTGGCGCACGCCTTTAATCCCAGCACTCGGGAGGCAGAGGCAGGCGGATTTCTGAGTTCGAGGCCAGCCTGGTCTACAGAGTGAGTTTCAGGACAGCCAGGGCTACACAGAGAAACCCTGTCTCGAAAAACTAAAAAAAAAAAAAAAAAAAAAAAAAAAAGAGAAGGATGCTGTCCATTTCTCCATTTGTGACAAATGCTTTCTGGTCTCCAGCTCACAATCAGAAGTCAAAAAGTCAGGCTGAAGCTGGGCATAGTTCCACACAACTTTAATCCCAGCACCTGGGAGGTAGAGGCAGGCAGATCTCTTAGTCTGAGGCCAGCCTGGTCTGAAGTAAGTCCAGGACAGGCAGCCAGACACACACACACAAAGACAGAAGCACACAGATGCACATGCACAGACATACATGTAAACACACGCACACCTGAGCTGAGGCTGGGCCTTAGAACAGTAGTGGCACCTCCAGCTGTACGCCTATTCAGAGCAAGTGAGACACACTGATCCTCCTGAGGTGAGCTATAGCAACTCTTGAGGCATCTACATGCCAGACGTGCTGCATCCTAACAGGAAAAGGGCCACTGAGCATCCTTCTGTGACCATCCAGAGGGAATTGTACACCAGCTTAATTATACATTATGAGAACAGAAATTTTGTTTTTCAATGTGGTATTGCCAGGAAAACAAAGGATTTAAGTTTTTAGTTCACAAGTTGTGTTGTTTAATGTGGAACACTATTTTAAGAGAAGGTCAAAGTGCAGCCCGCCGGCCCTGCCATCAGCAAAACAAGAGTCATGGGGCACTCAAGCTCGAGGCCGGCCGGCGCCAAAGAGGTGGCAGGGATTAGGAGCAGGTGGGGCCGTAGCATGTCTCCCCCCACTTCCTTCCCCACTAGAGCTCTGGCCTTTCAACATCTGAAGAAGGGCAGGAGCTCTAGAAAGCTGTAGAACTTATTGATTTTTCCGTTAAATTGTGTATGGTCAGCAAGCCCAAGCAAGGGACAGAGACTGAGACTTCTTTAAACACAACCTTTAAGACCCACAGAGGAGGGCACCGGGAGAGGAGGGCACCGGGAGAGGGCACCTTCTGCGCCAGTGAGCCTTCTGCAGCCTTCCCATCCTGTCGGCAGCAGGTATGGCTGCACCCTCACATTTTCAAATAGCTGCTATTGACTTGTTTTCCTTCCTATATCCCAACACTCTACCCAGGCTCATCCTCCAGCCTGGCCACAGGGAAATGGGGATGGCAGATTCAGGGAAGCTGAGACATGGAATATGGCGCAGGAGAGCCACAACTGTGCAGTACAAGAGGGTTGAGGCCAGGGAAAGTGTCCCACTTGGTTTCCTGAAATTGAGACTTGAACAAGCCTACTCTGTGCCCGGTGAGTTCTTACGCAGTAATGGCTACATCACTGGTTTCCCATGTGACAGCTTGTGCAGAAGAGTAGAACAGAGCAGTCAGACTGCCTGCCCAGCACCTTATGATGGCTTACCTTAGTGCAGGCCCACACTAACCACGCTCATTGCCACACTGTCCTCCTATCATGCACTCTTGGCAACTGTCTGCCTAGCAGGACCAGTCTGGTAGGCAATATGCTGCTCACACCAAGATACTCTTTGGTTTACTGGTCACAAGGTTTCCACATAGCCATGCCATGATCCACAGAATGACAATCATGTGGCTAAGGAGGTCTCCAAGCCTCAACCCAGTCTCCTCTGCTCTGCCTCCTCTCAGTGACACTTATGCAAGGGTCATAAGCTGGTAGTTTACTGCTCACTGAGAAACAAGCCAGGTGCCTGTTTCCACATGTGGGCATAGTTCCACACAACTTTAATCCCAGCACCCGGGAGGTAGAGGCAGGCACATGCTACTTTTCTGGGTTAGGAGAACTCTTTAACTTTAGAAGTCAACTGACGCAAGGCTACCAGAGGTCAGCAGTTGACTGAGGATGCTTACTGGCTACCTGATCAGTGTGGGAGTGAACTGAGTTGGTTACCAGGACTAGTCAAGAAATAACACACACGACTTGAGTCTGGGAGACTCCAGGAGCTGGGCTGCCCCCAACAGAGCCCTGGAGATAGGCTAGAACGATATCGGAGGTCTAGGCATCATATGGCTCCAGACAGCTGAGACATACTGGGGATGTGTGAAGGCCAAACAGCAGAGGTGCATCTAGCCTGAGGAGTTAGGGACTAATTAAAGCTTCTGAAAGCAGGAGCACAGTACACTTCAGGGTGCTCAGACTGTGTGAGGTGGCAGAACCAGAGGGGACTGGAAGGACAGGGTAGTCAAGAGATAAATAGCCAGGTAGGAGAACAATCCACCCCGTGCCCCCCACCCCCGGCCTGGGGAGGGGTGGAGGTGGAGATAGGAAGTGTCCTTTAGGCCGAATCTGTATTTCTCAAAATTCAGCCTCCCAGGCCACACAGTTTAGAAATCAGGACAAAATAAAGAGACAAGTCACCAGTGATCCTGGGTCTCTCCGTATCTGGTGTTTTTCAAAGAGCTTAACATTTTTTGTTTATCATTTTAAAAATTATTTTTAAAAAGTTTAATTTTGCCTTTTCAGCCCCAACAATTGTCTAGTGCAGTGAAAGGCAGTGTTGATACTAAAGACCACAGGGATGGACAAAGGACTACTCTAACTTTTTTGTTTGTTTGTTTGTTTGTTTTTCGAGACATGGTTTCTCTGTATATCCCTGGCTGTCCTGGAACTAACTTTGTAGACCAGGCTGGCCTCAAACTCAGAAATCCGCCTGCCTCTGCCTCCCAAGTTCTGGGATTAAAGGCTTGCGCCACCACTGCTCTGCTCTACTCTAACTTTCTTAGGCTCTTAACTGATCAGCTCATCAACAGCATGTATACTGAAGGTTTTCAGGTCATCAAAAAGGCTCATCTCAAGGGCCACCAATGAGAATGTGGAAGGAGACCAAAAAATAGCTTGTGGTTTGGAGACTTAGAACTCTGTCTATCCCTCCCCTGTCAATTGATGACCAACAGCCTCAGTTTCCACATCTGTAAAATGGGGCTTACAAGTTTTGCCTTAAGGCCTGGACAATGTACAACAGGGGCCAGGAAAGCTTGGGAGTAGGCAAAGCCTGGATCCAAGAATGGGCCACAATGGAACCCTTTACCCACAGAGGACTGGCCTAGGCTTCTACATAGATATGGATTTAGGGCCACTTTCAGGTACTATGGCCAGCAGAGATTTTGATAAGTCCATTGCAGTTAAGTTGTACAGTTTCTGAGTCTTGGATCCAGGAGGGTTCAAATCTTTCTCCCTGGAGGTCAATGACCTGTCTACCAGTCAGACAGCTTCAGAGATTCTTAGATGTTAGGAAAGAAATGGGTGCTTATGGAGCAGGGCCTCAAAGGAAGCAGAATCTACTACCCCATGGAGGCAAGCTACTGTTGAGCAAGACACAATTGCCCTAGACTGCAGAACTGTGGTCCTGAGCGCATCCCTGACAGCTAGACTCAAGAGGCAAGCTCCACATCTCTGACTTGCAGTTCTCCAGACTGGAAAGGGGAAATTGCCACTGGAGGGGTAATCTCACAGTTTCTTACTGAGTAGCAGTTCTTCCTGATTTATTGCTGAACTGCAGGGTCAGCACCAAACACTCAGGAAGGCTCTCAGGTTCTGAGCCTGAGTGTTCGGAGTCCTGAAACTCAGGAGGTATCCTGTTTTAGAGGCTAGGTGTTTCGCGGTCCTGTTTCAGTGTCTAGTAACAAACCACAGGCACTCAGGGACCCTGAGAGCCAGCCTAGCAAGGACCATCTGGCCACACAACAGGGTTCCCAAATCAGACGTAGAAGGGCCCCCTTTCAGAAAACAAAAAGAAAATCCCGCAGCTGTCAAGGGGCTGCTCTGTAACTTTCCCGGCCTGCTGACAGGCCCGCAAAAACAGAAGTGTGGGATAAGGGCGCACACAGGACGCTTTACTCTTGCTGCCGCCCCAGGCAGCTGCAGGTTTCTGCAGATAGTGTCCCCACGACCTATACCTTCGTACAGTGGGCCAACGCTTAGCCCCGGACAAGAGGGCACTCAAGGACAGGCAGGCACCGAGGGTCGCCTAGGCTGGCCTCGAGTGACCTACACCTCCGGCGCGCTCCCCCCTCCCCTTCCCGCTCACCACAAGCCAGGCTACTGCTCCCAGGACAAACATGGAGCATCCCGGCTGATGCCCTGAGGCCGAGCTCTACGAGTCCTAGGCCGTCTTGCCGGCCGCCTACCGTGGAACTCACCTTCGCGAGCCGGCGGCGCCTCCTCAGCGCTCGCGGTCGTTCGAGGCAGGCGCGGCCCTAGTGCCGGCCCTCAGTCGGTTGACCCACAACTTCGACCGGAGGGCACCAAGGGCCCCTTCGCGCCAGCCGCGATGCTCCGCCGGCTTAGCGCGTTTTGGCCCCGAAGATCCGCCTCGGCCCGGCAACCTTACACCGCCTCCGTAGCTAGCGCCCGCCGTCCGGCCCGGCCCACCCGCTACGCCTTACGCTACTTCCGTAGCGTGGCGCCCAGCCGGGGCCCGAGGCTACGGCGCGTCTGGGGCGCACGCGGCACTGGGAACCCGAGCCGGGACTACGGCTCCCACAGGGCAGAGCGACGCCGCTCAAGGCACGCCGGGAGTTGTAGTCCTTGAATGGTCCCTCCCTCTACCCTTTCCCTGAGATCTCTCCCTCCCAACGTGATAGGAGACGCTCAGTTCACGGATGCAGTTGGTACTCTACTCCCATGCTAGTTTGATGAGGCGCGCTGGATCCGGGAAGAGAACGGACTACAGCTCCCAGGATCCCCTTAAGATGGGCTTCTGGGCAAAGCTCCGGTAGGCGTCCACGAGGTTCGAGTGTCACTGCGCCAGGGTAGATGTCGGGAGTCTGGGTCATTATTTTGTACAAAGTCTGAACCGGTTGTCTGCTGCGTTGGGACAGTAGGTGGTACAGTCCAACCTAGCTGCCTTGGCTGCTTTCTACCTCTTCCAGCGACTTCTGGTTTCTTTCCCAACTGTCTGAAGCAGCAACCGTGCTGGAGCTGCTCCTTCCGAGGTTACTCCATCTGAGGTCCGTGTTTACTCGAGTGCTAGATAGGCACATCACTTTTTCTAGAGAAACACTGGCATCTGAGGCATCTTCCTAAGTCCTTTGAGTTATGTTCACAAGAGCCCCCATGCTATTTCCCTTTAGAGCCCTTTGGCTCCCCGAATTAACTTAAGTCAATTCCAGCCACTTGCCCTCTGCAACTGGAAGCTACACTAAGAATCAGGCTGCTAGCGGGGTGTGGTGGCACATGCCTTAAATCCCAGCACTCGGGAGGCAGAGGCAGGTGGATTTCTGAGTTCGAGCCAGCCTGGTCTACAGAGAGAGAGCGAGAGAGAGAGAGAGCGAGAGCGAGCGAGCGAGCGAGAGAGGTTCAAAGTTGACCTGGGCTAGAAAGTTCGAGGTTTTGTCTCAAAAAGTAGAGGGGTGGGTCAAGATGGTGCACTCCTTTAATCACAGCTCTTGCACTGGGAGGCAGCGGCAGGCAGATCGTCAGGGCCACCAAGTGAGATTCTAGCTTAAGAGAGGGGGTGGGAACTATGGAACATACCTATGAGTCCCAACACTTGGGAGGTGACTACAAGCCCAGGGCCATTCTCTATTACACAGTGAGTTTGAGGACAACCCAAATCACATAAGATCCTGTCTCAATAAACAAAACACAAAGGTACAATTATAAAGGTGCATGCTGTAGACACAGTGCAGTTAGTGCTTGCCTAGCACGTGTGAAAACCTAGGTTTAGTAAGAGACTCAGAAGCTATTAGAGTCAAGGTCCCCATTGGGTGAACACTCAGAAAGCTTTAGCCAAGACTGGCAGGTTAGTCAGGTCTAAAACTTGGGTCTAAATTTCTCTGATTTCCACAAGTGACATATAACACAAGTCAGAACACCAACCTCATGGAAAATGTAAATGGAGGTTCCTGGCTAAAATTCCTGTTGCGCTCTGGGCTTCTTCTAAGATTCCAAAATATTAACAGGTTCAGAGCAGATATGTGTAAGTACCTGGACTCACCACAATTCCTCAGGGTAGTCAGGGAGGCTAGTATCAATTTAAATTTGTAGAGGCTACAAGACTAGGAAGATAAAAACAATATCAGAGGCCAACTGGAGACAGGATTTGCTTTGGGCAGAGTTCCACTTGCTGTAAGTTTAAGAGTTGGCAAGTCCTGTGGCCACTCCCTTCACACCCCCACCATCAGAAGTATAGTGAGGAGTCTGCTAGGGGATGCCCACTTCTGGGATTATCCTCTAGGCATACTGGTGGGCCCATACAGAAAATTCTTGGACAGCTTTTCCTGGAATGTTTCTACTAACAACCCATTTCAAACATGAGATCCTTTTACAGCAGATCCCAAATGCAGAACTGTCTTCCTGGGGCTCAGTTCCCTCAGAATCTCCACTAGGGGTTGGACAACGCTTACCTGGAAAACAAACCGAGGAGCTGCCAGGCTTTGGTGAGTTGTGCTCCTTGTTTATTTTCAGCCTTTCCTAGGCAGAGGAGCCTTGATGGAGTCATTTAAATGCCCATGGCTAGAACCTAACTGGGTGTGCAATAGGTACGTGGTTTGCTGTTCTGATGATGTGTGGTGTCAGGGTCTCCTGTGCCACTTAAACTCTTCATAATATACCTCCTCCCGTTCTCGATGGCTCTCAACATGTCACTATACACTCTGACCACAATACAGTGATTCCTCTTGGACACAGGATGCGTAGGCCAGGGATAAGAGTACTGTGCCTGAGATCTGTGAGATCCACATCTATACTTTGCCCTCTGCCTGTGTGGCAACCTCAACTGAGCCTCCTGTGGTCTTTCTGGGCTGTATTCAGGGCATAAGGCTTACCACTAAGGGGCTGTTGGAGGTCATTGGGAACTTGCCTTTTGAAATGACTGTCAATAGAACTACTCACTTCAGGACCTAGACTCTGCCCATCCTAGAGGAGAAACCCTGGGGCCTCAGGGTAGGCCTGACCTGATCAGGGCAGAAAACAGTGTCTTTGGTCTGTACTTAAATGGCCAACATCATCTCCCTAGAAACCTGAGGGAGACAAAAGCAAAGCCCATAGCCACCCACCCCACCACCCCGTGGAGAAAGAAGCGGGCTCTGTGTACGGTAACAGCTTTAATCTGTGGTAGCTGACACATGGGGCAGGGTCCTGCTGGCCTCCCATCCTTCCATGTCCTGGAGGAAGAGCTACTTCTCAGGGAGCTGAAGCAATGCCATGAGCAAGTTGTGATTAGTGTGTTCCCAGGGTCTCCTAGAGACCTGTGTTTAAAGTGAGCACTGCAGGGCAGACAGCAGAGACAGGCTGCAAGCCCTTACACAGGGCCTGGACCTGGGCACAGAAAGGCGGGGCTCCAGTATTGATATATTATACATATATATATATACATATATATATATATTTCATATGTACACACAGATAGTTTTCTCTCTGGAAAGTATTAAAAAATTGATCAACCTTCAATCTATAAAAAATACCTACTCTACATGATAGAAAAATCTCTCCTCCAAGTTTACACTGATTTACACACAAGGCTTTCCCCAAAATGTACAATACGAGGCAACATCTTAAACCGTAGTGTAGAAGTGCGGCGGGGCAGGGGATAGGCAGTGAAGGGGTGCAGGGCAGCATGTGTGGCACAAGCATTCACACACTCACACTTGTGTGCACATTCATGCATGTGCACACACTTGCACACACACTTGCACACACACACATACACACTCACACTCACGCAGCCTGTAGTGTGGTCTCACACACTGTGCCCAGACTCCAGCTAGTGCTCAGGTTCAGGCTCAGCTGCTATGGGTGCTGCCGCAGCTCTGTGGGTGGTGCAGGGCAGACAGCAAGCCTTCCTGTGCCTCTGGGTCAGTGCAGAACCTCCTCCATTTATCCACTAGCAAAATGACTCCTGGGGGATACCCAGGGATTTAAAGTCAAAAGCAGAGAAGGAAACTGTTCCAGAGGCCTAGACTATTGTCTGGGAAATGTAGACTTCTCCCAAGGCAGAAAGTCAGCCTGAGGAGAGTGTGGGTCCAGGAGCCAAGGTAGGCCACACCTGAGGAGAAGCAGCACCTGCACTGGGTCAGAGAGGCTGACCGTGCTCATCAGTCCAGGAAGTGAGTTCCACAGTCAGCATGAACTAGCTGCTCCAGCCCCTACAAGAGCCAGAGTTGATGAGTTACTGTAGTGAGGGTCTGGCCAAAGAATAGCTGTGTGGCTTGGAGGCCCTGGGTCTGAAGGTGAATGGAAGCCCATCTAGTGAGAGAAGGCCTGAGCAGGGCAAGGAGAATTGGTGGCCTATGGACTGGAAGCAGACCCAACATGTGCCGTCTTTGCCTGTCTGTCTTTCCAACACTACCAGCTATGTCCAACTTTGGGTCCTCAGCTTGCTGACTATGTGGGAATGGCCAAGCTTGGGTGGCACCATGTCAGCAGGAGTGAGAGGCAGCAACTGAGGGAGACTCATTCTCTCTCTCTTCCTAACAGGGCGCAGAGCAGAAAGGGGCCCATGCTAGCCTGAGACACTAACCCACCTATCTGCATACTGCTGAGCTGACATAGGTGTTGTGGGTAAGGCTGGCTTATGGTGGGAGGCCCTGGTTTCCTGATGTCCAGAGAACCAGACCCACTCTTTGCCTGCTGTGGACTTCCCTTTCTTCCTTCTTAGTGCCTCTGCAGCCCTTCTTTATTTTCCCAGTTGAGCTGCGTGAGGCCCCACACACCCTGGGCTGGTAAGCTGCAGGACCTGCTGGTCGTGGCTCTTTGTGGCAAGGCAGGGCCACTCCTGGGTGCTGTGGAGTCTATATCCAGTCGAAACTGGGCTAAGATGTACTACTTGACCTCTAGGATGGATGGGTTGGTCTCCAGGATGGCCACAATAATCCTGTCAATGTAGTCCTGCAGGCGGAAATTGATCTCCTCCTGCTTCTGGATTGCTTCCATAAGCTGCAGGAAAGCAGAGGGTCAATGCAGGGAAAGGAAGGAGCCTGTATAGGATAAAGAGACCTAGGTTATACAAAGGCAGGGCAGGGTACCTCATCTCGGGAGACAGAGCTGATTTCTGCAGCCAGTGATTCTGAGAAGGACGTGGAGAAGAGGCTCTTGGCACCCTGGATGCTGAGGGTGATGATCTGTCCATTTAGCTCATCATTTTGCTCCTTCAGGTTACGGTTGTCCTAGGGGACATGGCAGAGTCACACTGGGCTATGCCCTTGCTGGTACAAGGACTTTGCAGGAAGGCCCCGAGCTTGTGTGTCCCCTCTCATGCCAGCCTCTCAGGAGCTTCTGTGAGGTTAGTGCAAGGGCAGGGCCACACCTGTTTGAGTCTGCGGACCTCCTGCTCCAGCTCACTCTCCCGTGCACGGCTGTTGTACTCCTGCAGGCCCAGGCTGCTGCTGCGGCCCCGTCGCTGCTCCACCTCCAGTCTGAGGAGCTGGAGATGTTCTAGCTGCTTGCGGAGGTCCTCGATCAGCTGTGAGGCAACCACAAGGTGAGCTCTGGCTAGTTGGCCTGACCACCTCTCCTGGGAGGATGTTAACCTGTTCCAAGAAGCTACTGCCCAGTGGTTTCAGTTCCAACAGCACTGCCCAAAATGGCAGGAAACTGCCTCCACCAAACAGCGGGCTACAACAGACAATATGGGAACATGGGGAGCAGACAAATGGCCCAGCTCACCTCCTGAGTCGCTTCCTTGTCTCTCTGGAATTGGTGGCGCTCATGGCTCAGCCTGTCCCCCATTTTCCTCTTATTCTCCTGTTCCTCACTGAGCCGCTGTGTCAACTCTTCAATCTCATCCAGCATCTTCTGCTTCTCCTGCAAAAACAGACACCTGTGTGGACAGGTCGTGGCACTGCTTTATCCACATATGCAGCCTGACCCCATGGCCTGTGCTCTAGACCACTCATCTCCAGTCTAGTGACATGCTCTGGATCCCACTCTCAGTCTATGGCAGGACTACATCTGTGCTTTCCTGTCATCTTGTCAAAGCTGCCCTGCTTGTGGCCAAGGGACCTTCATCTGGACAAGATCTAGCCCAGTATCTATGGGAAGCTCCTGCTTGGCTCCTCCTCTGGTTTATAAGAGTCAGCCTAGGTGGGCTGGAAATATTCAGAGCTTCCCACAGGGCACTCTGTGGGGTGGTCTCTCAGTGAAAAGACAGGAATAGAAGATAAGAGTACTGCCGCTTCCTGGTGATGTGCAAGACCATCTTCCAGTCACCTCAGATGAGTTGGTAGTATGGGCTCTGGGCTTACAGGTCCCAGGTCTGAACATGAGCACAGCAGGGCCCAGTGTTGCCAACCTGGCCTTTCCTGTACAGAAGGCCATGGCCAGATGTCCTGGCTCCATGCTGGTGTGACAAGCAGAGGGCAAAGGACAGAATTTACTCTTCCCCACAAGCACCAGGCCAGCAGCTCACCTCCTCAAGGCGTTCAATGTTGGCCTTCAGACAGGGTGTGCAGGACCGCAGCTCACTGTTCTCCTCATCCAGTTGCTGCAACCTGGGGCACAAGAACAGGTCAGTCCTGGCTCCCCTAAAATATGCCTCCAAAGGACAAGGGGGAGCTGGATGTGAGAGAATACTCAATCACGGGGAACTGTTCTGTGACCCACAACCCCATGCATGGCTAGTCCTTACCTCACCACCCAGCTTTTCTGTGGTCTGGGTTTGTTTGTTTTTTTTTTTTTTGGTTTTTTTGGGACAGGGTTTCTCTGTATAGCAGCCCTGGCTGACATGGAACTCACTTTGTAGACCAGGCTGGCCTTGAACTCAGAAATCCACCTGTCTCTGCCTCCCAAGTGCTGGGATTGAAGGTGTATGCCACCACGCCCGGCTGTTTTTATATTTTGAGATAGCATATTATAAAGCCCAGGCTGACCTCAGCCTTTCTGTGTAGACATGGATGGCCTTGAATTCCTGATCCTCTAGTTTATTTCCTGTGCTGACATTCCAGCTGTGTGCTACCTTGCACTGGCCATGATGGCTTTTAAAGGTACTTTGGGTTTAGGAATTTTAGGTTACAGAAAAGCTGTAGAGAGTGCAGCCTGTCTTGGTTTCCTCTGTGGTCTTCCTACTCATCACTGTAGCATATTACAACCTATACCCAGTTGGGCTGCACATTCCACCAAACCCCAGGATTTCACAGCATTATTATCCTTGTGTCTTTTATACTCCACGGTCTGTGTGTCTCCCAGACCGTCATACTGTAATAGTCTTTGATGTATATTCTGCAAAATGTGCCTCAGACTGTTTTTTGGTGGTAGAACTCGGGGGAGGCATGTTTATGGAAAATTCTTCCATAATGAGGTCCTTGTCGCACTCATCTGACACCCACTACGATCATGGGTCACTTGGTTAAGGTATGGCAGCTAGGTACATATGTCTATCTCTACTTGTCTCTTAGTTTACACCCCAAGAGAGGGACCCCACACCAGTTCATGGAGGGGTGTTTACAGACAATATTTAGTATTCCTCTAGGAGCAATACCCCTATCTTCTATTTACAGGCTGGCTGTGTGGCTGAGGACTTCAGTCCATCTCATTTACACCATGGCTGGCTTCCCAAGGGACTGTCACCATCACAGTTCTCGTCATTGAAGCTCTCACTTGGCCCCGTGTCCTCTGGCAAAGCTCCATCACTATGTAGGAGTCTGTGGTATTCCCATTATCAGTTGTTCCTGGAGTGCTAATGGACCAAATACCNGGCTGGCTGTGTGGCTGAGGACTTCAGTCCATCTCATTTACACCATGGCTGGCTTCCCAAGGGACTGTCACCATCACAGTTCTCGTCATTGAAGCTCTCACTTGGCCCCGTGTCCTCTGGCAAAGCTCCATCACTATGTAGGAGTCTGTGGTATTCCCATTATCAGTTGTTCCTGGAGTGCTAATGGACCAAATACCATCTCTGTGCCTTCCCGGCTAGCCTTATATTCAACTGGGGCTGAGCTTAATGCCCGACCCCCACATGGTAGGAAGAGAGAGTCAGTGCCCACAAGCTGTTCTCTTTACTGTCACACATGTACAAACACATAAACGCACACAAGTAAATGAATGCAATTTAAAATTAAAACAGAAATTTTAAGCATCTTTTCATGTGAGTATTCCTTCTTTTCTTTCTGTCTTTTGTTTTGTTTTCTTTTGTTTTCTTTTTTGTTTTCAAGATAAGGGTTTCTCTGTGTAGCCCTGGCTGTCCTGGAACTCTGTAGACCAGGCTGGCTTGAACTCCCAGAGATCTGTTTGTCTCTGTTTCCTGGGTGCTGGCATAAATGTGTGTACCACCAACACCGGGCTGAATATTCCTTTTTCCATTACTAAGGTCTCCCTAGATGCTATACTTCCTTGGTAGACAGTTCTCCTGCCTGCACCCGAGCTTTGCTTACCTGGCCTGCAGGTTCTCGATCTCAATGCTCTTCTCACGCTCCATCTTGCACAGAAGCTCCTTCTGCTTCCTGGTTTCTTCTAGGACCTTCTCTTGGGCTCTGAACTCCTGTTCCTTCAGCTGCTCTTCCAAGGCATTGGCTCTGAGGGCAAAGAGGGGCACACATCTGTAAGGTGCGTGGAGGCATTGTGTAATGACCAGGTAGCAGGAATGCCTGTCTCAGGAATGCCAGTACAATCTTAGACATGGACAACCTGAAGAAAGAGCCAGAAAACTTTGGGCGACAGCACTGGGCAGAAAGCGAGTGTGACAGCAGGTACATATTGCTGAGGCAAGTCCAGACTTCAGGGGCAGCCTCACTGTGGTGAGGCGTCCACATCACACCCAAGGGGCTAGATCAGCTCTTTAAAAAAAAAACAAAAAAACAAAAAAACAAAATCACTTTTTTAAAAACTCTTTTTTAAAGATTTATTTATTACTATTCATTAGTACATTGTAGCTGTCTTCAGACACACCAGAAGAGGGGGTCAGATCTCATTACAGTTGGTTTTAAGCCACAATGTGGTTGCTAGGATTTGAACTCAGGACCTTCGGAAGAGCAGTCAGTGCTTTTACCCGCTGAACCATCTCTCTAGCCCCCCAAAATCACTTAAAAAAAAGATTTATTTATTTCATGTATGTGAGTACACTGTCGCTGTCTTCAGACACACTAGAAGAAGGCATCAAATCCCCATTATAGATGGTTGTAAGTCACCATGTGGTTGCTGAGAATTGAACTCTGGAAGAGCAGTCAGTGCTCTTAACCACTAAGCCATCTCTTTAGTCCAGATCAGCTCCTTTTATGTGCAGGCCCTAATTGCTATGGTGGAGTCACACTTAGAGAGAAGGATTCACTCTGTACCTTATCCCCTCCAGGAGCTCTAAGAAGAACCTAGTTTAGGCTTGAGGCTCTGGCCTCTTCCCCAGCTTCCTGCAGAAGATAGGACTGGTGTGAAGTTTTTAAATTAAAAGTTTACCATGTTATATATATGTGGATGTTTTTCTATATACCATGTGTTTTTCTATATACCACGTGGAGGGCAGAAGAGGGTGCCAGATCCCCTGGAACTGAAGGCATAAACTGTTTGTGATGGTTTGTATATTCTTGGGCCAGGGAGTGGCACCATTTGGAGGTGTGGCCTTGTTGGAATAGGCGTGACCAGGTTGGAATAGGTGTGCCACTGTGGGTGTGCGCCTAAGATCCTCACCCTAGTTGCCTGAAAGTCAGTCTTCCACTAGCAGCCTTTGGATGAAAACATAGAACTCTCAGCTCTGCCTGTGCCATGCCTGCCTGGATACTGCCATGTTCCCACCTTGATGATAATGGACTGAACCTCTGAACCTATAAGCCAGCCCCAATTAAATGTTGTTTTTTATAAGACTTGCCTTGGTCATGGTGTCTGTTCACAGCAGTAAAACCCTAACTAAGACATAGTCCTGAGAAAAGTACTGCCAGCCCTGTCCACAGCTGTGAAGAAGCTGTAACCCTAGCATATGCGCCTCAGCATCTCTTTGATAAATGAGAATGAAAAGCAGTAGACAGCACAGGGGTTTGTAGCACACATAAAGACATGTCACACCAACACGTGGTGTGGAAGCCACGTGTCTGTGGCTGTGTGGAAGTGAGAGTGGCATGCTAAGGGAAGAACAGATACACACCTTTAATCCTAGCTCTTGGGAGGCAGAGGTAGGGGGAGCTCTGTGAGTTCAGGGCCAGCCTGGTCTATAGAGAGAGTTCCAGGACAGCCAGGGCTACAAGGAGAAACCCTGTCTTTTTTTTTTTTTTTTTTTTTTTTTTTTGAGACAGGGTTTCTCTGTATAGCCCTGGCTGTCCTAGAACTCACTCTGTAGACCAAGCTGTCCTTGAACTCAGAAATCCGCCTTCCTCTGCCTCCCAAGTGCTGGGATTTAAAGCGTGAGCCACCACGCTCGGCGAGAAACCCTGTCTTGAAAACCCAAAATAAGTCTTAGAAATTAATCTTAGAAGGCTGTGGCTCAGAAGGTGAGGGCCTGCTCAGCATATGCAAGACACTGAGCTGACTACAGTGAGAGACAGAACTGGGGAGAAAAGAGAAAGTGAAAATTAAAACAGAAAATAAAGTTTCAAAACCAAAACAGAAGATATTACATAAGGAAAACAGGGAAAGGACAAGATAGTATCAGAGCTTAGGAAAATGGAGAAAATTAAAGTTCTAGATTCTAGATGATCTTTTTTTTTTTTTTTTTGGTTTTTCGAGACAGGGTTTCTTTGTGTATGCCTGACTGTCCTTGAACTCACTTTGTAGACCAGGCTGGCCTCGAACTCAGAAATCCGCCTGCCTCTGCCTCCCGAGTGCTGGGATTAAAGGTGTGCACTACCACACCCAGTTTAGATGATCTATTTTGACCAAAAGAAGTCAAGGCTGATGAGAAAAGGAAGGGTCTACAGAGAGAGTTTTGGAATCCTCCTGAAGTGGGTAGCAAGACGGTCTGGAAGGTAAAGGTGCTTGCCTCTAAGCATAACTACCCAAGTTTGAGTGAGAAAACCAATGGCCTTGACCTGATTGTGTGCCCATTTCTCAGAGTTGAAAGGGCCTCACTCTGTGGCCCAGGCTGGCTTCAAACTTACTATGCCCCTGCCTCTTTCTTTGCTCTGTGCAGAGTACTGTATGTCATTTCGTCTTGCCCATGTGAAGACACCTTACAGCCTGTCTTCTTCAGTTTCACTGTTGGCTAAGCCACTTGAAAAGGCTGAGGTCTGCAGAGGCTGTGGTCCACTGCCTTGTACTGCACCCCCTTATCTGTTCCTCCAGGACAGGGCTCTGCCCTCAGCTCACAAGCCCTCCCCACTGTCCTCTGAGGACACCATGGAAGCTGCACAAACTCCATTTTCTTATTTGTAGAATGGGGGAAGTAACCACCTCCCAGAGTTACTGAGCAACAAGAGCCTCGGGAGCCTTAACCCAGGACCCTAGTCCAGAATCTCAGAAACAGTCATCAGAGGCTCCCACATGGACCAGTTGCAGACAGACCCGGGCCAGCTCCATGCACAGTACCAAGTGCTCCAGGAAACCGAGCTGTGAAGGCTCTGTCGGGTGTGGCGACACCCTCCCATTTCTCGGCTCTGGTCTGAACTCAGAGCCTCATGCAGCACACAGTCTACTCCTGAAAAACAATCTCACTTGAATTTATTTATTGTATAATTTATTTTGAAAATCTTGTTTATGTGTGTGGGTGTTTTGCCTGTTTGTCTATGTACCTACCATATGTGTGTAGTGTCAGTGGAGGCCAGAAGAGGGTGTTGGATTCCCTGGAACTAGATTTATAGACAGTTGTGAGCTGCCATGTAGGTACCAGGAATCAAACCCAGATCCTCTACATAAGCAGCCAATGTTCTTACCTGCTAAACTATCTCTCCAATGCCATCTTTTAAAATTTCCCTCCCTCCCCCCTCCCTCCCTCCCTCNCCTCCCTCCCCCCCCCCTCCCCCTCCCTGCCCTCCCCCCTACATGTGTGTGGTACATGCATGTGAAGACAGAGGACTTCAGGCATCATCTTTAAGATGATGTCCATTCCCTTTGAAGCTCACTGACTAGGCTACCCTAGCTGACCAGCAAGTCCCAGGGATTTTCCTGCTTCCCTCACCCCCACCCCAGTGCTCGGATTACAAGTGTGTGCCCTCATGCCTAACATTTTACGTAGGATCTGTACCCAGGTCCCCATGTTTGCCAAGGCAAGCACATTCCTGCCCATTTCCCTAGTACCATCGCATGCACCTTAATTTGGTCTTGGATACACTGTGTAGCCAAGAATAACCTTTAACTCATGATTTTCTCACCTCTACCTCCCAAGTGTTTGGAATGTACTTATGAAACGCCAGGCCTAAGCAGAGCGTGGTGGCACATGCCTTTAATCCCAGCACTTGGGAGGCAGAGGCAGGCAGATTTCTGAGTTCGAGGCCAGCCTGGTCTACAAAGTGAGTTCCAGGACAGCCAGGGCTATACAGAGAAACCCTGTCTCGGAAAAAAAAAGAAAAAAAAAAAAAAAAGAAACACCTGTCCCTCCCCTCCTGGCTCCTAGTGAATAGAACTCCCTTGCTTGCATACAGGTAAGTAGTACCCTTGCTCACTTCTCTGTCCGTGACATTGTGGCAGATATCTACAGATCCTCAGATCAACCAGTTATAGTCCTCTGGCCATGCCTGGCACCCAGCCAGCATGTGAGTGGATGGGTGGATCAGATAAGAACAGGTTCTCTGAAGGACTCTGCATAGGGCAGAGGATGCGTGTGGTGGCAGTGATGCCAGGCCTCAGGCCACAGGCCACACTCACCTGTGCACCAGCTGGAGGTTTTCTTGTCTCAGCCTGCCATGCTGTTCACCAGCGGCTGCACTGTCCTTCTCCAGCTCTGACACCCGTCTCTCCAGGAAGATGACCTAGGTAAAGAGATGACTGCCTGAGGAACAAGTTGGGAGAGGCAGACGCTGTACCTGCAAGGGAGGCAGCATGTGATTCCCATATGCACTTGCTAAGAGTTGGGCTCATCCTTAGAGACTATTTCATAAATCCAGAGCCATGCAGCTCTCATAGGGGCACAGTCAAATCAACAGAACAGGGCAGATGGCATTGGGAAATTCAAGCTCTAGTGGCCTCGTGGCTTGTGCTTGGAACCATGAGATTCACCCAGACACACATTCACATGTGAGACTCATGCTACACAAAACTCATGGAGGCCCAGATGCTGGGGACAGCAGGGACAGAAAGGAGAAGATACCATAAGGAGACAAGCAGAGGTAGGATTTAGCCTCAGAACATGGAGCCCTGAAGATACTGTGGAGAAAGGAACACAGAAAAGGTGAGGTCTGGCTGAAACCAAACAGGAGGCGCCAAGGCAGGCAAGGGAAATGGAAGGTCAGGAGGGCGCAAGCCAACGCATAGCCGAGTACAGAGGATGTCAGGTGGCTGTAGGGACGCCTTCGCACGAGTCACGTGAGTACACGTGAGGAAAGGCAGGGAAGTGAGGTGAGATACAGAGGAAGCCAAGCTGGCAGCAAGATGAGGATGGTGAGGTGCCAGGAAGGGCAAGGCAGGGCACAGGCACCTGGTGGGCACAGGAGTACCCAGGTAGGGTTGGTGCTGCCACGCTTCCCAGACTCATACGGGCCCTTGGCAAAGGGGCATGACCTCGTGAGGCACCTGGCCAGGCTGCGGCAATGTACACCAAGCAAACCCATAGTGGAGTTATCTCTCTGTGGTGTTGAAGATGAAAATGGCCCAAAGGACTCGTGTACTTACATGGCTGTTGTGATGGCTATTCTGGGTTGTCAGCTCGACTACATATGGAGTTAACTACAACCCCAGCGGCTGAGTACACCTGTGAGCCCCAGCCTAGGAGGGTGTCACCTGCTGAGGTGACAGCACTAATTGGTTAATAATGGAATCCAGTATCTTGGGGTGGAAACGGTGGGAGGGCCCTAAAGAAGCTGAGAACTTTGAACCCAGATTCTCAAGGGTTTACCTCCCACCCTGAGGAGGGAGTCTCCCCACCCAGCAGAAGATGTAGTCCAACACCTGAAACACTGCCTGCCTTTCCACCTTGGACGGAGGAACTCAATCCTTCATTGTCTGTAAACCAGCAGTGACTTTTCTGGAGGAAATGACAGGCAACACGATACTGATGTTCTTCAGGGCCGACCAATGTTGCTTCTAGACCCATAACCAGACTTAAGGCTAAGCAGGCTCCTAGAGGGGAGCTCATAAAGTCCATGAGGAGACACGCCACACTGCTAAGGAGCTTAATGAGTTTGCTAATTCACTGTAGTGGAAGTCTGGGGCATATGTGGGAATACATTTTAAGCATGTGGGATAATGGTAGAAGGAACATAAAACTGGATCAGGATGAGTTTAGTGATATGGGCTCTCTGAGTGGAGAGTCTAGGTTTACTAAGGAAGCTCTCACAGGTAAAGAAAGGTGTCTTTTGACAGGTGGTAGTGGTATACACCTTTAATCCCAGCACTTGGGAGACAGAGGCAGGCAGCTCTCTATAAATTTGAGGCCAGCCTGGTCTACAGAGCTAGTTCCAGAACAGCCAAAGGCTACAGAGAAATCCCCTCTTGAAAAACAGAAAAAAACAAAACAAAACCAAAAGTTGTCAGAAGTCTGAGTGGTGGCTGAAGCATGGCTCAGGAGATGGCCTACTGAAAAGGAGCTGCAGATGCCACATATCCCTTGGCTTAGCGTTGATGAAGGATTGTAAGGCTCAGGGAAGTTGCAGTACTAGAGTGTGTACGCTGAAAACCTAATCCTCCACAAGGGGAAGGCCCACAAGCCTTGCCCTTCACTAATAGTGTAAGAGAAAAAACACTGAGAGGGCCCCAGCACACCTTAGTCTGGAAGATTAGAACAAATCGATGAGTGCGGGGCTGGTGAGATGGCTCAGCGGGTAAGAGCACCCGACTGCTCTTCCGAAGGTGATAAGTTCAAATCCCAGCATCCACATGGTGGCTCACAACCATCAGATCTGGCTCCCTCTTCTGGAGTGTCTGAAGACAGCTACAGTGTACTTACATATAATAAATAAAATAAATCTTAAAAAAAAAAAAAAAAAAACACCGATGAGTGACAGGCAGGCCAGGCTCCTGACCAACAGCATCACTGAACTTAAGAACAAAATGATGAGAGTAAGAACAAAATGATGAGAGTCTAGAAGATTAAATACAACGGGTTCAACCTGGTCCAGGAGCAACAGGGGCCAGGTGGCACCACTGACTTGCCAAAGGTAAGGTGATTTACTTATTGTAATGGGCAGCACAGGCAGAGTGAATTTGATGGTGGCATGACTCGTATGGACCTTTGGTACTGGCTAATCAATCATGGTGCCTCCAGGCATGACATAGATAAGAAGCCTACTGCATTTTGTTTGATATGTGTAAGCAGAAACATCCTAAAACAAATGAAGAAAGGCTCCACTGGATCATGCCAGAAGGGAATCTGGGCCTGTGATCCAATCCCAGGCTTGAGCCAGTCCACAGACCCAGAACCCCTTGAAAAAAAGGGATGGCCATGTTCCCCTGAGGAAGGACCTTGATAAAAGACCTAAGACGTTTACTGTTAGCCTTTCCACAGTTAGTTCATCTCCACAGGGACCTGTGCTGCAGCCTTTTATCAGGTTAACTGTACACTGGGGGGTGGGGGGTTGGACTTTCCCAGGTCTGTTGGTTGCTGCAGCCTTTTATCAGGTTAACTGTACACTGGGGGGGGTGGGGTGGGGGTGGGGATGGACTTTCCCAGGTCTGTTGGTTCTGAATTGGTGCTGACTCCAGGAATCCTCAAGGAACACTGTGGCCCTCCACTTAGACAAGGGGTGTACGGAGGTCAGGAGATTAATGGAGTTTTTGCTGAAGTCTGACTTTAGTTTGGGGGTGCGAGGTCCCTGAACTCATCTTGTAGCTATTATAATTGAGATAGATATCCTTAGAAGTAGAAGTCTTTTGTTAGCTGGGCGGTGGTGGCGTGTGCCTTTAATTCCAGCACTTGGGAGACAGGCAGGTGGATTTCTGAGTTCAAGGCCAGCCTGGTCTACAGAGTGAGTTCCAGGACAGCCAGGGCTACACAGAGAAAGCCTGTCTTTTCCATAATGGTGCTAAGAAGATTATGTGTGGAGTGCAGAAGATCCTTTGGGTGACCCTTGGTGCTACCATGCCCTGTGATTAAAGTCTGTGGGAAACAACAACAACCTAATCCAGGCAGGATGGCAGAGGGAAGAGCCACTTCAAGAGCCCCTCAAGTTCGGGTGATGAGCCAACACTGCTGCAGTCCTTGCTTAGCATGGAGGGAATGCGGAGTGGGTAGGGAGGAGAGTGGTCAGGGAGGAGAGTGGTCATAAACACTAGCCAGGGCCACACGGTCATAACAACCAAGATGGTTTCTATCCTATTTTGTTGCGAATGTGTTTGTACAGATATTTTAGTTTTCTTTCCTCAATTTCTTTGTCATGAAAAATCACACCAATTAAGAGAATACAAATGGCTATCATACTTAAATTTGAGATACTAAAAGAATGTCTCTCAAGGAACATTGCAACCTATTTGGGATTGTATGTGGGACTGTTTTATGATGTTAGGTGTAGTTATTACCTGGTTATTGTTTTCATTTGGCAATTATATGCAACGTGAGGCATGATTGTTTGTTAAGTTGACAAGTTGTGAAATTGTCACGGCTATTCTTAGTTGTCACCTTAACTAAATCTGGAATTAAAATAAAACCCAAGTGGCTGGGTACACCTATGAGGAATGTTTTTTCCCACAAGACAGATTCTCTCTGTGTAGGCCTTGCTGTTCTGGAATCTGTAGACTAGGCTAGCCTCAAATTCTGTGATCCACTTCCCTGTGCCTCTCAAGTGCTCAGGAGGGATTTTTTTTCTGTATATTTTGGTTTTGAGGGTAGCTTTTAATAGTTAAATAATTTGAAGTGGGAAGACCACCTTTATTTAGTTGGACCACAGCTGCTGGCCACTTATACAGGGGACACGGAAGAAGGCGGCTTGCTCTTTGCCTGCTTGCCCTCACTCTCACTGGCGAGTCTTCACTGGCATCAGAGCCCATTTTTTTCAGGCTGCTGGCTTATACTAGAGAGCAGATGAGACATCCAGCCTTGTGAACTAAACAACTACTAGATTCTTTGGACCTTCCATTGGTACATGGCCATTGTTAGATAAGCTGGACCACAGCCTGTAAACTATTCTAATAAATCCCCATCTCTGTCTGTCTCTCTGTCTTTTTCTGTCTCTTTCTCTCTGTCTCTCTCTGTACACATACATATAATGTGTATATAATATATAGATTCATTCTGTAAGTTCTTTTCCCCTATAAAACCCTAACTAAGACAGCTAGAGCTGGTTCCCAGTTGAAACTGGGAAGGACTGGAGGAAGTGTGTCACTGGAGTCCGCCTTTGAGGTTTCAAAAGCCCCCACGCTTCCCAGGGTTCTCTCTGCCTCATGGCTGTGTCTCACAATGTGAGCTCTCAGCTGCTCCTCTAGTGCCGTTCCTGCCTGCCTGCTGCCTGCTGCCTGCCTGCCTGCTGCCATGCTTCCTGCCATGATGGTGATGGACTCCGATCTCTCTGAAACTGTAAATCCCAAGTAATATCTGTCTGTCTTCTTTGGTCATGGTGCCTTATCACAGTAATTGTGTCATGTGTGTGTGTGTGTGTGTGTGTGTGTGTGCGCGCGTATGTGCCTATGTCTCAGGGAGGCCATTGTGAGAAGCTGTGAAAGTGAAGACTGGATCTTGTTAGAGACCCCAAGATACTGGAGATGTCAGAGCCGTGAGGTGTCTGCCAGGAAGAGCTGCACACAAGGAGTGGCATCAGCCCAAGAGAGAGAAGTGTGTTACAGTCAGCAAAGCTGGGAGGGTGGAGCCACCTCTGCCCTTTGACACAGACATGGAGCTACAAGATTTGAAGTTTACCCTGCTAGGTTTTGGTCTTCCTTAAGTTCAGTATTTCCCCTTTGTCCCCCTGTCCTTCTCTTCTAAAGTGGAATATATTCTTTGTTCTGCATGCTGGAAGCATGTAATTTCCTTTTTGAGTTTACTTAATAGTTACAATTAAGAGATTACCTTGAGACTCAGAGACTTAGGACTTTTAAACCACGTTGAGACTGTGAAAGATGCTGGGACATTTGAAGATGTACTACATGCATTGTGCAGGCTTTGAGTTCTCAAACCCCAACCCCCACCCCCACCCCCGACCCCCAGTCATGGTTAGCGCACTCTGCCTCAGGATTAAGATATGAGTTCTCGGGGCTGGTGAGATGGCTCAGCGGGTAAGAGCACCCGACTGCTCTTCCTAAGGTGATAAGTTCAAATCCCAGCATCCACATGGTGGCTCACAACCATCTGTAACAAGATCTGGCGCCCTCTTCTGGAGTGTCTGAAGACAGCTACAGTATACTTACATATAATAAATAAAATAAATCTTAAAAAAAAAAAAAAAAAAAGATATGAGTTCTCAGTTGCTGCTCCAGTACCATCCCAGCCTGCCTGCTGCTGTGCTCCCAGTTGTCCACGACTGCTGCAGGTGGTGGTCATGGACTCTGCCCTCTGAAACTGTGAGAGCCAAGGTAAGCTCTGTAATCGGCAGATGCCCTTGTGACCCCTGAAATGACTCATATTTCCGGGCCCAATAGAGCACAGTAACTAATGACAGTCTGGAGAGATGGTTCACTCTCGTTCTCCTAGAACTGCCACAATGTGTGTGCATTAGTGTAACCACACACATATACACACAATAAGAAAACATAATAAAATAGTATGGCTCCTGTTTAATTCTACTCATGGCTTGCTCTGCTCAAATCCTATGAAATGTCCCTTTTATAACTTAAGCATTTGAGGGGACCTGGGCTCCCAGCAATACTCAGGTGTGAAGAAGAGACCAGGTGCTGCCACGGGCCGCCCACAGCACACACGGGACAGACAGGCCCTCAGTCCCATCACCTCTGCCCAGCCCACAGCATGTAGCACCTACCTTGTCTGCAATGTCCTCCTCTGGGCACTCCACAGGCTCTGGGGGAGGGTCCTCCAGGGCCTCCATAGTCAGGGTCCCCGACTGGTGCAGATACCTACAGAAAAGAATCAACAACAGAGGGAAGAATGGGAGAATACAAACAACAGGTTCTTCACACAAGAGTATGTACAAGTCCCTCTGAAAGGAAGAGGCCAGCATCAGGGAGCACACGCCCTCACTCCTCCCGGGGGTGGGGGGGGCAGTGTTCTCCTGATCAAAGCACCACTAAGGAGTGTCCCTGGGCCGGACGCCTTTACCAAGGAGCTGGGAACCAAGATTGCCTTCTGTAGCCTGGGTCCTCCCTGCACCCTTTGGAGCCTGACAGCATGTCTCTCCCTGTCAGCTGAGGGCACCAACAGGGTACTTTGGACCAGATTGCAATACAGCACATCATTCCTCAGCAAGGCATGAAACAGGACCGTGTCCACGAAAGGACCGCGTCCACAAGACGACCGTCAGGCACTCACTCAGGTGCTGCCTCGTGTCCAGTACACCTCCGTGTGTGAACATCTGCTGCTGCTGCTGTGGAGATGGGGGCACTTGGGCTTTTTACCTTCACTTACAGTCTGCCTTCCTGCTTCAGTCCCACTCTGCAAGCGCTAGACTTTTTTTTTTTTGGTTTTTCGAGACAGGGTTTCTCTGTTTAGCCCTGGCTGTCCTGGAACTCACTTTGTAGACCAGGCTGGCCTCGAACTCAGAAATCCGCCTGCCTCTGCCTCCCGAGTGCTGGGATTAAAGGCGTGCGCCACCACGCCCGGCTTAGCGCTAGACATTTTGTTGTTTCTGTTCTGAGACACATCTTGTCTTGTAGATGTTGGCTGGTTAGTTTGGAACTCAACATGTAGACCAGGCTGGCCTCAAATTCAGAGCTCCACCTGCCTCTGCTGGGATTAAAGGTCTGCACCATCATACATTCTTGACACTGGGTTTCTAGTGTGTTCTCTGTGGTACTGACAGTTAAGGGTCCCGAGGGTGCTATGAATCCGAGTCTCTTCGACTATATTGTGGGTCACAGGTAGACTAAGGCCCAGTTGAACTAGGTAAGAACCAGGTACACAGTCCTCTAGGACTAGTAGAAAAGGATGCTGACCGGCCAGGTCCAGACAGCAGCCCCACAGTCTCATGTAACAGCCAGGACCACTCTCGGTGCTCTTGGCAGGGGCCACTCCTCAGGTGCAGATGCCTGGACAGGGATTCCTCAGATGGACGCTTGCTTATGTTCAGACTAACTTGTTTAGCTGGTAAGGCTAACTTAGCAGCAGCTCACACACCCTTCAGGGCTCTTATACAGAAACAATGGCAAAGCTGTGTGCTGAGTTTGTCCCCCACTTGGGGCCAGGCTCTAAAGCTGAGAGCCTGACACTCACAACTGTGTGACCCCGATAAAGCATTAAAGCTTACTGAGACTTCTCTTATGAAATAGGGGACAATCTGCAAGCAAGTAAGGGGTTCGTTCCAGTGAGGTTTCAACGTGGGTATTGTATAGACAGCCTGGGGAAGGAGTCGGCAGACTGCGGATTCAGCTGAGGCTGCTTGGCCTTATCATTGAATGAGGTTGTTTCCTTCCTCACTGACTGAACTTGCATATCCCCCTCCCCTGCCCCCATCAGGAATGTTTTACCAGGAAAGGAAGCTAGCTCTGTGCTCTGAAATTATAAACCATGCAGCATACTGGGAGAATCGCTTACAACTACAGTCTGCTCTGTGTATCCTCAGATCCTCAAAGGGGTGATGACCAACAGTATGTTCTCAGTCAGCTACTGCTCTGAAACAGGGCCTTGCCCTCAATCTGATGCCACACCCAGGACAGGAAACTGCCCACTTAGACCTCAGAGGATACTCTGGGCAAGGGCCAAGGCCTGGGCCTGTCTCAGGACAGGGGAACATGCTGCCCCTAAGGACTCAGCATGTGGCCCTCTTGCTGCCACTGAGCTTGTTTGGCAGAGGGAGTGTGGCTTATTTAATGCCCAGCAAGAAGAGGGGCTCTTCCTTCACCAACTCCACTCAAGAACCCCCAGGAGACAGGACTGTGGCCACCAAGAGGAACATGAGGTTCTGGGACTCTAAGACCCAGAGGAGGTAGAAATAAATCTCTGCTGGGCCAACTCTATGCCAGATGCCGCAAGGAGAGGGCCCAACCCACTTCCATAGATACGGACAGGGAGGGAATAGCTTCATGGACACAGACAGGTCCAAGAGTCACAGCTGGACACTGCAAACACTCATCTTAACCTTAATACATAAAGGGCTGGCCATTCCACAGTGTGAATTACAAGGCAGCCATTCTGTGTTTCCTAAGAATCCTAGGGAAGAATTAAGGGCACAATGACTTATAGTATCTGCATATATGCTTTGACGTTCTGCAGGTACACTGCAGGAAGTATTTCTTATTCATAAATTAACTATGAACGTGAAAGCTGAGTTTTGTTGTAACAAATACATCTGACAAGAAAACTAAATTCTGAGTCTATTTTAAAGGATCAGACTTCACTCCCCACCCTTCTCAGGCCATGTGAGTCCTCTGACTCTTTGTGATTTTCTCTAGACACAATGCCCAGCAGCTGCCCTGGCCTGGTCAGCTACTCAGCAGGAAGGCTGAGCTCATGTGGCAGTTCCTCCAGGCTCTGTTTCTCAGGATGAGGCGAGCAGGGTGGCCAAGCTACTCCTTGCCAATCTGTAAGTACAGTCGAGTGGCCGTGGGCGTTACTACAGTCCCTTCCTGAGGAGGTGACAACCAGAGGAGGTCAAGTGTAGATACTGCTTGTTTCTTCCAGACCCCAAGCTACCAGGAGGCCACTGCTTCAGGATGAGGATGTGTAGACACAGCAAGCCAACTGTACTAGAGATGCCAGTAGCCAGCACAGCATCCAGGTCAGTCGCCTCAGCTTCGCTAGGCTTCTCATGATCAATGAGAAAGAGGCCTGGCAACAAGTCTCATTTAATTTATTATCTTTTGTTTCCTTTCCTTTTTCTTTGTTTTGAACGGTTGGGGAATGAACCAAGGCCCATACGTGTTAGGCATGCACTTTATCACTGAGCTGTATTCCCAGAATTTTTATAAAATTTTGAAATAGCAGCTAAGTTGAATCTTCTGCCTCAACCTCCCAAGTAGTTGTGATTATAGGTCTGTAGCTAACCAAACAAGCTAAAATTATGATCTTCTGAAGCCAAGATAACATTTTAAAAGCTTCCAAAGAGAGAAAAGCCATAAAGAAACAAGTTGATAGACTTAGTATCAACTCTAGTACCAAAGGCTGTGACCAATGACTCCAGAAAAATCTAAGGAAAACCATAACCTTAACCCAAATCAGCCAAAGGACACTCCCATTCAAGGTCTCAGCTCTACATCCAGGCCCTCCCAGCTCGGGAAGCCACGGGAAGATATGCATAACCAAGACAAGGCTGGGACAGGGAGCTGTGTGACGACTCAATCTCTGAAACAAATTTACAAGGTGTAGGGAGGACCCTAGTTGTGAAACCAGGAGATACTCTGTACAAACAGGCGGGAATCCCCATGACCCCACGAGAAGGCTGGCCAGCGGAGACCGGGTAGACTCAGAAGACAGCAGAACGGCACAGTAGTGACCACGGATTCAGCAGCAACTTGTCTTAGAAGGAAACACAGTACTGCCTGAGCCTGGCCTTAAGAAGGGTGTAAGAGCC
>LR756420.1:1370833-1450715 GCA_902729485.2 Mus minutoides | reverse complement strand
AAAAAAAAAAAAAAAAAAAAAAAAAAAAAAAAAAAAAAAAAAAAAAAAAAAAAAAGAAAAAAGAAGGGTGTAAGAGCCTTAGACCCTGAACAAGGGTTTCAGTGAAGACTGTCCAGGAGCCAACTATCAGGCAGAAGCACAACTCACCTTCTATAGCAGGAAGATGACAGCAGCCAAACTCCAAAGACAAAAGCTGGCCTTTAAGACTAGCAAGAGCTAGCTACAAGGTGGTGGTGCACATCTTTAATCAGAGCACTCGGGAGGCAGAGGCAGGTGGATCTCTTGAGCTGCAGGCCAGCCTGATGTACAGAGTGAGTTCCAGGACAGCCAGGACTACACAGAGAAACCCTGTCCCCAAAAGCAAACAAAACAAAACAAAACAACAACAACAACAAAAAAACTCACACAGGGGCTGGTGAGATGGCTCAGCAGGTAAGAGCACTAACTGCTCTTCCGAAGGTCCTGAGTTCAAATCCCAGCAACCACATGGTGGCTCACAACCATCTGTAATGAGATCTGATGCCCTCTTCTGGGGTATCTGAAGACAGCTACAGTGTACTTACATGTAATAAATAAATAAATCTTTAAAACAAAAACAAAAACCTCACACAAAACAACCCCCTCCCCCCAAAAAGCAAAAACCAAGACTCTAGCAAGACCTTTTCCCACCCTCTCTCCTCTCCATGTGAGCTACTGGGCTGGCAAGATCACAGTTAGGCAGGCAGCCACATAGAGCCAGTTCTAAGAGGCTGACTCCGACAGCAGACACAGGGAGACTGCTGCCCAGTCCAGCCCTGATAGGGAGTGTGTAAGGGCGAGGGGACAGGAGAAGCTGCCATGAGCCCCAGATCCAGATCCAACCCCAGCCCTAGAAATCTGTTCCACAACCTCTCCCCTCAATTGCTTTCTATTCCAAACCATGAAATGTGACTTGAAAGTTTGATTTAAAAAACCCAAACCACACCTGGAAGAGAGTATTTTCTAAAATATTGTTCAGAATCTAAGACTACAAGTATATTTCACAAGATTTTTCAGCAAATGATCGAGGCTCTGCCTACCTTGCCACCTTCCTGCTGGAGAGCCGCTTGGCTGGGCTGTGCAAAAACCAAACAAACAGGAAAATAGTGTCAGGGAACAGACCGAAGGACAGGAGGAAACAGGAAGTTGGGCTGGGGAGATAGCAGGGCACAGGCATGCAGCCCCTTGCCCCCAGTGAGCCGCATGCACACAATACCCACTCGGCAAGGCACAGGACATGCACAGCACCTCTGTAAAGGGCCTCACCAAGTCTCAGCCTGAGCCCTCAAAAGAAACCAAGCCCAATGTTGAAACCCACCAGCTGACTGGACCTAGCTCTACACCATTGGCCACTGTCATGTCCCCAAGTGCTTCTGAAGCCACTATCTCAATTGATTGGCTATCACACAGGCCCTCCTGTGACAGAAGAGTGTGTAATCATTTTGACCTGGGTCCTGAAACTTCACACTGCAAATATCTGTAGGATGGGGATTTAGAAACCCTTCCTGAAACCATCCCAGAGCAGTGACACCTACGGCAGCAAGAACAGGTTGAACATGCCTCTTCTGACTCTGAGCCAGTCTAGCATGGCCTCCCTTCTGAAGCTGTGGGCATGTGTTCAGGCACAAGAACCACCTGTTTCAGCTCACAGCTTCCTCTTCTTCTTTCAAGGGCTAGGCAGGCAATCTACCTGGAGCAGTGCGTGCTGCACAAGTCACCCCTTTATCACTTCAGCTGGGTTCAGAATCCTCCTTGGTGGTGGCTCTGGGACACACACTGCTGGGATCCATTTTCATGTGTGATGCTACATTGTGCCACTAGAGGGCACTGGAGAGACAATGCTGATAGCATGTCGCCTACAGAGGGTTGAGCTGTGCCATTTAGACAGGGCTGCAGACTGCTGAAGGAAGGGTGGTAGCAGGATTTGGATCTCTTGGGTGCTGTTTGCTATTCCTGCTCCTCAGGATTCTTGACAATGCACGGGTGGGCACCTGTGCATCCACTCTTTGTTTGGCTCCCTCTCCTGACTGGACTGCTGACTAGCACTGTACAAATGTGCTGATGTCTTACAATCATGGACACTCCTTGAACAATTAGAACAGATTGCTCTGTGTAACTATCAGCTTCTGGACCAGCAAATCCCGCAACAGTTTACAATTTTCAAAATATACCTCTCTAAGTAAATCAGACTGCTTGGTTTCAATAAAATGGATCTTTTTGACTGATGTTCCCAGGTACCTAAAGAACACAGCAGCTATGAGAGCGCTGTGCGGCCCTCCCTGTTCTATGGTGAGGTCATGAAGCTTATCCCTAGGCAATCCATGATGGCCAGGAGGCACGACTCAGCTCTTTCGCTAGTATTCAGGTACTAGTATCAGCTGTGTCTTAACTAACGGTAAAGTCTCTCTACACCTACAGCGCCTTTACCCGGGAGAGGTCCCACTGGTCATGTTGAGTCACAGACTAGTCTGACACTGCCCCAAGAGGCCTAACTGGCACGATCACCATCATCTTCCAGGCAGGTTTTCAGCACTGGAAACGCCTTCAGTGACTGAGACAACATATGTATCTTCCTTTACAACATATCTGTAACTCAAAGGCACTCACTCATCAATAGTAGGATGGCTCACCAGCAGGAAGACACAGCTGGCTCCTTCCTAGCACTGAAAACCATGGCAAGGGGAAAGCCTGTGTGCCCTATACTGGGAACTGGAAGGGTTTCTGGAATCACCATAGACCAGATTTTTATTTTCAAGTCTTGCCAAAACATGCCCTCAAAGAATACTACTGGATTTGTGACCAGGACCCCACCAGACTCCCTCTGATCCTTCCCAACTGGTCAAGATCCTACTTCACTGGGTATTGGCTAAAGGCCTCTAGCTTTGTAATGCTGCACAGAACACAGGAAAAAAGCTAACATGTCATGGGTACCATGACGGGTTATGGTACCGGGTCTGGAACAGGACAGAAGTGTAGATCCAGTCCTGCAATGGCAGGGCAGACAAGGAGCAGCCGCTCACACATCTCCAAGTGTGCTCCACTCCCGAGATGCTCTGCCTTCTTGCAGTAACAGTGCTGCCCGACAGGAGCCTGTGTGGCCACTCGACACCTAAGACTAGCAGGAGATGCTATCGGTAGCATCACATACCACCCTAATCTTCTCCAGACCCTTCTCCTAAAAGTCCCCCAGCCAAGGGCGTGTCCCTCTTCATGCCGAGCCAATGGCATCTGGCGAATGTTGAGGTGAACAAAGAACCCAAAGGTGTTTCCTGTGAGTATATGAGATTGCCAATAGCCAGCAAGAGGAACTGAGCTGGTCACACAGACAGCGGGACAAAGGGCAGAGACAAGAAATGCATAGGAGACTAAGCAGAGAGAGGAGCAGCAGGCATGAGGTGTAAAGTAGCAATGCTAAGTCCCTCTGAATTCAACCCACTCTACAGAACTCGAGGCCCCCAGGGCACAGGTGAGCAAGACTAAACTAACATTCCAGGAAACAAACTACTTAGGAATTCTGTCCTGCTTTTTCTTTTTTTGTTGTTGTTTTTGTTTTTTTCGAGGCGGGGTTTCATTGAATAGCCCTGGCTGTCCTGGAACTCACTTTGTAGACCAGGCTGGCCTCGAACTCAGAAATCTGCCTGCCTCTGCCTCCCAAGTGCTGGGATTAAAGGCGTGTGCTACCATGCCCGGCTTGTCCTGCTTTTTCAAGACAGGATTTCTCTGTGTAGCTCTGGCTGTCCTGGAACTCGCTCTATAGACCAGTCTGGCCTCAAACTCAGAGATCTGCCTGTCTCTGCTGGATTAAAAGTGTGTGCTACCACCTCCCAGCAACAAATTTGATTTCAAAAACCCATCTTTAAATTCCCTACACTGGTTCCTGTGACTCATTTTTATAAAATGCTGGAGTATTCTCTTTCAAGTGTTAGATTGTTTTCTCCAACAAGGACAGCAGCCAACAAGGTAGCCACGTACATAAAGACGATGGGACATAGGCAGTTAGCTAGATCAAGGCATGCAGGGACAGCTGGGCTGCAGGAGAGTCCCAATGTCAGAGTGCCTGGCTAGAAGAGGTGACCAGAGCAGGAGCACCATGGACAGCACCCAGGAGTGGGGAGCACTGCAGTGGGAGTCTCTGTCAGCACAGGTAAGACTAGGTCCTCACATTACCTATTCATCTCAAGATCAGTCAGGCGGGCAGACAGATCCTCAAGGCGGTTGATCTGTTTGTGGCATTGGCTACAGTAAAACTCAAAGGCCTCGTCAGTGAGGACGTCGCACAGCTTTGAGGCAAGAGGGTTGGAGCTAGAAAGACAGAGGGTCAGTCAGGAGAGAGGAGGCCCAGTTAGGTTATCTTTGCCAGGCACAAGGAAGAGGTGTTAAATGCACAAGTCAGAAGCAGAGGAAGAGAATGAACTGTCTAAGGTGCTGGCTGTGCTCTTGGGACTACCAAGAGCCCCGCCTTACATCACCATGGGGAGCCTGAACACCCACCAGCTGGACATATGCCCCCTGTTGGGCAGTGAGAGCTATAACACAAAACCCCACTTAATAGGAAGGCAATGTATCCTTATCCCCTGTGAAAGTCACCTGAATGTGACATCAAAGTGTGCCTCCAGGGGAGTTAATTTACTGGATTTTTGTTATTTTTAGATATTACTGTCTCAAACAAACAAACAAACAAACAAACAAACAAACAAACGGTGCACTGGTAGACTCGTGCTTTTGCGATCCTTGCTAACTTGGGATTCTGTCAACCTTGTAGGGATGCTGGGGCTTGACTCCCATGACTCCAGTTTGACAAGCACTTAGCAAACGATCACGATGCATCTGTTCTGGACAACCTCACCCCTAGGGTAGGACCACAGGCCATGGGAAGCTAATTTGGAAGTTCAATTTAAAGAACAATAGAAAGGACTATATAAAATGTAGTGTGGAAATTGCAATTTAGATTGAAAACACCAGGCAGGAGATGGGGCAAACTTCACAAACAGGAGAGACTGCCACATGGATGCATAAATGCCAAATTCTGGAATAAGTCCACTACTTCAACTCAAAGTCCCTAGGACTCCTCACAGGAGAACTGAGTGTCCAGGACGCACTCAGAGATCCCACCTCACAGCCAGTGCACCTTTGAGGTGGTATATGAGCAGGAGGCCCAGGTAGAGCTTACAGGTAGCCCTCCTAGCACTGGTTCCACGTGTCTGTGCTGTCATGGTAACTGAGTTGAAGTAGACACAAAAGCATCACAAAATTCAGGAACATGAAAGCAAATAGGAGATGTTGGCAATATGGAAGAGCTGTCCAGCCAGGCCCAGTCCCCACTGAGAGGCAGTGGTTTCCTTAGATGGAATGCTCAGGAGGGACTACCTGGGTCTTCAGACAAGCCAGGCAGGGTCTAGTGAGCACACAAATCAATGTCTTTGATGCTTAAAGTGAGCATCTTCATCTTGCCTACTAGAAATCATAGCTTGGTCTACTTAAAGCTTAGAACTTTTCAGAAAACTTGGCCAATATTAGCACATGACAGAGCCTGGCTTATGATTCTATAGTGTCCCTCAAAACCAGCCACAGAGTAATCAGTGACAGACAAGAGGATCTCAGCTAGACTTCACGTGAGACAGGCTCAGAACTTCTCTGTGTGGTTTTAGCTGTAGAGACAAGGCAAGCCTCCTGACCAGCACAGGCCCAACAGAGGAGTCTCCCCAACACTAGGTGTAGAGAGGGTGTAGATCATGAACAGTGCAAAGTGTCACCTGGGGGTGAGAAAAGCAGGGTCTTCGCAGTCCAGCTCCCCATTACAGAGGGTCTCCGGGGACAGCTCTGCTTCACTGCCCTCACCATAATCTTCAAAATGTTCCTCACTGCCAATCACCATGACGACAGCTTGGTTGTGGGGGTGGGATCTACAAAAGACAGAAGCAATTCTGAGTCACAGCCACAGGCACCTGAAGGGCTGCACACTATTGG
Organism: Mus minutoides; assembly: GCA_902729485.2. Taxonomy (NCBI): domain Eukaryota; kingdom Metazoa; phylum Chordata; class Mammalia; order Rodentia; family Muridae; genus Mus; species Mus minutoides. The sequence continues at coordinate 1,444,730 of LR756420.1, read as the reverse complement.
ACAAGCCACAGGCCTGAGCTCCATTGCTGCAGGGGCCACACTGCTAAAACGGAACAGAAGCAGAAACAGGTGAGTGAGATCCATTGCCAAGAAGTGAGCTGCTACTTAAGGCATCACTTCAAAGGGGGATGAGGGAGAGAGTAAGGTGACAGACAGATGATGATAAGAGCTGTCAGTAGAGTCAGCCCTTTTGGCTCAGACCACAGTAGTCCAACAGGGTTGTGGCTTTCAGTTTGACACCCATGAAACTCACACACGTGGTCAGTCTTAGCAACTGGACATCAGTAGAAGGGTAGGATCACAGCTGTCACAGCCATCCTTCTTACCTGTGTATTCCCTTCCTGGGTCAACTAAGGTCTAAAGAAAGAGAACAACTTGCACTGGGTGATGTTGGTGCAAGCCTTTAATACCAGCACTTGGGTGACAAAGGCAGGTAGATCTCTGTGAGTTTGAGGCCAGCCTAGTCTAGAGAGCGAGTTCCAGGACAGCCAGGGCTACGCTGAAAAATCTTGTCTTGAAAAACAAACAAAAAATATAAAACAAAAAATTTAACAGATAAACAATTAAGTCTTTCAGTAACTTTTTTGTAATACTGGGACTAGAACCTAGGACTTGTACACACTAAGCGGTCAACCTTTTAAAGTGTTTGTTATTATGATTGTTGTTTTTTTAAAAATTTTTTAAAGGTTTATTTATTTATTATTGTATGTAAGTACACTGTAGCTGTCTTCAGACACACCAGAAGAGGGTGTCAGATCCCATTACAGATGGTTGTGAGCCACCATGTGGTTGCTGGAATTTGAACTCAGGACCTTCTGAAGAGCAGTCAGTGCTCTTACCCACTGAGCCATCTCACCAGCCCTATTACTGTTGTTTTGAGACAGGGTCTCACTATGTAGCTCTTGGGTGTAGCCCAGGCTTGCCTCAAACTCACAAAGATCTACATGCCTCTCCACCCTCAGAGCTGGATTAAACATGTACAGCACCATACCTGCCAATTTTTAAGTTTTAAATGATATTATTATTTAATATGTCTGTATGAGATTGATGCGGAGTCACAAAGATATGTGAATATTACATCCTCCAGCTCTGACCTGAAGACTGTGGTAATGGTCCAGGCATGGTGGCACATTCCTTTAATTCCAGTATTTGTGAGGCAAAGGCAAGCAGATCTCTGTGAGTCCAAAGCCAGCCTAGTGAATAGTGAATGTCATGACAGCCCAAGACACATAGTGAGACCCTGTTTAAAAAAATGACTTTTGTCCTGTGGTGGTGATGTACAAATTTAATCCCAGCACTTGGGAGAGAGATGCAGGCAGATCCCTGAGTTCAAGGCCAGCCTGATTTACAGAGCGAGCTCCAGGATAGCTAGGGCTACAAAGAGAAACCCTGTCTCGAAATAACAGTAGTAGCAGTAGTAGTAGTAGTAGTAGTAGCAGTAGTAGTAGTAGTAGTAGTAGCAGTAGTAGTAGTAGTAGTAGTAGTAGTAGTAGTAGTAGTAGTAGTAGTAGTAGTAGTAGTAGTAGTAGTAGTAGTAGTAGTAGTAGTAGTAGTAGTAGTAGTAGTAGTAGTAGTAGTAGTAGTAGCAGTAGCAGTAGTAGTAGTAGTAGTAGTAGTAGTAGTAGTAGTAGTAGTAGTAGTAGTAGTAGCAGTAGCAGTAGCAGTAGCAGTAGCAGTAGCAGTAGCAGTAGCAGTAGCAGTAGCAGTAGTAGTAGTAGTAGTATTTTAATTGTGCTAATGGGTTGAGGACATGGCTCGGTTGTTAAGAGTGCTTCTGAATATGAGCATTAGCTTCTGGGGCCGGGGAGATAGCCAGAATACTGACTGCAACTCTGGAGGGCCCACATGGCAGCTCACAGTGTCTACACTCTGGGTCCGGGGATCCTGTACTCTTTGTAAGCCTTTGCAAGCACCTGTACTCACATGCACATACTGGTGTGAGTTCATGCACGTACTCGAGTGACCACAAGTGCTTGTGTAGCACACACCAAGACTTGAATTTGATCCCCAATACTGCATAAAACTGGTCGTCGTGGTGTGCTCCTATAATTCTATCCCTCAAAAGAGATCAGATACACAGTATCATCCTTGAACACAGAGCAAGTTCAAGGCCTAGGATATTTGAGACTCAATTTTTTAAAAAAAGAACTGTACTTACAAATGTCAGAAAACTAAGTTAAGGTTTATCTCTTAGCCAGGGATATACAGAGAAACCCTGTCTCGGAAAAAAAAAAAAAAAAAAAAAAAAAAGGGTTTATCTCTTATAATTTCTGTCTCTACAGACAGTCATTGAGATCTTAAATCCAGAGAGTGGATGTCAGCGAGATGAAAGCACACAGGTACAGCTCCACAAGCCAGCAGGATGCTGGATATGGCTCAGACAGCACAGAATGTGGAGTCCACAGTTGGGTGGGCACACACACACACACACACACACACACACACACACACACACACACACCTACTCATACTTGAGCGTGAGTACAGACCTGCCTGGGAGCAGCAGCAATGCGCCATGGTCAGGCTCCTCCATGGTGTCCAGGCACTCAGAGGGCACCCCTGAGCCACCAGCACTGTCCACGTCCCCTTCAGGCTGCAGCTCGGGGTGCACCAGGGTGCTAGTGTCCTCATCTGTGAAGGTCTCACACTCACTGTAGGTGCTCTCAGACCCCATATATGCACTGTCTGTCACCTCGTTGGCCTAGGAGAGAGAACCGACAGTCAGCCTAGGCAGCTATGGAGGTCACATGGCAGAGAAGATATGGAACCAACAAAAATAATAACCTCGAAGGAGTTACGGAGACAAAGTTCGGAGCAGAGACTAAAGGAAGGACCATCCAGACACTGCCCCACTGGGGATCCATCCCATAAACAACCACCAAACCCAGACACTATTGCAGATGCCAACAAGAGCTTGCTGACAGGAGCCTGATATAGCTGTCTCCTGAGAGGCTCTGCCAGTGCCTGACTAATACAGAAGTGGATGCTCACAGTCATCCATTAGATGGAACAGAGGGTCCCCAATCAAGGAGCTAGAGAAAGTACCCAAGGAGCTGAAGGGGTTTGCAGCCCCATAGGAAGAACAACAATATGAACTAACCAGTAACCCCAGAGCTCCCTGGAACTAAACCACCAATCAAAGAAAACACATGGAGAGACTCATAGCTCTAGCTGCATATGTAGCAGACGATGGCCTAGTCGGTCATCAATGGGAGGAAAGGCCTGTGAAGGTTCTATGCCCAGTATAGGGGAATGCCTGGGCCAGGAAGCGGGAGTGGGTGGGTTGGAGAGCAGGGGGAGGGGGAAGGGTATAGGGGATTTTCAGAGGGGAAACTAGGAAAGGGGATAACATTTGAAATGTTTTTTTTGGGGGGGGGGAAGGGGTTGGTTTTTTTTTGATTTTTTGGTTTTTGAGACAGGGTTTCTCTGTTGTAGCCCTGGCTGTCCTGGAACTCACTTTGTAGGCTAGGCTGGCTTCAAACTCAGAAATCCACCTGCCTCTGCCTCCCAAGTGCTGGGATTAAAGGCGTGCGCCACCATGCCCGGTGATGACATTTGAAATGTAAATAAAGAAAATATCTAATAAAAAATAAACAAACAAAAAATAATGACCACATCCCTAAACATCAAAACTAGCTTATAAATCAGAATTCACTCAGTGTGAGCAGACTAAACCCAGGGCCCCTCCCATGCCCTGTGTGAAGCCTCTCCCATGCTCTGTGTGAAGCCTCTCCCATGCCCTGTGTGAAGCTGCTCCTTCAACCTCTTCATACATATAGGTGGGCGCAGTGGAGCTATCCTGTACTCCTGACCTGCAGAAGATAGGGTAGGAAGACCATGAGTTCAAGGCCAGCCTGGACTTAATGGAAAAATCTTGTCTCAAAAACCAGAAATGTAGTCATTCTGCAATCATTTGAATCATCACACATCTAAAGATACAAAGCATCCCAGAGTCACAGATGCTCCCAGCAGAACTACTTGTTTTGTGGCTTCTGGCATGTCACTTATAGTCAAGGAATTAACATACAACAGTGTAAGATTATGCCATTTAAAATTAATACTTTGCCAGAAAGGCACCAGCCACCAAAGCTGATGATCTGAGTTCAATCCCCAAGACACACACGGTAGAAGGAAAACTGACTCCCACAAATTGTTCCTGACCTACACACAGGTATTGTGGCACGCCCCCACCATAAACACATATAAAATTAGTAACATAAAAATGTTCTGGATGGTGGTGGGGAACACCTTTAATCCCAGCTCTTAGGAGGCAAAGGCAGGCAGATCTACATAGTCCAACCTGGTTTAGAGTCCCAGGACAGCCAGGGGTACACAGAGAAACCCTCAAAACCCCAAATATATAAACAAACTCCAATGAAGATCAAATTAAGATGTTTAGACTACTGCTGCTTTTTGTTTGTTTTTGTTTTGTTTTATTTTGTTTTGTTTTGAGATAGGGTTTCTCTGTATGTATATTAATGAGTCATCTAGCCAACTTTTATTAGTTCAATGTCTGTTTTCCCAAACATATCTCTGTTTTCCCCCTTTCAAGCACAAAACCCAGCACAGGGCCCAACTTATGACAGGCAGTCAGAATTTAAATAATACTAATGAGCTTAAAAGTAAAAAAGGATGAAATATGGTGGTTTCTACTTATAATTTCAATTTTAATTACAATGAAGTTGAAAGTTAGGATAAGTCTGTCACTTCCTATTCAGAAGATTCTGAGGTTAACAATTGCAAACAGGATTTCAGAAAACTTGCAGTTCTAGCAGGAAAAAGATGCCCTTTGTCCCCAAAGTCTAGTGTTCCAAGGAGTGTGAGGCCAACAGCGTCCACCTGAGCCTGCAAACCTCCTGGAAGACCTGGCCCTCTAGGCTGACGAGAAGCCAGTGCTAATCTTGACCACCACTAACAGCATGTGACCTCAGACATATGACTCAAATCTGGAGCTATAAATACTCACCATGAGGATTCCAGTGGATATGTGGGTCATCTTCATCGTTCCTTCTCAGAGCAAGGCAAGAAACAAGACTGCAGAGTACCTCTGACTCTGAAGGATACAAATCTACCAATATTAAGTAATGTGTAGAAAGCGGCAGCCAAGCTAAAATCTAACCGAAGCCAGTCAATGGTGGTACACACATTTAATCCTAGCACTGGGGAGACAGAGACAGGCAGTGTCTCTGACTTCAAGTCCAGCCTAGACTACATAATTAGCTCCATGCTGCCAAGGTGATATAGTGAGACCCTCTGTTTACAAGAAAGTGACCTCTACGGTCCAGTTCTGTTTTGCACATGCACCTAAGCTGCTCTCTCTAGTATGAGGCAGGACAGAAGTCAAACCTGCAGGAGCCAGTTCAGAGAGGCTAGAACAGCAGACAGGCACCAGCATCTGTCAATGGCCTGGCATCACAGGAGATGGTGGACAGACTGGATGGACACAAGACCTAACATAAGTTCCTGGTGGTCCATGAGGGGAGGCCCCTAGTCAGTTTACCCAGACACTAAACAAACAAACAAACAAACAAGCAAATAAGCAAACAAAGACTAGACTTGGTTCTTTAGTAGTAAGCAAAAACTTGTACAAGACTACTGTAGAATGCTGCCCCTGATCCACAAGCATGAACCATAAGAGTCCCCACCTAGGCCGGGCGTGGTGGCACACGCCTTTAATCTCAGCACTCGGGAGGCAGAGGCAGGTGGATTTCTGAGTTCGAGGCCACCCTGGTCTACAGAGTGAGTTCCAGGACAGCCAGGGCTATACAGAGAAACCTTGTCTCGAAAAACTAAAAAAAAAAAAAAAAAAAAGTCCCCACCTAGCACCAAGCTGTGGACCTCACAGTACAGGGACATGCAAAACCCATGTGCCCCAACCCGTGAGCTGGACGAGGCCCCGGCACTACCCTGGCAGGACCTTCCAAAGACCTCGGAGCAGCTTGTTGCTTATAGTAGAATGTGAACCTTGAGGGAGCTCTTAAAAATTTTAGACTCACACTTTTGTTTTCTGTAGATAAATGTTTTGCCTTCACGTATGCATGTGCCAACATGTATGCTTGTTGGTTCTCCCAGAGCTGGGTTTGTAGATGTGTAGAACTCCCAATGTGAGTGTGGGGAATTGAACCCAGATTCTCCGCAACAGCAACAAGTGCTCCTAACCGCTGAGCCACTGCTCCAGCTTCAGGAAGCTGTCTTTTGTTTGTATTGTTTTTCTGAGACAGGGTTTCTCTGTGTAGCCCTGGCTGTCCTGGAACTCACTCTGTAGACCAGGCTGGCCTCAAACTCAGAGATCTACTTGCTTCCTCTATACTGGGATTAAAGGTGTGCATGACCTCCAATTTGAGGCAGCTTTTTAAAAAGCCACCCCCCCCCCAAAAAAAAAAGCCAACCCACAGTGGGGATTTTTGTAGATTTTTTTTTTCTCATATAGTTTCTATTTGTTTTGTTTTGTTTTATCTTACTGGCCTTCTGTTTGTATATTATGGTTTCTGATTTTGTGTTTTTATGGATATTTTGTCTGTATATTTTTATTTTTTAATTAGTTGTTCTAAAACAAGAGAGAGACAAAGAGAAGGCATGAAGCTGGGTGGGTCGGGAGGTGGAGAGAGTCTGTGAGGAGACAGGGAAGAAGAAACCAGAATCAGAATATACTGTATGAATTCAACTAAAAAATAAAAATGTCAACAGGCATTGGTTCACACACCTTTAATCCCAACACTCAGGAGGCAGAGGCAGAAGGATCTGTGAGTTCCAGGCCAGCTTGGTCTACGCAGTGAGTTCTAGGACAGCCAGGGCTACACAGAGAAACCCTGTCTCGAAAAACAAACAAAAAAAAACATCAACAACAAAAACCCAGAGCCAACAAAATGGCTCAGATACCTGAGTATGGTAGTGCACGCTTTTAGTCCCACTATGGCGAGGCAGACAGGCAGGTCTCCGAGTTCTAGCACCAGACTAGACTACAGAGTAAGAAGACACTGTCTCAAAACAAAAACCCAGATGGTTCATCCTGTAAAAGCACTTCCCATCCATCAAGACTGCTTACTAGAGTTTGATCCCCAGGACCCAGATGGCACAAGAAGAGAAAGGACTCTCAAAAGCTGTGACCACCACAACTGTGTCCCTTGCCACAACTGGGCTGTAGAATGTGCCACAACTGGGCTGTAGAATGTGTACCCCACCCCTCCCTTGATGTAGTACCTTTTTGGGGGTGGTGGTTCGAGAAAAGGTTTCTCTGTGTAGTCTTGGCTATCCTAGAACTAGCTTTGTAGACCTGGCTGGGGTTTCACAAAGATCCCTTGTCTCTGTCTTCTGGGTGTTGGGATTAAAGGTTCACCACCACCGCCTGGCAGATGTAGTAACTTTTTAAAAAGCCAACCTACTAGTACATATGCCAGGGCCTCACTGCTCTCCCTGGCCATTACACCCTGGGTTTCCCCCATAGCTGGGACACTCGTAATAACAAGTGTAGCAAGTTCTCTGAGCATTTAGCACCTTTCCTTCTGGGAAGGAGAAGCAGCCTGAGGGCTAGAGCCTGCTCATTTTATGGAGTTCTTGTGATGCAGGAGGGTGGTGTCCCTAGAAGCAGACCAAGGACAGCACCTTCCTGGAAGTTTAGGCAGTTCTCAAGACAGAGTTACCCTACCAACACAAGGGCAAAGAGGCAAATGACTGCGTCTCCATCTGTCCCACAGATCCTGGAGGGAGGCTGTAGGGCATACTGTCACCCCATTTCTAAAGTAATCATCCCTTCTGCACCGCTGTGAAGTCACTGAAAAACCCCAGTCACAAAGAGGAGAACACGGCTGCATATATACTTTTATTTACTTCAAAATAGCAAAGGTCAGGAGATATCATCACTGAGCATTGCAAAAAAGTACTCAGGCACCTCTGTGGGATGTAGGCCACAAATATGAATTCCCAGATTGCTCACTAACTGTCTACTAGAAACCACAAAGTTATAAGAGACAGAGACTGAGGCACTGTGAGGACAGGTACCCAGCTCAGATCCTGCCCTGTGCCTGGTCCTGAGACTCAGGTCTTCTCCCAGCTATGCAAGGGGCAAATGAGCTAAATAGCAAATCTGTTTTTCTAAGATCCTTCAAAACATGCAAAAACTAAAACAAAAACAAACAAACAAAAACAACCCACTACTGCAGGTCATAACACACAATGCAAACACAGCACACAGCATCATCACTGAGCTACATCTACCAGCCAGTTGCCCAGAAGCTAACAACTCTGTATTACCAACTTCTAGATTATCACTAAAGTAAAAATGAACTCACATTAAAGTCAAGGTGCCTTAAAAAACTTACCAATATGTCATTACATTTACTAGTCACCAGATCATCCACATCGCAAGAGACATGAGATCCTTGTTCAGACTGCTAAGTATGACTAATACTGCCCCACAGTTCCCAGAGTCCAGGCTATGATTCCTCCTTCTGCAAGCCTTTCTGTTCACAGAAACAGAATTCAGGCACAGCGCAGTCTCAGATCTCTTCTTACCCTCAGGTGATGGCCAGGCACCTTCAGGGGCCTGTTTCTGAGGGCAGGCTCTGGGAAGGGTGTGCAGCTACAGACGACTTTCTCATCATGCGTCTATGCTCACCAGGTAGGTCACTGACTGTCACCTTCCTGTTAGCCATGCTGGTGTTCCTGTAAAATCCATGTGCCCATCTGAAGGCACACTATCACCTCAGAGAAAGTTTAACCTGCTCCCAGACACGCTCTATTAAGCCTGCTGCTGCTGGCCAGGTGGGGAGAGGCAAAGTCCAGGAAGAGTCCTTGTTGGCCTTAACAAACAGGCAGGGCAGGAAACACGGCAACTTTGTTGTACACTTTAACCTTCCTGATAACAGTTTGTACAAAGACACATTCTCCTCATCTCTTTAACTCATCTCTTCTCCAGCTCCCAGCAGTGGGAGAGGAGGGAGGCACACAGAAAGCACAGGCAGGACAATGCTGGGACACCCTTATCGTTCTGGTCCTGCCTGTTCTCTGGGTGACTTCCCCACCGCCCTCCCAGCAATCCTGATAAGTGGGTTCTTCCCACTGTTATCCTCCCCCTGCCAGCTCAGCTTTCTTCTCATGATCATTCCTATAAACCTTAGCTCCCAACTCTTCCCACCTCCCTTGGGACTATCAGCAACATTCTCCAGTTTCAAAGCTATAAGCCCAAGGGGTCCCTGGGAAAGGGGTAGTAAGAGCCAGGCCACCTACAGGAGGCCCTAACAGGGAATCCAAGTAATGACTCCTGTCTGCATGCGTTCGAACACACCGTGACTCAAGTACTCCTGTCTGCATGCGCTCGAACACACCGTCTACCAGAATTACAGGTTTAACTATTTTCAGCAAAACAGTAAAATGCTAATCCTCTCTAAGTAACAGTGAAGACCCAAATGTGGCATCTGGATTTGACACATAGGTTCTCTGCTTTAAAAAAATATGAGTTCCTGCCAGGCGTGGTAGCGCATGCCTTTAATCCCAGCACTCAGGAGGCAGAGGCAGGTAGATTTCTGAGTTCGAGGCCAGCCTGGTCTACAGAGTGAGCTCCAGGACAGCCAGGGCTATACAGAGAAACCCTGTCTCGAAAAACCAAAAAAAAAAAAAAAAAAAAAAAAAAAAATTCAAACCTTCAAAAAACTTGAAATATTTCAATTTTATAAGAGTAAACAAAAACTTAGAAATGCTTCTTGCGGAGCTAGTAAGATGGCTCAGCGGGTAAGAGCACTGACTGCTCTTCCAAAGGTCCTGAGTTCAATTCCCAGCAACCACATGGTGGCTCACAACCATCCGAAATGAGATCCGATGCCCTCTTCTGGTGCATCTGAAGACAGCTACAGTGTACTTACATATAACAATAAAAATAAATAAATATTAAAAAAAAAAAGAAGTGCTTCTTGGTTCTAACATAGAACCATAACACTGTTCTGCAAGAGTGTGAGAGAGACTGCTAAGTGGTTAGGGTGCTTACTGCTCTTCACACAAGCCAGCCTTGATTCTCAGCACCCACATGGTGCGGCTCCAGGGAGCAGACGCGTCAGCCACCATCATCAGCCGCAATCGTGTGCACACATGGACACACAGACGCACATATCAAAAATAAGTCTTTCAAAGAGAAATTAGAATTAGGACTAAAAAAATCCTCTTAAGCCCTCAAAAGGAAGCTACTTAGACATTACAGGGTCCAGCCCTTGTGTGACCAAGGAGACAGGTTCTGAGACCTTGCTATACAAGGAGCCTTAGTTCTCACCAGTCTATAGCACTCAACATCTGAAAGGCTGGCATCTGAAAGGCTGGCATCTGCCATTTCTACCAGCACACCAAGGGCTCAGGTGTAATTCCATGTTTTCAAGACTGGTCTCACTGCATTGCCAGGCCACCGGGATCTCCTGGGCCTAAGGGCCAAGGATCCTACCTCTAGGCCGCCCTGAGCACCACAACACCACCTCCACATAGTCTGTATAGAAAGTCCCAGACTTGGCTCTCTCCAATCTGCTAGGCAGTTACAGAAGTCTGCCTTCCTTGGCTGTGACTTTGTCCCTAGCTAGCAGACAAGGAACCCACAGTTACAAGACATACCACACAGCAAAACCATGGTTTTCCCCGGAAGTAGACAGTGAGGGATACAGGGTAGGAGGCAAGTTAGTCAATGTTCTCAAACACAAACAATTATTGTTAAGTTCACCAAGGGAAACCTTCCAACTTCTTCTGCTCTACCTCTGCCTGGTAGAACGTTAACACAGAAAGGATACCACAGAGCCTAACTGGCCACAAACCTTTATTCCACAGCAGGCCCAAGGGATGACCTTTGAACAGCAGAGCTTGATCCCAACCAGGCCAGGGGGGAAAAGTTGGTGGTTTCTGTCACAGCCCAGATCCCCCAGAACCCACCCCTCGTGTGCACAAGACACAGCGCTTTGCGAAGGCAGCTGTGGCTGCTCGGGGAGCAGGAGCAGGGGAGGGAGAAGAGGGGCTCACGAGAGGAGAGCACTTGCCTCATAGGTGACAAAGTCGTCAAACTCATCGGCACAGGCAGGGGTCTCTTCATCTTGGACAGGCTCCACACTGTACAACTGGCCATCAGGATCTGTGGAGAGAAGACCCGGCCTCAGCAGGCCACTCAGTGCTGTCCAGAGGGGAAAGGTCCAAGTGTGCAGCTAGGACTCCCAAGGAAGGCTGCTTCTATGGCTGAGCCATGATGTGCATGGAGAGTCACTGCCACAGAAGGGACCCAGTGTCCCTCAAGTAGAGGACCCAGGGTGGGAGTTGGGGTAGGGTGGGGTGGGTGTGAAAGCAGATGGGGAGAAGCTGGTATGGTTTTTTTTTTTTTTTTTTCCTCTAAAGAATCAGACAACATTGTAAGGAAAAATGTAAGATACCAAATTCTGCAAAAGTATCCAGCCTTGAGAAGGGCTCCATACAAACCGGACCCAACACTACCAACGTGTTGTCTGGTGAACACTGAGCCCTGCAGTGCCCAGGTGCGACACTCAACAGCTTTGCTTTACGCTCCTCCGCTGAACTGTCTTGTATTAAGAAAATGTGGGTTTGGACCAGCTAGAAAGTTCAGTGGACAAAGGTGCTTGCCACCATGTCTGTCATGCTGAGTTTAATCCCCGGAACCCACATCATCAAAGTACAAAACCAAGTCCCAAATGTTCTCTGACTTCCACACACATGCCCTGATTCATACATGCCCATTCCCAATAAACAGGAAAGTGAAAATATTTTAGAATATGAGGTTTGTTTTAAGGGTTTTGAATTGTTCTTTACTTGAGACAGGATCTCACTATATAGCCCTGGCTGGCCTCGAACTCAGAGACTCCTCCACCTACCTCTGCCTCCTGATTGCTGGAATTGAGTGAGTAGGTCACCCTGACCTATTTACATTATTTACATGTATGCCGTGTGTGTATGTGTGTGCCCACAGTGGCCAGAAGAGATAATAAGATTCTCCCAAAAATAAGAGCTATAGGCAGCTGTGAGTTACTTGAAATGGGTGCTGGAAACTGGACTTGGACCCTCTGGAGGAATGGCGACTGCTCTGAGTCGCTAAGCCACCTCTGCAGCCCCCACGAGCTGCTGTCATTGTTTTGTTGTTTGTTTCCAAGGCAGAGTCTTACTATGTAGCCCAGGCTGGCCTACAAGTTGCTATATAGACCAGCTGGCTTTTAACTCACAGAGATCTGTTTGCCTCAGCCTCCAGAGTGCTTTGAGGAAGGGTGTGCTCCAGAAAGCTTTTTTATTTTCATTTTCTAATAAGGTAAAAATTTTAAAGATTTATTCCTTTTTGATTATTTTAACTTTATGGATGTTTGCCTATATGTATGTATGTGAACACCATATGTATCCCTTGTGCCTTCAGAAGCCAGGAGGGCGTCAGATCCTCTGGAACTGGAATTATAGTTCTGAGTGAGTTCTCCTGTAGGTACTGGGAATGGAATGCAGACCCTCTGCAAGAGCAGCCAGTCTCTGAGCTAAGATGTCTATCTCTCCGGCACCTAAGAAATGAAAAAAAAATTTTTTTTTTTTTTTTGGTTTTTTTCGAGGCATAAAACCAAGGCTCTGTGTAGCCCTGGCTGTCCTGGAACTCACTCTGTAGACCAGGCTGGCCTTGAACTCAGAAATCTGCCTGCCTCTGCCTCCTGAGTGCTGGGATTAAAGGCGTGCGCCACCACGCCTGGCTAAGAAATGAAATTTTAAAGAAACACCAACTTCTTCACTCAATGTCAGAGACATTTAATGACTGCTTCAACTCCTGAACACCTGCATCTCCCCCTCTGTGGGAAGAGGTGGCAACACTCATGGTCTCTGTACTGGCTAGGTTTGTGTCAACTTGACACAGCTGGACTTACCACAGAGAAAGGAGATTCAGTTGGGGAAATGCCTCCATGAGATCTAGCTGTGAGGCATTTTCTCAATTAGTGATCAAGGGTCCCTTGTGGGTGGGACCATCTCTGGGCTGGCAGTCTTGGGTTCTATAAGAGAGCAGGCTGAGCAAGCCAGTAAAGAACATCCCTCCATGGCTTCTGCATCAGCTCCTGTTTTCTGATCTGCTTGAGTTCCAGTCCTGACTTCCTTTGGTGGTGAACAGCAGTATGGAAGTGTAAGCCAAATAAACCCTTTCCTCCCCAACTTGCTTCTTGGTCATGATGTTTGTGCAGGAATAGAAACCCTGACTAAGACAGTCTCCAAGATGCTCAGAGGCACTGCACAGAGCAAAAGGGACAGAAGGACATGGATACCAATGTCCTATGGAGTGCACTGACTTACAGCTCGGTTACTTAGTCAATACCTTTAACCAGTCAATCTGACATCAGCACTTGATCAAAAAGTTCACTCAGGCTGGGGAGAGAGCACAATGGATAAAGGTGCTTGCTGTGGGGACTCAGCAGATAAGAGCACAGCTGCTATTCCAGAGGTCCTAAGTTCAATTCCCAGCAACCACATGGTGGCTCACAACCATCTGTAATGGGATCCAATACTATCTTCTGGTGTGTCCGAAGACAACTACAATGTGCTCATATACATAAAATAAATAAATAAATAAATGTTTTTTTTTGTTTTGTTTTCTTAAGGTGCTTGCTGTGTAGCACGGGGATCTGAGTTTATACAGACTTCCAGTATCTACATAAACCAGGTGTGGTGCTACACAGCTGTAGCTCCAGCCAGGTGTGGTGCTACACATCTGTAGGTCCAGTTCTCTGATGACAGGATGCAGGATGGAGAAAGGAGAAGCCGATTAGGCTTGTGGGCCATCTCACCTGTGCACACAGCAGCAGACCCACAAGGAACCCTGTCTCAAACAAGACAGAAGGTAATAACTGACCCCTGAGGTTGTCCTCTGGCTTTCACATGCCACCCACACATACGCAAACACACAGACAAACATTTTTTTTAAATAATAATTAAAAAAATCATAGTCCCATTTTTTTACTTTTTTTTTGAGGGGGGCAAAGTCTCTGGAAAACAAGGCTGGCTTTAAGTCAGCCATGTAACCTCCTGTGTCCATCCTCAAGAACACAGATTACAGGTATGAACCATACCTGTTTATATAGTCATATATCAAGGGCCAAATGGAACAGCAACCTTCCCTAGATCTTCCTGGAAGAAATGCTTAGGAACGGTCAGCCTTGGCTTCCTCTAAACAGGCCACAAAAGACCAGAGGTTCATGCTGGTAGTCAAACTACACCAAGGAAGAAAAATACAATCATAAAATCCCAACAAGCTCTGAGAGTTGGCCACTAGCAGACCTGGGTAACTGAAGAAGCACTGTGAGTGCCCAAGGACACGCATCAAAAAGCAGTCAGACACAGTGCTGATGTGAGGGCAGGGCCCAAGGACGCACTGTCAATCACTGTCCTCCAAGCGGCACAGCTATTATATTATATTATACTCTTAATCACAACAGTTATGGTTACTCTCAAGAGAACCTTAAGGTTGGGCCTGCTACCCACCCCTCACGTCAGGAGAAGGGAAGGTCCTTTGTCCCTCACCTGAGCCACATCAATGCATGCAGTAACTACACACTGCTCCCTTCTGTGGCTTTTAAGAATTGTAGGGGCTGGGCATGGGGTACATGCCTATAATCCTAGGACTCAGGAGTCACATGTAGGTGGATTTCTGTGATCCTGTTCTACACAATGATTCCAGGACAGACAGGGAGAAATAAAAAGACCCTGCCTTAAAACAAAACAAAACAAACAAACTTGTGGATTTGGAGGTACATATAAAGACCCTGCCTCCAAAAAACTGTGTGTTTTGGGGCTAGAGAGATGGTTCGGCAGTTAAGACACACTGTATTCCAGAGGAACTTCGTTCAATTCCCAGCATCCACATTGTATCTCACAATCATCTATAACTCTAGTCCCAAGGGATCTGATGCCCTCTTCTAACACACACACATTATACAACATGTTTATAGTTTAATAAGAATCATAGGTCCTCTGCATAGCTGCTCTTGTGGAGGCAGGACCATGGAAAAGGGGAGGAGCCTGCAGCCCAGTTATCAGGCACACCGGGCCTCTGCCACCTCAAGCTGTGGGCGCTGCATTATCTGGTCCAGGAGAGCTCCAGGAAAGCCACATATGCCACGGCTTCGGCTTCTAACACAGCTGGTGTTGCCACAGACAGGACCTTCCAGAATCAGGAGGGAAGGTCCCCTTATCCTAGAGAGTCAGGCTGAAAGGCTGGGACATTTCTAGCAGGTTTTCCTACTGCCAAGTTAGCAAGTTCGCTTCAGACTCCAAAACTGAAATTAGAAACCTAAAATTTTAAAACCCACCAAGCACAGTAGATCCATGAATGTGTCTGAAGTCTAGGGTATGCAAGTCATCTAAGCACACCAACCCATATGGCATCCAGAGGGACATGTAAATGTGGCTGGCAAGTTTCTAGTCTTTTTAAAAATACTAGTAGTACAGTGGTGCATGCCTTTAATCCCAGGACTTGGGAGACAGAGGCAGGATGATCTCAGGGTTTGAGGACAGTCTAGTCTATAGAGTGAGTTCCAAAACAGCCAGGGCTACACAGAGAAACCATGTCTTGAAAACAAAAGAAAAAATTTTAAATTGGTTTTGACTCTTCTTTTTATATATTTTTTTTTATAAAAAAAAATTATGTGTGTCTGTGGGTAGGTATGTGCATAGAAGTACAGGTGCCTGTAGTGTGGGGTAACCTGTGTGAAACTGTGTCACTGTCCTTCCTCACCTACCTAAGGCTTTAATAAAAAAATCTGATGGCCAATTAGCTGGGCAGGAAGTGGCAGATGATACTTCCTAGGAGGCAGAAGGAACCCTGGGAAGGAGGAGAAAGCCTTTCACCAGGAGACATGAGATGAGAGAGAGTTCATCACAGGTCTAAAAGATCTAGCTGGCCACATAGCCGGATGGGGCTAGGTGTTTGGATTAACTTAGATAAACTAGTTGAGAGCCTGCCCAGCTAATGCCTAAGGCTTTGAAATATTAAAAGGTCTCTGTATGGTTATTTGGGGAAAAGTTGGTTAAGGAATAATTGCTGTTGTATTAATTGCCAGCATTAATTAATATATACAGAACATAATAATCTTTTCATCTACAATTGGTGCCCAGTGTGAGACAACTGGAACCCAAGCTTACAGCCTGAAAAGGTTTAGGGGAAAAGGTTGGGATGGAGGCCAGGGTAGCCAGACAAGAGGCCTGGTCTATAAAAAAGAGCGAAAGCAGACCAAAGTCTGAGAGCACAACAGCTGCATCTTCTCCCAAGCACAGCACAGTTACGAGCACACCAGCGACCTGGGCCTGAAGCCGCAGCCTGAAGTACGCAGAAGCAGAAGCATGGTGGGCTGGAAAGGCCTGGCCAGCACCAGCAGAAGGCTGAACCGTGGGGGCAAGGCTCACCATCATAGACACGTGCTGGCTTCAGGTGCCTGCAAACACACAGGTCTAAAAGGAACATCTTCCCGGAGCTACAACAGGACTACAAGGATCCAGGCAGGACTGGAGAGATGGCTCAGTGGTTAAGAGCACTGACTGCTCTTCCAGAAATCCAATTCCCAGCCACCACATGGTGGCTCACAACCATCTGTAATGGGATCTGATGCCCTCTTCTGGAGTGTCTGAGGACAGCTACAGTGTGCTCATATACATTAAATAAATAAATCTTAAAAAAAAAAAAAAAAAAAAAAAAGGATCCAGGCATCTGACCAGATAAGGCATTAAGTTTACAACTGGTAAATTGAAGTCTTAAGGAGAGATGCAGAAATTAAAGGGAAAAATAATTCCCATGTTAAAAGAACATGGAACAGCACAGCAGAAGTCGCTTGGGTCTGTTATAACATGCTCACGGGTGATCACTGTTTTCTGTGCCCTCTCTAAGGAAGTTCAGACTAAAGCAGACCTAGGTAAGGAGGGGTCTGAGTGACGGAATGTGAAATTCCAGCAGTAAAAAGAGAGGAAAGAGAAAGGCTCTTCCTGATAGAAGAAAGGAAACTGCAGCTGCAACTCAGAGCGCTCTGGCTGTGAGACGTCAGCTCTCATTGCTAAGGGTCAGCCAGTGCTGAGCAGCAACGCCCTACTTCCAAGGACTAATGCACAAGGGGTCACTGCTACGGCATGACATAATACACTGGCCCAAACGTGTACAACTGTCTTGTTTCTTTGCTTGATTCTTGTTTGAATGTTTCGTTTTTACCCAATAACAGAAAATACAAAGGGTATTTTTATTGTTTGGCTTTACTCAAAAATAGGAAATTTTTAAAGAGCTTATGTAAATTCAGAATGTCTCTACAGTTCAAATGTGTTGTTTTCTAAAAAGTTAAGGATGATTTGGAACTGAGGTGAAATATTTGACCAGGGCAGTGGTGGCAGAGACAGGCAGATCTCTGTAATTCTAGACCAGCATGGTCTATACTGTGAAGTCAGGGCAGACCCCCTGCTGATCATAAAATAGTCACTTGCAAACGTATAAGATGACACATTTTTTTCCTTGAAGGTACTATTTTTGCTTAGTAATAAGTAATACTTTAGTGAGATAAAATATAAATATACAATCAATCTTAAATTTATATAAAGAGAAAGGGAAATATAGGTGCCTTTATCCACATAATTATAACTTCACTGTGGGATCTGGAAGAGGCACTGGAGCACTTGGGCTAGAGTTAGAGGCAGCCATAAACTGCCTGCCATGGATGCAGAGAACCAAATACGAGCCATCTCTCCAGCCCCATTATATATATATATTTTTTAATTACTTTTATTTTTTGTGTTTAAGTGTTTGTCTGCATGTATGTTGGCAGGCATCACTTGCATGCCTAGTGCCCACAGAGGCTGGAAGAGGGTGTTAGAGCCTCTGGGTCAGAGCTGCAGATGGTCATGAGCTGCCCATGTGGGTACTGGGAACTGAACCCAGGTCTACTAGAAGAGTAGGCAGTACTCTTAACACTGGGTCCTCTTTCTGGCCCTGCTTTTTTACTTTGAGACAGGGTCTCTCTCAGTTGCCCAGGCAGGCCTTAAGCTTGAGATCTTCCTGCCTATGTGTCTTTATGTGGAATTGTATTGTTTTGTTTTGTTTTGAGACACGATATCACTATGTAGCCCTAGCTGCCTTAGAACTTGTTATATAGACCAGGCTGGTCTTGAACTCACAGAGATCCACCTGTCTGTGCCTCCTGAATGCTGGGATTGAAGGTGTGCACACCACCACAGCTCGCTATTAAGTGGAAACTTGAAGTAGGGGCACAAGAACCAGAGGCCTGGCCTATTTGTAACAGTTGCCTGTCTCATTCTATTCCTGGAACAGTGCCTGTGGCTGTGACAGCAGGTGTCTTGCGCTTCCCTGCAAACTGGGTCAATATACTGTGTGGTTTACTGTGTTGCTCCCCCATGGAGTGAGGCTGACAGGCAATCCAGGCTGGCTATAGCTGCACAGTACACTATAGTGAGACCTGAGAGACACCACTGGAGATGTGCAACTTCTCTCTTCTAAATGCTACAAAATGATTCAAAACCATCTCTGACTTCACCTCTCATTCTAGTCTCTCACTGTGTCTTCTAACCGCAAGTAAATGAAACCCCAAAAGTTCAGAAGCAGAAAAGCAAGGCACGGCCCTAATCAGATACACTGGGCAGTTCCTCCAGTGCCTGGCAGAATGGCTGTGGCAGGGGACTGTCCCACTGAGCACTTTTCATGGCCTAGGCTGGGGTAGAATCATAAAGCTCATTCTGTCACAGAAAAGGCCAATATACCACTATCTCCATTGCTCATTCCTCTACCTTCTGACTTCAGCTTCCCTACAGGCCCCGACAAGACACCCCCTGCCTGGTGCCACCCCCATAGAGCCCAGTCTCCCACCTTATCATCTGTCTGTTTCCCACTAGAAAGTCAGCACCAAAGGCAAAGGATTCTGTTCTAGTCTGCAAATACATCTCACAGGTCGACCTCATTTAACCTTATCTCTGCAGCTCCCTACAGCTCCGCTCCATTAAGGACCCAACCAAGGAGGCTCAGACCATCCTCCAGGTCCAGTGTCTGCTCTGTACAAGCTGAACTCAAAGCAATGTCTTCCCAGTGTGGTATCAGGTTGAGACCCTGCATCATCCAAAGTGATACCAACCAGCAAGGAGATTTATATTACTAATTAAATCAAGGTGAAAATATAAATGAAAAGGAATACAAAAATGGTAAAATTAAAAGTGAACCCCATGGTGGGGCACGCCTTTAATCCCAGCTTCGGGGTGTGGGACACAGAGGGCAAGGAGAGCTCTGAGTTCAAGGACAGCCTGGTCTACAGATCAAGTTCCAGGACAGCCAGGGTTAGATAGAGAAACCCTATCTCGAAAATAAAATAAACCAGTTCAGTCTCTAAGAGGTGAGTGACAGGTTTGTCACTCAGGTATGGACCCAGGTGACAAACCTGTCACTCACCTCTTGGAGATTGGAGGCTGAAGTAAACTGCTGTGAGCTCATAGCCACCATGGGCTACACAGTGAAAACCCACGCTAGCCAAGGCTGCACAGGAAGTCGCTGTCTCAAACAAAGCAGCCTAGCTTTGTGGTAATGCTTACCTCGCTTTAGCACTTGGCAGAGAGACAGAAAGATTCACAGTGCAGAGCCATGCTTAGCTACACAGTCAATCCGGGCTACATGAATTGGCCTCAAAATCCAACCAGCCTAGCAGATGAATTCACTATCTCCAAAAACAACAGCAACAAAAGCTAAACAAATGAAAAGGAAAGCAAGTCGATAATGAAAAGAACCCCAGGAAAATGGCCAGGACAGCAGCGGCAGGGTGGATAGGGCTTGGGTGTAACTGGCCAGGATGGCTCCTCACAGAGGAAAGCAGGAGAAGAGAGTGAGTTGTGAAGAGACAGAAGGTGGCAGCCTCACTGAGACCAGCATGTCCTCTTCTCAGGCAGAGGCCAAGAAGCACCTCCCCTGTGGGAAGGACAAGGGGCACTACAGAGGCTATAGGATCAGTCCTGGAAGGCAAAGGGACAATAAGTTCATGACTGAGTCCCATCCGGCAAATGGGAGTAGAACTGGGGTGACAATGGGGTGACAAGACATCACAGACAGCTGTTTGCTGTCACTGGAGATGAAAAACACCTACATGCTCCTTCAGTCATTAAACCAAGACCCAGGCCACTCAGAAGACAGCCATGGTCACCAGCTAGCAAACTCTTCTACAGACAGACAGACAGACAGACAGACTCTGACCCTGAGAAGCACAGAAGTCCAGAAAATGGGGGCAGGGACCTTCCAAGTCAAAATGCAAGGGCAGCCCACAGCAGAGAGCACACCCTTTCACATTAGCTGGGGTCCAGCAGAAGCCATGGAGAAACCATCTCACACAGACATCTCTATAGATTCTTCCTACCTACCCACAGCTCCTGCTGCAATTCCTCCCAGCCTGATGAGGTCTGTCCCATCAACTACCCAAGTCTGAGTAAGCCAATGAACTCTCTCTCCCTGGTCCACCCTGCAGGATACTGAGAGCTCCCTGGGCTAGAGAGTAAAAACAAACCTCCCTCCTACCTGTGGACAGGACCCGGGAATACTGCTTAGATGGTGCAGAGCCAACCTCATTGCCTGTCATGCATACAGCAGGTGATCAGCCCAGTGTTCTGCACCTCTGGGCTTCCAAAGAAAAAGGGGACATTATCTATGATATCTATAATGAGATGAGCAGTCATGACAAAGAATTGCCCATTTTGAACGAAGCAATCAGAGTGCCAGCTGTTTTATGTTTTGTGCGCATGTATCACGTGTGCTAGATGATCTATGTGAAAGGCTGCTGGTGACAGGCAGTCTGACCACGCTTGCCTGTAAGCCTGCTGTCTCGTGTCCCACCACATCCCCAAATATACTTCCCACGAGTTTCAGGGTATGGAGGTGGAACAGGTCTTTGAGGCAGAGTCACACACTGTAACCCATTATGAAGAACTAACTATATAAATCAAGGTAACCTCAAGCTCTTAGCAATCCTCCTGCCTAAGTCTCCCAAATACTCAGATACATGTAGTTACTACCATTCCGGGTTTAATGCCAAGATTCTAAAATATACTTAAACATCATGATATCGTTTAAATCCCTGATGGGGTAAAGGCTGCTGTGAGAACTCCAGGGGTCTCAGGTCCTCTCCCAGCCTCTGTGGATACCCGAGATCACAGGCATACACCCACACTCAAACACACATGAATACATACAACAGAAAAACAGCTGGTAAAAAAAAATCTAACTACTTGCAATCTATCAATTACAGGTCAGGCATATATAGTCAGCCAAAGGGCTCAGCCTGCCAAGGCTCAGTCTAGGGCCTGTGCATATCTCCTGGTTTTTCTCTATCTCACCCCTCAGGAAACTCACCCCCATTCCCCCTACCAAGGCTCTTGCTCAGCTCTGCTCACTCACCTGCCTGCCTCTCCACAGTAGGAATGTCACTGGATCATCACCACGGCCCTCCCTCCTGACCAGTCCCCATCACACAGGCTGGCTCTCTGCTCCCTGGTCACAAATGCTTTCCCTTCTTCCTTCTGCTCCTCTCTAGAGAAGGCTGACCCACGTGATAGTCTCAGCTCCTGTCTTCTGCCTAGACAACAGAGGTACCTCATCTGGTTGGCTTCTTGTCGCCATGCATTGGTGCTGGTTCACAATATTATCCCCAAAGGCTGGTGTCCACAACAGACTTATGGGTGAGAAACCACCAAACAGTAGCACATGGGACAAAACACAACAACTTCTCTAGAACCACTAGAGGTTTCGATGTTCTAGAAACTCCGTCCTAAGTGATCCTGTCAGTAATAATCTGTGGTGTGACAGGTAAGAAAGACAAGCTGAGATCTGGAGTCCATGGGCATCCTCAAAGCCCATCTCACCTGGTGATCCCAGCCAAGCCCTGATCTGTGTGGGGAGGAGAAAGCCTGTGGCTAACACTCCATCACTGGCGACCCTAGCTCCATGGTAGCAAATCTGATTGAAAAGGACAACACAGGGGTTAACTGGTGACTGTCCACTGTGAAGACGCTACATTTATACCCAGCATAGGGTCAACCATAGGGTAGTTACCAGAGCCTAGGCACACATGTATCCACACAAGCTTGAACACAGACCTTCAAAGTTCTACTCAAACATCCTCAAAGTGAGATGAGCATCTGGGAGCTCTCAGTATCCTGCAGGGTGGACCAGGGAGAGAGAGTTCATTGGCTTACTCAGACTTGGGTAGTTGATGGGACAGACCTCATTCCACTGTCTGAAAACAGTCACAGCCAATGCAAACCACACAGGGGGTCACCAGGCATGCTGAGGGGAAGAAGTCAGATAGATAAAGGACACACTCACATGAAAACTGAGGAATTAAGGTACAGAGACAGAAAACAGCCCAGGGTAGGTACAAAGGTGAGAGGGACTCGCTGTGACAGTCTCACAGGAGATCTGAGAAGGAAGCTCAGGAGTCTGTCGCAACTCAAACTGCCACACACAAGATTTGCACGTTTCACAATAGCTACATTTTGCTTTAAAAAGAAAAAGCCTCTGAACAAATGCCGAACTCTAGGTGAGGGTCAGGCTGCACGCCAGCACATTAGTGGGAAGTACGTGAATGTAATGAGTGGACTGCATTCCACCGAAAGATGGACTGTAGACAGTGGATGGGGCACACACAGCACACTGTTCCATACAGAATAGGGGGGGCATATATAATAACTGTATGCTTTTTTCAGTTTTAATTTTTCCTCATGCAATGTTGGGGAAGGGAAGTAGCTTTCCACACTGCAAACGAGCAGTTGAGAGCCTTTTAATCGTGGAGGGCAAGGTTTCCAGAACAGGAAAGTGGAGAACAGTGAACATTAGATGCTTTGGGAATCCAAGAAGTAATGGTCTGTGCCAGGTACTCCTAGCACTTGAGAAACAGAGGCAGGTGGATCTCTGTGAGCTCAAACCAGCCAGGGCTATAGGGTGGGTGGGGAAGAATGGACAGTTACAGAACACTGAGGAGAAAAGAGAGTGGGTGGGGAATGGGGAGGAGCCCACTGACCTACCTCCATTTTTGATGGCTACAATCCCTTGGTAGAAATCTTCAAAGCTGATTACGCCAAGCCCACTCGGGTCCAGGTATTGAGTTAAGTCCTTCACCTGCAAAGGTCACAGGAGAATGCGTTACCCACAGACTTCACAGTTGGCAGGGTGCACTGGATACTGACTCCGTTACCGTCTACAAAGCAGCAGCCTGCTCACACAGTTCAGAGCTATAGAGACCTCTGACCAAGGAAGCAGAGCAGCCATGGCAAATGCTCCAGCCACATGGCAGAGAGGCAAATGGAGGGATCTGCCAGTAACACAGAGTGCTCCTAACCTTAGAAATAACACCCTGCTTCTAACATGACAACTGAGCTGCCCTGGTGGGAAAATCGGGAGTTGTAAGTTTTAGGGACTGTTCTAGCATGTTTACTGAGATGAGCTTCTCTTCTCTAGGCAGTGGCAGTGCCTTAGTGGATAACAGCGGAGGCAGACAGACCTCTTGCTGTCTACACGTGCATGCTACAACCGACACAGCTTTTTAGAAAGCACGCATAATTACATTATCAAGGGTAAGATGAATCTCATCAAAATGTAAAACTTTGACAAGCCAGATGTACGGACTGATAGCATTCCAGAGGCTATTGTAAAAGGACTACCTAAAGCCAAGGCCAGCCTGGGCTACACAATGAGTTTAAAGCCAGCCTATTCTATAGAAAAGACCCAACTCAAAGAAGGGGGCGGGGAGTACAAAACCAAAAACTATTTGCTTCAAAAGACAACATTAATAAAATCAAAAGACACAGCAAAGGATAGATGAAAGTATTTGCAAATCATGTATGAATGAGTTGAATCTAGAGTATACAATAAGTGATAATTTAAAAGAAAAAAGCAGCCAGGTGTGGTGGCACAGGCCTTTAATCCCAGCACTCAGGAGGCAGAGGCAGGCGGATTTCTGAGTTTGAGGCCAGCCTGGTCTACAAAGTGAGTTCCAGGACAGCCAGAGCTACACAGAGAAACCCTGTCTCGAAACCCCCCCCCCCAAAAAAAAAAAAAGAAAAAGAAAAGAAAAGAAAAAATCAAGACACACAAATAGTGAGAACTTGTCTACAAACAGGTACAAAGATGACTCGGTTGGCAAAGTGCTTGCCAAGCAAGCATGAGAACCTGAGCTGCGTCCCCAGCTCCCAGCACCCACATACAAAGCAAGGCACAGGAGTGCCCAGCTCTGGGAAAAGCAGGCCCAGGACTCCCGGGGCTCACTGGCTGGCAGGGCTAGTCAGACTGCTGAGCTCTGGGTTCAGTAAGACCCTGTCCTGGGCCAGGCAGTGGTGGAGCCAGGAAAATGGCTCCCCAGGCAAGTGGTTGCTATGCCAGCATGAGGACCTAACTTTAAATCTCTGCTGTCCATGTAAACATCTGGGCATGACAGCACACGCCCACACCTCCAGCACCATGGGCGAGCAGACACAGATCACTGGGGCTTTCTGGCTGTCAGCTTAACTCCAGCTTCAGGGAAAGATAAGATAAAGAGCAATGGAGCAGAACACTGGACATGAAGTTCTCCCCTGGCCTCCACATGCAAGAGAGATTGTGTGTGTGTGTGTGTGTGTGTGTGTGTGTGTGTGTGTGTGTGTGTGTTGGGGAAGTGAGGAAGAGAGTGATTGAGGAAGATAACCAAAGTCAACCTCTGGCCTCTGTATGTGCACATGCACACACAAACATGTATGTACAAATAAACTAATGCACACCTATAGTCTCAGCTGTTGGGAAGTTGAGGTGGGAAGACTGCTTGAGCCCAGGAGTTGGTTTTGTTTGTTTGTTTGTTTGTTTGGGGTTTGTTTGTTTTTGGTTTGGTTTGGGTTTTTTTTTTTTTTTTTTTTTTTTTTTTTTTTTTTTTTTTTTTTTTTTTTTTTTTTCAAGATAGGGTTTCTCTGTGTGACCCTTGGCTGTTCTGGAACTCACCTTGTAGTTGGCCTAGGACTCAGAGAGCTCTGCCTGCCTCTGCTTCCAATATGCTAGGATTAAAGGCATGTCTGTTTCCCGCCTCTCTCTCACACGCAAACACACAGACGGGCCATATTGGTACAAGAATCCCAGTACTTGGGAGGCAGAGGCAGGCGGAACTCTGAGTCCTAGGCCAGCCTGGGCTACAGAGTGAGTTCCAGAAGAGCCAGAGCTACACAGAGACACTGTCTCTAAAAAAGAAAAAAGAAAAAAGAAAAAGAAGGAAGGAAGGAAGGAAGGAAGGAAGGAAGGAAGGAAGGAAGGAAGGAAGGAAGGAAAAGGAAAGGAAGGGAAGGGAAGGGAAGGGAAGGGAAAGGAAAGGAAAGGAAAGGAAAGGAAAGGAAAGGAAAGGAAAGGAAAGGAAAGGAAAGGCAAGGCAAGGCAAGGCAAGGCAGCTGTGTGTTTGTGTGTACAAATGCCTGGGGAGCACATAAAAGATGCTTAATGTTCTCATCCTTACATCTCACAGGGGATGCAAGTCAAAACTGCAAGGCGACTGTCCCTCTGAACTGATTGCAACTGAAGAACTGCAGAGTGCTGGAGGGCCTGGAGGAACAGCGAGGCGTTTTCAGGAATGTGGAAGTGTAAAAACTATACTACAGCAACAGCTGCACGAGTCCTATGAACCTCCTGGAAATCACAACTGTACATGTAACAATGATTATTTCATAGTATACAAATAACATTCCAAAGCTCTTAAAAAGAATAGAGAACTAAAAAAGAATCAAGAGAAAAAAGACAAATACGACACCAAGATGTATAAAACTGCTTGTCACCAAGCATGACGACCTGATGTCCTGAATTTGATCCCACAGTACAAGGACCGGTTTTACTCCCTCAAGCTGTTCTGACTGCCACACATACCATAGCACACATGTGCCTGCACAGACATAAACCCATGCACAGACACAATATACAACAATTTTTTTTGTTTGTTTTTTTGTCTTTTGTTTTTTGAGACAGGGTTTCTCTGTGTAGCCCTGGCTGTCCTGGAACTCACTCTGTAGACCAGGCTGGCCTCGAACTCGGAAATCCACCTGCCTCTGCCTCCCGAGTGCTGGGATTAAAGGCGTGTGCCACCACCACCCAGCTATTTTTTAATTTTGAGATAAATCTTGAAGTGAAGTGAACAAGACCCAACAGAAGCCCCAGAGAAGAAGTTAAAGCAAAGACACAGAACAGAAAATAAAACTCAAGAAAAACTCCCTAGAATTAAAAAAGACCAGCCAGCATTCAAAAGACAGAGACAGGTGGTTCCCTGAGAGTTTGAGGCCAGCCTGATCTACATAGTGAGTTCCAGGACAGCCAGGGCTACACAGAGAAACCCTGTCTCAAAATACAAAACAAAGTCCAATCAGGGCCTTACTAATTGTAAGGATTGGCATCCTGAGACCCAAATTCAGGTCCCCACACCCACATCAGGTCCATCAGAGTCACTTCTAAGTCCAGCCCCAGGGGATCTGATAGCATCTTTTGTCCTCTGAGGAATTCTTATACACGCATGCACCATCAAAAGACCCTCTCCAAAACTTTTAGTCTGTGTAAGAGTACCTGCCTAGCATGTATCAGAAGGTTTTGAACTTCAAAGGGAAAAATTCTTAAGAAATTCAAGCTGCGGGGCTGGTGAGATGGCTCAGCGGGTAAGAGCACCCGACTGCTCTTCTGAAGGTGATAAGTTCAAATCCCAGCATCCACATGGTGGCTCACAACCATCCGTAACGAGATCTGGCGCCCTCTTCTGGAGTGTCTGAAGATAACTACAGTGTACTTACATGTAATAAATAAATTTAAAAAAAAAAAAAAAAAAAAAAAAGAAATTCAAGCTGCACAGAAATCAAGTGACTCTGAAGAGAGGAGCTAGGTTACACTGAGATTGAGAGAGTAACAGCTCTCCCAATGACAGACAATGTAAGTCCAGCATTCCAAGTGCTGCTAAGAACCACTGTCCTTTATGAAAGGGTTAAAAACCAGGCAATGGCAGTGCACGCCTTTAATCCCAGGCAGAGGAAGGTGGATTCCTAAGTTTGAGGCCAGCCTGGTCTACAGAGTGAGTTCCAGCATAGCCAGCAGGCAGAGCCAAGTGAATTTCTGTGTGCATGAGGGCAGCCTAGTCTACTAAGCAAACTCCAGGACAGTCAGACTATTACACAGAGAAGCCCTGTCTTGAAAAAGACAAAAAAAGAAAGAAGGAAGGAAAGAAAGAAAGAAAGAAAAGAAAAGAAAAAGAAAAGAGAAAAGAAAAGAGAAAAGAAAGAGTCAGAAGACAGAAGATGACTAAAAACACCATGTACTGCAGACTAGGTGCTCTACAGGAACAGAAGTCTATCTCTCATACTCTAGCCTGGAGCCCCAAGATGGTGGTGCCAGCATCAAGTGTCTGGTGAGAGCTATCCCCTCCATAGGCCAGAGCAGAGGGACAACTTCCACAAGGGCTCTGTCAGGATTTATCTCTGCACCATGGAGGACAATCACATCACAGCACAATCCTGAGTTTGAATTGTAGTGGCACTATGAATTGAGAATGTATTTAAAAGAAAATAAAGCTGAGCTTAGGCCTATAAGCACAGCTACAGCAGAATCAGAGGCCAGAAGACCACACATTCAAGGCCAGACTGGATTACACAGTCAGTTCAAGGCCAGCCTGAGCAACATACTAAGACCCTGTACAGAAATAAAAAGATGTGCTAGTGAAACAGCTCAGGAGGTGAAGGCAATTTGAGTTAACCCGTAGAGCAGGCTAGCAGAGACAGTTTCCAAAGTTGTCCTATAACCGACACACACACCATGGGACATATGAATATTTGAGAATGCACATGCATGTGTGCATACTTGGGGGACATACACTAACTAGAACTAATTAATTTTAAAAATAGCCTGGGAGTGTGGCCCAGTGGTAGAGTACCTGCCTAGTATGTTCAAGGCCCTGCCCTGAGTTCAATCACCAGTATTAGAAAAACAAAACAGAGTTAATGAAACAAAAAAACAAAAGAAAAAAGAAAAAAATCAAAAGTAGAACCAACTGTGGACGTAGGGAGAGAATGCCTGAAACCACAACACTCAGAGAACCAGGAGTTCAAAGTTACCCTCAGCTATGGAGTAAATTCAAGGCCAATCTGGCTAAAAGACTGGGAGAGGAGGAGAGGGGCAGAGAGGGAGGTTAAGTTTTGTAGCTGTGGAGTTCCTTCCAGAGCACTGTGTGAGAGAAACCTACTACTAAAGCATGAGGAGGCCTGAAAGGATGCCCCCAGCTGTGGAGTTTCTGAAGGAGAAGGAGCCTAGCCACACTGCTGAGAACAGAGCAGCTAGCCAAAACTGCTATGGCGCAACAGCAGGACTCAGGAGGCAACGTGGAGAGGCTTCCTTCCAGAACCTTTCAGAACAAGAGTTTAGACTGACAACTGCAACAACAAACACATCAGGTATGCTTGGGCATAATTAGGAGAGATGAGCCGGCCGATTCACTGCGTGAAAGAAAGCCAGTTAAACGAAAAGGATCTGCCTGCCTGTCCTGAGCACACACCACCACACCACCAGCTAGTGGCGACATCCTGACCCTACTGACACCACCTCCCCTCCCTAAACAAGAATCCAGAGCTAGGACCCAAAGCCAGACATTGCAGCCAAGCAAGAGGAAGCAAAGACAGCAAAGAAGGGACAGCTGTCCACATCCTAGGGACCCAGATTCAGCCTTTGAGAAGTTTGACAGAGTCAGGAAATGAACTGCTGATTTCATGAAGACAACCAGGACTCTGTCAGAGACGCAGTGCTTTCATGGACATGGACCCCAACAAGCACAGAGAAGACCTGGGGTGCTGGCTCTCTCCGTAGGGAGAGGACCGAGGGCTGGCCATGGAAGCATGGGGACCTGAGTCTGCTCTCCCACACCCGCATTTTACAAAACTGCAGAGCCCAACAGTGTGCACCTATAATTCCAGCGCCTGGATCAGAGGCAGCAGGAACCCTGGGGATTGCTGGCCAGCCAGGCTGACTGAATCAGGAAGCTCTAGGTTCAGACTCTGTCTGGGGGGAGAAAGACAGCCCATGTTACCCGGGGCCTGTGCTCAAACACACACACACACCTAAAGGTAGCTAGAAATTTGAACACTCACTGGATATGGATGACATGGGCTGCTGTTAATAGTTATAGACTTGGCAATATTTTAGAGCATTGGTGTCTAGATACACTTACTGACATATGTGGAGTTATTTCAAAGTTCTGGAGCGGGGGTTGGACCTTCATGGTAGAGTGCTCGCCTAGCATTCAGAAGTCCTAGGTTTTGTGCCCAGCCAGGACTGGGGCTACAGATCTTTAATGACAGGACTTGGGAGGTGGAGGCAGGAAGAGCAGAAGGAATTCAGGGTCAGCCAGAGCTTCATAGTGAGTGGAGGCCAGTCTGGGATATATAAGACATTGTATCTTTTTTTTTTTTTTTTTTTTTGATTTTTCAAGACAGGGTTTCTCTGGAGCCGGGCGTGGTGGTGCACGCCTTTAATCCCAGCACTTGGGAGGCAGAGGCAGGCGGATTTCTGAGTTCGAGGCCAGCCTGGTCTACAAAGTGAGTTCCAGGACAGCCAGGGCTATACAGAGAAACCCTCTCTTGAAAAAACCAAAAAAAAAAAAAAAAAAAAAAAAAAAAAAAAAAAAAAAAAAGCCCAAGTAAATAAATAAAAACAAAGAAGACAGGGTTTCTCTGTGTAGCCCTGGCTGTCCTGGAGCTCACTCTGTAGACCAGGCTGGCCTCCAACTCAGAAATCCGCCTGCCTCTGTCTCCCGAGTGCTGGGATTAAAGGCATGCGCCACCACGCCCAGCTGACATTGTATCTTAAAATTAAATAAATATATATTATTTAATACTTATATTTATAAATACATTTTCTATTTAATATCTATATTTTCTAAATACATTAGTATTATTTATCTAAGATTAAATGGTAACTGAATATTTAGAACAGATTAGATATATATATTAAATAAATATGTAATACTAAATATTAAATTATACATAAATTATACATGTGGGTAAATACAGACACAACTGAATTTGCATGCGAGAATTGCAAGGCTGGGGAGGGTCCATTACTCCCCTCTCTATATGGATATGTACTCTATAAATAAAATTTCAAAATGAGGGAAGGGGAACAGATGGAGGGTGAACCCAGGCTAAGGAGAGACTTGGGCTGAGAGTGTAGTGATGACTGCAGAGGAATCCCTCAGCATGGTGCACAGTTGTGATGGTCTAAATAGGAAGACCCCACCCCGACTCCCATCCCCAACCTGCTCCAGGATAATATAAGTGTGGCCTTGGTGAAGGAGGTGTGTAACTGGGGGTGGGCTTTAAGGTTTTGGAACTCCATGCCAGGGACCTCTCTCTCTCTCTCTCTCTCTCTCTCTCCCTCCCTCCCTCCCTCCCTCTCTCTCTCTCTCTCTCTCCCTCTTTCTGCTGCCTGAGAATCTGGATGTACAACTCTCAGCTACCTCTCCAGCATCAAGTCTGCTTGCCTGCTGCCATGTTCCCTGCCATGATGATAATGGACTTACCTCTGAAACTGTAAGCCAACCCCCAATTAAATGCTTTCTTTTATAAGAGTTGCCTTGGTCGTGGTGTCTCTTCACAGCAATAGAACAGTGTGTAATAATATTGTGTGAGTTAGGGATGGATAAGTGTGCTTCAATCCTGCAGCTGCACCGGTTCTTGCTGAGGACATACCTGTCAATCCACAAAGCCTACGCAGTGCCAGAGCCTCCTGCGAGGCGGCTGGCACTCACAGCAAAGGCAGTGAGCCGCCAGAATATCTCACAGAAGCCCTACCCAGGAAAGAAGCAGGCAAACTAGATTCTAGTGCCAACCAGGGAAGGAAAGGACACTGCACAGGCTGTTGGGGCGACGGGGACAGGCATGGGAGGACAGAATAGTTCTGACACCAAGTATTGTCTCTGTCCGTCCCCTACCCACACCAGAAGTGAAGGAGAGAGGGGTGCTTCAGAGAAAGAGCAAGGGATAGCTGGCTGAAAACAGTGAGAACAGAGTTCTCCTGCCCCGTGGGGACATAAGTCAAAGTCACAAGACAACAAAGCAGCATGAAGCATGGCCAGAGCTCACAACCAATGGCAGTGCTACGAGTGCAAGCAGTGACGGCTTCTGTCCAGATGGCAAAGCACCCAGTAGAGGGACAGTGGCAGAAATGAGGGGCAGGCATGTGGAGAAACAGGGAAACAAAGACAACAGCAGAGACACAGCTACCTGCTCTGGGGACTCCGGCAGGCCATCAGAGAGTGTTCAATGTCCATCATATGCTCCAGCTCAAAAAGGCAGAATACCAGCTCCAGAATCTACACTTAAGGACACCCGAAAAGAGACCCCTGAAGTAATCAGGTCATTAGGCCCAGCCTACTGTGTCACATACAATTTCAAGTCAGACTCAAAATGGATGACTGGCTCCAACCGTGCAGAGCTCTTGAGGCAGTCTCCTCAATGGTACCCAAGCAGCTCTGAGCGGTAGTGTTCATGCTGAGCTTGGTGGTTATGGTATGAATATGAGTGCATCTGGCCTGTGTGTGCGGGCAAGCACTGTTGTGCAACTGTGAGCGCCAGTCCATCATAAGCCATGGCATGAATGCTGGAAATCGAATCTGGTTCTCTGGAAGAGAACTGCTGAGCTATCTCTCTCGTTCAGAAAGCTGATTTCTTGGATACAAATGAATCAAGGTTATCAAATGCCTCCCTTCTTACTTCACAGAAGCCTTGATTCCTACGCACAGAAGTCTGCAGAACCCTGTTGTTTCAGGAAGGGCTACACTGGCCACTCTATCCTTGAGAAATCTAACAATATCAGCAGCAAAGCTACTAACAGAACACAAGTGTTCTGTTCATTCTCAGACCTTACCCACTTTTAAGCAAATCATTAACTAGGAGCAGGCCCTTTATATATTACATTAGAATGACCAAGAAGGAATGAAAATATAGTCTTTCTTATGGCTTTTGGATATTTTTACTTTTCTCTCTACTATTTTTTTTTTTTGGCTTTTTTGAGACAGGGTTCCTCTGTGTAGCCCTGGCTGTCCTGGGACTCACTTTGTAGACCAGGCTGGCCTTGAACCCAAAAATCCGCCTTGAACCCAGAAATCCGCGGAGCCGAATGGGGATGGCCGGAGCAAGCCGGGACGGTCGGAGCTAGCAGGGCCAGAGCGAGTGGGGCCAAACGGGGACGGCCCGGAACGAGCGGGGCCAACCGGAGCAAGTGGAGCCGATAGGAGCAGGGGGGGGGGGGGGGGGGGGGGGCTGACTGGAGCGAGCAGGGCTGGCTGGAACAAGCGGGGGCCATACGGAGGCAGCCGGGTTTCTCTGTGTAGACAGGGTTTCTCTGTGTAGCCCTGGCTGTCCTGGAACTCACTTTGTAGATCAGGCTGGCCTGGAACTCAGAAATCCGCCTGCCTCTGTCTCCCAAGTGCTGGGATTAAAGGCATGCACCACTACGCCTGACAATAAAACCTTGTTGTAAAGCCCAGCACAGCTGGGAAATTAGTCAAGGCACATAAACCAGAGCAAAGAAGTGAAGTATTAGAAAACAAGAGCCAGCATTGAACAAGGGGACAGTCACAACGCTTCAGGGGAGGAGGCCACTTTAAGCCATACAAAATGCTACTGTCTCCTAAAGGGAGAAGAGCAGACTGTGCGCCATTTTCACACTACAGAGGCTAGCATACAGCTCACTCATCTGAGAACTAAGGGAACAGAATAAGGTACTAGCCATGATTCCCTGGGTGCTAGAGCTCTCTGTGGAAATCACAGCCCATGGAAAAACCATCCCCATGTTCAAATTCTGTTGTTGTGAGTGAATCAAAATCTTCAACAAGATGTAATTTACCAGAAACAAAGATTCTGAGGACCCCTTTTCCTATCCATAAATGCTCCACTATATCAGCATGGGCAGGAGAGATACTCTACTGTGGGTGATTTCTGAAGATCGCACTGAAGAACTGGGATACGGGTAGTTCAGTAATCCTAGCTAGCCCTGGGTTAGATACCCAGGACTCTATGAAACCAGGTATGGTAATGGAGGCCTGTAATCCCAGCACTGGGGAGGTGGAGACAGAAGACTCACTAACTTCCAGGCCATCCTCAACTGCAAAGTGAACCTAAACGCACACACACACACACATACACACACACACACACACACACACACACTCATACATACTCACACATACTCACACACACACACACACACACACACTGACACACATACACCCTCATATACATGCACACACACACACACATGCACCCCACAAAGCCTGCAGTCAGCCCAGCTTGTTGCACCCACTTTTCTTTCTAACAAGCTGCCCAAGTGGCTAAGCATGCACACAACAGACTGTCCTGCTGCTCATCAGATGACATCACAGATACCCTGTGCTGCACTGACCTGATGCCTCACATGGACCAGAAGGGACTAGCACATCTAAATTCTTCTGATTACTTCAAAGCTCAAATTTGTGGATTACTTCAAGATCTCCATTCCCCTGGTGTAGTTTCCTGATAGTTTGCAAGGTAAAAACTCAATTTCAAAGAAACACTCATCTAGCAGAATAAAATCCTTTTGTTGAATCCAGGCAAGCTGCAGGAAAGAGGCTTCTGACTAACAATACACCCTGTGATTCTTGGTTGTACTCCAGGGTTCTGCCAACTCTCACCAGCTACTAACCAACCTACCCAACATGTCTCCTCAGCACTCTATGCCACCAAGAAGCCGACAGGCTTCCTCTTATGATGCTTTGAGTGAGAATCTCCCCAAGTGACTCAGATGTTCGGCTACTTGGTACCCAGGTGGTGGTAGAACAGGATCCAGGGCACACTTTCTCATCTCCCCAAGCAGAACGCAATGCTGGAGGTGGGGCTCGCTGCTTTGAGAGCCTCAGCTTTCTGCTCCTGCAGTGCTCTCCCTCTCCCTATGGAATGTAAGCTCAAATAAACCCTTCCTTCTGTGAGCTGCCTTGATCATGGCGATTATCACAACAACAGAAAGGTGCTAATACATCTCTTAATTATTCAATGCGGGGTGGGGAAAAGGAGGAGGAAAGACAGACAGACTTATTAGCCATGAGTTTTGGAGCCATGGGGAATACAACTCAAGCCTTTTGGATTGATTTGTATTCTGAGACATCATCACACTACACATAACTCAAGATGTTCTGGGACTCAGGATCCTCTGGTGTCAGCCTTCAAGACACAGACTGTAGCTTAGGACTTTTCAAAAAGCATTTGTGTCTTGACTGGGTAGGGCAATTATGCCTGTTGTCCTGGTACTAAGGATGCTAAGTCAGAAGCCGTCTTAGGTTTCTATTACTGTGATGAAATACCATGACCAAAATCAACTTGGTTTGAAAGGGCTGATTTCACCTGAGTTTGTAGTTCACCATCCAGGGAAGTCAGGGCAGGAGCTGATGTAGAGGCCATGAGGGGTGCTGCTTACTAGCTCACTCATTTCCATGGCTTGCTCAGCCTGCTTCCCTATAGCATCCAGAAAAATGTATGACAGACTTGCCTATGGGGCAATCTTACGGAGGCATTTTCTCAAACCAGAATCCCTCTTCCCAAATGACTCTGGCTTGTGTCAAGCTGACATAAAACTAGCCAGCTCAGCCTGGTGTGGTGGTGCATGCCTTTAATCCCAGCACTTAGGAGGCAGAGGCAGGCGGATTTCTGAGCTCGAGGCCAGCCTGGTCTACAGAGTGAGTTCCAGGACAGCCAGGGCTATACAAAGAGACCTTGTCTCAAAACACCAAAAAAAACCAAAAAAAAAAAAAAAAACTAGCCTGCTCATGAAGATTCCCTCAAGTTCCAAGGCTACAGAGTAAGACAGTCAGCCAGATGGCTCAGGAGGTAAAGGTTTTTTTTTTTTGTTTTTTTATTTATTTATTTATTTATTTATTTATTTATTTATTTATTATATGTAAGTACACTGTAGCTGTCTTCAGACACTCCAGAAGAGGGCGCCAGATCTTGTTATGGATGGTTGTGAGCCACCATGTGGATGCTGGGATTTGAACTTACCACCTTCGGAAGAGCAGTCGGGTGCTCTTACACGCTGAGCCATCTCACCAGCCCGGAGGTAAAGGTTTTTTGCGTCCAAACAAGACAACTCCAGCTCAATCCCTCAGCCCTGAGGTAACTCAGGAAACTCCTCAAAGTTGTCCTCTTACCTCTGCATGCACATACACACCACCATGAACAATTAATAAAATCAACTGTAATAAAAACAGCAGGCTCCATAAACACAAAACAAAGGCAATGTGTGTGGGTTTTTTTCCTAAACTTACACTTGAAAGTGAGACAGGGTAAATACTGGAAGGTTTTCCGACACTGAATGTGCTCATTTGCAGCTCAGTTTTCTCAGTACAAGAATAGCTTCCTGGCCAGATAGTGGTGGTGCATGCCTTTAATCCCAGCACTTGGGAGGCAGAGGCAGGCGGATTTCTGAGTTCGAGGCCAGCCTGGGCTAAAAAGAGAAACCCTGTCTTGAAAAACCAAAAAAAAAAAAAAGCTTCCTGAATGACCAGACAGGGACACACCACACCAACTGCCTGTGAGGGTCAACTGAACAGGCTTTGCAAGGAGAAAACAGTGTCTTACATGGGAAAGGCCACTTAGAGGCCTAGAAAGAGGCTAATCACATGCTGGGGAACCCAGGTGTTGAAAGGTTGCCAGCTGTGCCTGTCCTTCAGCAGACCTAAGCTGCAAAGCAGTCAGCACTTGCCCTAAAATAGCAAATGGGATTTCTCTTACCGGGACTTGAAATGCAGCTAAAGGCTTCACCTGGCACCTCCGGCACCTCCCTTAAATTTTCACTTTTTTTTTTCCTTGTTCTGGTCAACCCTACTCACTCTGGTCTGCCCCGCTCACTCCGGCCAGCCCCGCTTGCTCCGGCCGAAATTTTCACATTTTAAATAACATGATGTTTGTGTGCCCGCACCTGTCACAACACCAAGTGAAAGTCAGAGAACTTTCAGGAATCAGTTATCTCCTCTACCATCTGGGTCCTGGAGACCAAACTCAGTTTGTCAGGCTTAGCAAGCGCCTTTACCCATGGAGCTCAGAGCTACCTTGCCACTTCACCCTCTGCCTGTAACTCTACCTTCAGGGGATCTGAACCCCCTTCATGCACATAGCATAATAACACAGTCACAAAGACAAGCACACACACAAAGATAGATAGACAGACAGATAGACAAACAGACAGACAGAGTTTTAGGGCCTGGAAAAATGACTCACTGGTTAAAAGTGCCTTCAGAGGAACTGAATTCAGTTCCCAACATCTTCATAGCAGGTCCCAACTGTCTGTAACTTCAGTCCCATGGGATTCTATATCCTCTTCTGGCCTCCTTGGCCATCAGAAGATGCACATACATACATACAAGCAAAACTCAGACATAATATAAAAATAAATCTTTTAAAATTTCAAGCCGGGCGTGGTGGTGCACACCTTTAATCCTAGAACTTGGGAGGCAGAGGCAGGCAGATTTCTGAGTTCGAGGCCAGCCTGATCTACAGAGTGAGTTCCAGGACAGCCAGGACTATACAGAGAAACCCTGTCTCAAAAAAAAAAAAAAAAAAAAAAAAATTTCAAACAAGCCAGGCATAGTGGTGCACGCCTTTAATCCTAGCACTCAGGAGGCAGAGGCAGGCAAATATCTGTGAGTTTAAGGCCAGCCTGGTCTACAATGGGAGTTCCAGCCAGTGAGAACTTCACAGAGAAACCCTGTCTTGGAAAAAAAGAAAACAAACAACAACAACAGATCACCGTTGAGGTGTACATCAGAATGGAATCCTGACACATTAATGACAGACAAGGTGAGGTGCTTAGAGAAGTGATGAAGTCACTTACAGCGTCCAGAGACTTTTTCTAAAGGCAAGGTCATCACCTCCAAGCTAACCATGAGGAACAACAGAGTGGGCTTCCTAGAAGGAAACTTGAGATAGCTCGGGAGGCTGGACTGCCTTCAGCCCTACTTAGCCAAGGCATCACGTCTATGTAATTCTGGTAATTTTTTGAGGAGAGGTGATACAGAAGAGTCTCATGTAGACCAGGCTGGTCTCAAACTCACTCTAGTTGAAATGAGCCTTTAACTTCTTTTTTGTTTGTTTGTATATTTGTTTGTTTTGTTTTTTTGAGACAGGGTTTCTCTGTGTAGCTCTGGCTGTCCTGGAACTCACTTTGTAGACCAGGCTGGCCTCGAACTCAGAAATCCACCTGCCTCTGCTGGGATCAAAGGCGTGCGCCACCACACCCGGTGAGCCTTTAACTTCTGATTTTCCTACCTCCCAGGAATAGAAGTATAGGCATGAGTCACCACGCCCAAACAATTCTGATAATTATGAAATAACTTATTGCTATTTGATACTAATACTGCAAAAAAAAATTCTGGTGCGTCTGAAGACAACTACAGTGTACTCATATAGACATAAAATAAATTTAAAAAAATATTTTGTCTCAGTATAAAAAAACCCTTCTCAGTTCACAAGTTTCAAGTGCTAAGAGACTCCAGTAGAGTCAAGTGCAGAGTGAACTGAACTGATCTTCTCCAGGAGCCTTTAAAATACAGCACCATGGGCTGAAGAGATGGCTAAGCAGCTAAAAGTTATTAGGGGATCTTCCAGAAGACCTAGGTTCAATTCCTAGAACCCATAGCACTCACATGGCAGTTCATAGCCATCTGTAACTACAGAGGATCCAACACCCTCTTCTGGTCACTGTAGATACCAAGCACACACTTGATACATGCAGGGAAAAGACAAATAATAATTTTTTTTTGTTAAAAGAAAAAAGGCAGCGAAGCCAGACAAAGTGGCACGTGGCTGTGAGGCTGTGACCTCAGCACAAGGGAAGCAGAAACTAAAGTGTCAGGAGCACAGTCTACATAGTGTGTATGATATCTGCCCAGGCTACATGAGATCCTTTCTCAAACAAAGCAAAGTACCTAAGAGTTAAGGCACGAAGAATGTCCAGGCCATGTGTGGCTTGTTCACTTCTCTCCAGTCAGTGAGCTGTGAGTGACCATCACATAAAGGGCTTTCATTCCAAGAGCAGAAAATGTAAAAGATCCCCAGACCTTAGCACAACTGACTCCATGATGGAAGTGCCATTCAAGCTGTAAAACTCAGCACATAGACAGCACCACCTGCCAAAAGTAAAAGGAAGACCCAATCCATCATTGTCCACAGTTCTGGGAAGGTCTCTAACTGTGCTAACCTTGCTTTCTGGCTTCTATAGTTATGCCTCTGGCTAACTGTTCTTTATCACTGAAGCATGCCAACCCAGAACATGTTTCTTGTACTTAAAAGCTCTCCCTGAGAAAGACTCAGTGCTATGCTGGAATCCTAAACACCAGTGTAGTCGTTGGCTGGCTAATAGAGTCTTTCTATTGGCTTAAACCCATGTCCAAGCAGTCCAGTATAGAGCAGCTCCGCCTACTCAAACTAGGAGGAAATTAACTTAGTAAGCAGGTGAAGGAGAACTGGGGGTCAGAATGGAGAAAGGGAAACAAGGCTGCAGAGGTGAGGACCTCTATCGTGTCCAGAAGGTAACCTGAGAAACACAGGAGGAATCCAAGCCACTGCTAGACAGGCCACTCATTGCTTTTAGGCTGGGTCAGCCACCACCTGGGCTCAAGCACCCACCCATTCTCAAGCCCCAATTAAGACACTAGTAACAATGGAAAGTGGAGACTTCTTCACTATGGCCACACTGGGAGGAGTAACAAAGAAAGGCATTCAGTGACTCCAAATCCACCTTCAGAATACTAACATGAATGAAGCTTGGGTTTAAGTGGAGGACAACAAGACCGGGTAACTAAGCACTTGGTCAAATCCCCAATGACCCGGCCTATCACTGTCCTAGCTCAGATCCTCCAATGGTCTAGTCCGATAAACGTAGTCTCTAGAGGGGACACTGATTCCTTCACGTGTCTTCCAGATCATTTCCCCTCAAGAAGTACAGTTGGTCCTAGTGGCCAACAGCCCTCACTGGGGGAGAGGGAGTCTAAGACCTGTCTTCCTGAAATCCAAGGTGACTCCGGGTTTAGAACAATGCCTTGGTTTCTGTGGCTTCAAGCTTAAAGGGGGTGGAGAGGTTACATGGACACTCCTTAAGGGATCAACATGCCTAACATGCAGAGGTGATCAGGTGACCCAAAGGACTGAAAAGAGACAAAATGAAGGCAGAGATTCCCAGGGTTTCTATTGACATACACAAAACACCACCTTGACTTCTCTTCCCTGCCTGAGCACAGCCTAACAAACTCAGTCACTAGAAAACCTAGTGACACAGAAAACAAGTCCTCATGGCTCCCTGACTGTCTTGTCCAAGTGCCTCCCACTGGAAGGTAAGCAACAAGAGACCACCCACCAGGGTCAGGTCCACTGCTGAAGGCTCCAAAGGGAATAGAAAATACATTCTCCAAGCCAAAGCACGTGAACCCACTCAAATTTTCTCAACATTTTAAAATTACGTTTACTATTTACTTGTCTGAGGGGCTTGTCACGCTTGTGTGCTTGCCACAGCGTGAGTGTGAAGGTCAGAGCACAACTTGCTGGCACCAGCTCTCTCCTTCCACTATTTGAGTCCAAGGGATTGACCTCAGGTTGCCTTTATCTAGTGAGCCATCTCACCGGCCTCCAAAGTTTCCTTTTGAGAGTGCTTTAGAGCCTAAGCCACACAGGGGCAGGACCCGGCCCAGTAACTTCATCTACAGAACAAAACTGTAGACATTCTGTCCCCAGAGAATTGACTGAAGCCATAGGACACAATCCTGGATCAGCAACAAAGGTCCCACCCATAGCCACCTAGATCTATCACTCTCGCCCCTGCAGGCCAGACCACCTATGCACACACCATGACAGCCCAATGAAGAGAGCAACCAGCTTGGAGTCCCTCACATCTAACTCAACACCAGGCTAGTAAGACTGCTCCCAGTGCTGGGCAGTGGTGGCGCACGCCTTTAATCCCAGCACTCGGGAGGCAGAGGCCGGTAGATTTCTGAGTTTGAAGCCAGCCTGGTCTACAGAGTAAGTTCCAGGACAGCCAGGGCTACACAGAGAAACCCTGTCTCAAAAAACCAAAAACCAAATTAAAAAAAAAAAAAAAAAGACTGCTCACTGAGTAAAGCACTTGCCAGACAACCTTATGACCTGAGTCCACCCCCCCAAGACCACATAAAGTAAGAAACAAAGAACTGACTCAACAAAGCTGTCCTCTGACCTCCACACGTGCCACAGTCCACACATACAACCACAAGGCTACCATACACAATAAGAAGAAATAAATAAAAGTTATAAAGGTAAAACTAGGGGTTAGAGAGATGGCTCAGCAGTTATGTGCACAGGCTACTCTTCCAGTGGACTCAGGTTTTACTCCTGGCACCAAAAAGCCAGGTCACAACCACTTCTAACTTCAGTTCGAGACATGCTGCCCTCTTCTAACCTCCTCAGGTGCTGCATAT
This sequence comes from Mus minutoides, assembly GCA_902729485.2. NCBI lineage: Eukaryota > Metazoa > Chordata > Mammalia > Rodentia > Muridae > Mus > Mus minutoides. The sequence goes on along the minus strand of LR756420.1, from coordinate 1,404,231 downwards.
ATATGGTGCAAAGACACACACACATGCAGACATACATATAGCAAAACACATATACACTAAAATAATAATATATCATAAATAACAAGAATAATAAAATTAGTAGGGCAGTGGTGGTACACACCTTTAATCCCAGCATTTGGGAGGCAGAGGCAGGCCAATTGCCAAGTTCGAGGCCAGCCTGGTCTACAGAGTGAGTTCCAGGACAGCCAGGGCTACACAGAGAAACCCTGTCTCAGAAAAAACAAAAACAAAAAAAAAAAAAAGAAGAAGAAAAAAATTAATTTTTAAAAGATAAAACTGACCGGGCATGGAAGTGCACGCCTTTAATCCCAGCACTTGGGAGGCAGAGACAGGCGGATTTCTGAGTTCAAGGCCAGTCTGGTCTACAAAGTGAGCTCCAGGACAGCCAGGACTATACAGAGAAACCCTGTCTCAAACAACAACAACAACAACAACAACAACAACAACAACAAAAGATAAAACTGAACACCTCTGGTGCTGGTGAGATGGCTCAGCGGGTAAGAGCACCCGACTGCTCTTCCGAAGGTGATAAGTTCAAATCCCAGCATCCACATGGTGGCTCACAACCATCTGTAACGAGATCTGGCGCCCTCTTCTGGAGTGTCTGAAGATAGCTACAGTGTACTTACATAAATAAAATAAAATAAATCTAAAAAAAAAAAAAACAACAAAACTGAACACCTCTCACCAAGTACCTTCCCTGTCTCAAAGCTGACCCCTGTGACCCCTGACAAACCTGGTAACTAGGGGCAGATCTCCTATCAGACTAACAAGCTGTGCTTGTCCACTAAAGAGGAGAGCCCAGCATCTGCCCCACACTCACACCCCCAGGCTTGGTATGTAGCTTGGTGGAAAAGCATGTACAAGGTCCTGAGTTCCATCACTAGCACAACAAAACAACTACGTTCAAGCACCCCCAACTCTTAAAGAGTTAGTTTTCTTCAGAGAAAGGTCTAGCCTTACAATAGACACAATTACGTATGGAGGTGTCTCCTTGCCTGCCCCCAAAACTGTCTGGGGTAAAGAGACAAGGTCCTCTAGTCCCCCAGGATCCTCAGCCAGTCAGAAGCATCTCTGCAGAGGTGCACCTGGACTGGTTGTACCACTGACTCAAACTTGAAGACAAAGCCCAGTGTTGTTTCACATGCTCTGCAGGTAAGCTGATGTATCCAAGCTCAGGAGCCTCAGGAGAGAGAGGCCCAGGTCAGGGCAGACTTCATTGAATGAAGGAGCCAAAGGCCTTGGTTAAATCTGTAATTCCTGCTACCTTCCTATCCTCGCTCCCCAGACCTTCCCAGCAGGAACAGTTACTACATCAGACAAGCCTCAAGCAGAATTCACAGTTCAAGAGGCAGTGCAGATAGTGCCCGGGTGTGGCAGGGGCCTGGTAATCCGGCACCAACTGAGGTCTAGATCCAGAGCATGGTGGGATTTATACCTATGAAGTGAGTCTGTAGTAGAAGCCAGAGAACCAGATTCAGGGGTTACTTTATTACTATTACAGGGTATTTAAAGTAATTTATTTTCACAAATTACAGGACTTGTAAAATTTGTCAGCAGTTTACCAAAAGTAGTATGGAGGGCGGCATGTCCATTCCCAGTGAAATGGCAGTGGCCACGGTTGGCTGTGCATGCCTAACATTTGTTGGCTTCCGTGACAGTGAGCACTAGTTTATAAGGCTAACACATTAGTGAATCATGAGGAGTAAGTCGAGAATAATGACCCCAGGCTGGTGCTCCTTAGTTCTGGATGAGGTGGAAGTGCAACCAAGTCAGCCAGCCTGTTACAGAGCAGAGCTAGCGCTAGCAATGCCCACTTAACCCTTTCAGTGTGCCGGGCCTCTGGTCCAGACTGGAGACTGATGCTCAGCATCATCTGAGTGATCTGCCTGGGCTGAAGATGTAGCTCAGTGGCACAGCATTCACTCAGCAAGCATGAGCGCCCAGGAACTCTATAAATGGGGAGGGTTTCTCACATCTAAAACCCTATTGCTTGGGTGGTAGAGGCAGAAGGATGTGACCTCCAAGATTATTTCCCATTACTTACTAAGTTGGGGGCCAACCTGAAAGATATGGGACCCAGGAGAGAAAGGGGCTGAGAGTAGTGAGTTTCTTTCCCATCAAGGGCAGAAGGATCTGTCTGAAACGTCCTTGATGAGACGGCCCCTTGACCTTACCAGAGACAACAGCCAGACTCCTACAGCAAAGCAAAGGAACCTCTTTCTTCAAGTGAAAATCTCTTTGGAAATCAGGGTGCTGTGAACTATAAATCATACCCACAGTGACTTCACTGGCCATAGGAGAAAGGCAAAAACATGGAGCTCCTACACCCTAAGGGAGCTCACGTCTGCAAACTGATTTCTCTCTCTTCCTGCTCCTTAGTTTGGTAGAATACAGACAGTTACATGCCTCAGTGAGTCTCAAGCTTTCAAGTCACTCATAAGGAACCTGTCAGACAAGTGGAGTGCTGGGTGGGGTAGGGCATACCTTTAATCCCAGCTGGAGGATCTCTGTGAGTTCAAGGCTGGCTTGAGTCTATATAGTGAGTCCCAGGACAGCCAGGGCTACAGAGATCTTGTCTCTAAATAAAAATAGAGGAATACGGATTTGGTATTCCAGAAAGACTTTTTTTTTTTTTTTTTTTTTTTGGTTTTTTGAGACAGGGTTTCTCTGTGTAGCCCTGGCTGTCCTGGAACTCACTTTGTAGACCAGGCTGGTCTCGAACTCAGAAACCTGCCTGCCTCTGCCTCCTGAGTGCTGGGATTAAAGACTTCAAGTACCTTACAACTTATGAAAGTGTCTACCAGTTTACCAAGTAAAATAATGGGGTAATTTACCAGTAAAACAATTGGAAGATGCTTTGCTACCTGTCTGTATGAAGGAAATGAGGCAGCTCTGCATGTTCATATATAGAGGCAGGTTCAGAGGACCCCCTAGAAGGTAAAATAAAATTTTCCTTCTTTAAAAGTTCCTTAGACAGGGTCTCATGAAGCCAAAGCTGACTTCAAATTCTCTACATAATAAACAAAGATAACTAGATAACTAGATAATAAACAAAGATAACTAGATAACTAGATAACTAGATAATAAACAAAGGTAACTTTGGGCTTTCAATCTAGTGCTAGGGTGCAGACTTGTGCCACCACGAACCCAGCATACACCCTGCTAGCTTTTCACCTGATAAAATGATGTCTGATGGTATAGTGCATACCATTAATCTCAGTATTAGGGAAGCAGAGGCAAGCAGAATCTCTATGAGTTCGAGGGCAACCTGATCTACAATAGTGAGTTCTAGGACAACCACAAAGAGAAACCCTGCTACAAATTAATTAATTATGAACCCAATAAGAGGAGAAATAGGGCCTGATCTCTGTAGTAAGCAGGGTTTTTGTTTGTTTGTTTGTTTTGTTTTGTTTTTACAGGCCCACCAGGCCCAGAGCTACATAAAGACTTTGTTAAGAAGTTCCCAAGCGACACTGCTACCACCAGCACTGCTACAGGCCACGACCATGCTGGGGGATGTGACACTGTGGCACCCCCACTTAAGCCAAGCATCTGAGCTCCTGCAGCCAGCAGAGAAGGAGCGAAGAGTAAGAGAGGTGGAGTGTCTGCATCCAGAGAGCAGCCCAGGAGGCGCTGCAGAGGTGACGCCCAGCCTAGTGTCGCTTAGTTTTGGATTCCAGCAGGATGTCCTGTTCCAAGCTGCTGAGGATGCCCCAACCCCTGTACTGTCAATCAATCCCAGCTCTGACCTATGACCCCCGGGTGAGTCCTCCTCCCACAGCCTCTGCCCTGCTGTCCTGGAAGGAGGTCCCCCTGTAGGTTCTTTCCATTCTACTCCTCGCTGTCACTCAGTCTGTCCAGCAGGAGCACCATGAGCTGACCTCCTGACCATCTACGCTTACCCACACTTTACCTCTCCAAACTGAGTCACTTTGTAAAACCCTGAATCTCATTACCTGTCTCCCATTTAAACTCTAAGACCCCCTTTCATACAGCTACAGCCTCTCCTCTCCATCAGTGAAGGCCCCTTCTTCTCTCACTCACTGCCTTACTAATATTACTCAGCTCTAGAACGCAAGCTCAGATGTTGCCTCAATGGTGTGGTGGCACAGATTCCACATGCTGGGGTTCAAGAGGTCACCATCAGAAACAGCTACACAGAAGCAAAGAGGCAGCGAGACTTACACGAGACCCTCGCTCATCTAAGAGATTAAAAAGCAAAGCACTTGTTTCCCCATAGGAAGGAGCTTCCCTAAGTAGGTCAGGTTCCCAGTTATACAACCTCCAAATTACCTACCTCCACCTTCCAGCATTAGAGATGACCTGCCCGCTGCCTAGAGGAAAGGAGAGCGGGCAGCCTTACTCAGCATCCTCCACAGGACACTGCATGATGCACAAGACACTCAAGAAGCACCAAGTGGAGAAGGGAGCAACCATGCGCTGATGAAACCCAGGCCTGCGTAATCCCAAGGCTGGCAAGACTTACAAATTTGTTCCCTTAAATTTAACAACCACTTTGTAGACCGGAAACCAGTCCTTGTGTCAATCCACACAGGTCACTCCCTGAGTGCTCCATACAGAGCAGCTCATGCAGACAACAGGACCAGGTTGCACAACACTGCTGCACTCAGCCATAGCGGGGAAGCAGGTGCAGCAGCAGGCAGCCTCAGGCCGGAAGCTTGAGTCTAAGAAGTTTATTTTGGAGCCACCCAAGAAGCTTGTGCTCAAACAGATGGTACCTTCTCAAGAAGTACACCATCAGTAGCTCTTCCTAGCCTCTGCTTGAGGGCTGGTAGATTTCCCTTTTGCTACTGGTCCTGTACCATTGTGTCAGCCTTGACCTTAGCCCCCAGGTCCAGTGTCTTCCTGGAGCACACCTCTGGTCATCTGGAGCCTCTGCTTTGTAAGGTGTGACACCCCATACCTTCATAACCTGTCTGTTTTTCCTGGTGTACTCCACTTAATACAGCCATGTTATTTACTCTGAAAGCTCACTTGGCCAATCGTTTACACCTCCAAGATATTGGGAGTCTCTGGAGTTTTTCCCAGTGGGCTTTTCAGGAGGCTGTTAGCTGACCTCATCCAGCACTTCTGAGCATGCTCTCTGCATCCCACTCATCTGCTCCAATAGCTATAAGAATGTGTGTATTAGCCAGGCATGGTGGCTCACGCCTTTAATCCCAGCACTTGGGGGACAGAGGCAGGCGGATTTCTGAGTTCGAGGCCAGCCTGGTCTACAAAGTGAGTTCCAGGACAGCCAGGGCTATACAGAGAAACCCTATCTTGAAAAAACAAAAACAAAACAAACAAACAGAAAAGAACGTGTGTATTTTCCCCACCGGACGCCCTGCTAGTCATATACTGGGAAGGTGCCAGGCAAAAAGGCAGACAGCCTGGATCCTTCTAGTCTCAGATCAGTGGTGAGATCTAGTCTCAGTTTATATTTGTGTCTGTACGTCCATTATTCATATTACCCTTTCACATCAAGTTAGGTTTGTAACCCTAGACAATCTCATGATCCCATCTGGCTGTCACCCAGGTTTTTTTTTTTTTTTTTTTTTTTGTTTTTTCGAGACAGGGTTTCTCTGTCTAGCCCTGGCTGTCCTGGAACTCACTTTGTAGACCAGGCTGGCCTCGAACTCAGAAATCCGCCTGCCTCTGCCTCCCGAGTGCTGGGATTAAAGGCGTGCGCCACCACGCCCGGCATGGTTTTTTTTTTTTTTTTTTTTAAACAGATAGAAGTCTTACCATATAACCCTCCTTGAACTGGGGTTCTTTTTACAAGTTATTTTACACTAAGTGTATACATCTCTGTGTGTGTGGCCAGGAAGGCCAGAAAAGGAAATCAGAGCCCTAGACATGAGTCATAGGCAGCTGTGAGCTGTCCAACATGAGTGCAGGAAACCAACCTTCAGTCCCCAGCAAGGGCAGCAAGTATCCCTGACTGCCACGTGAAGTACACCACTTGAGGTGAGGAAATTAAAACTAAAGAACAAAAAGGAAAGTGGCAAGCCAAGCCAGAAGTAGCAAGAACCCTGTCAGACCAGATGGGCCTGAGGGCAGCACTACGGCCTGGAGTTTTAAAGAGTTAACAGAAGGGTTCCAAGCAAATATTGTGAACACTGGAATAAATACAATAGATCAAAGAAAACAAACAAACAAACGAAACAGAGCGTGCTAGCCTGGCATGGTGGCCTACACCCTTAATCCCAGCACTTGGTCTACAGAGCTAGGACAAGCCAAGGCTATATAAAGAAATCCTATCTCAAAACAAACAAACAAACAAACAAACAAGCTAAAACAGTGCTTGGTGGAAGCCCCTGCAAAGAATGAATGTGTTCAGAGTGCTGCACAGGTAGTTCAGAGCCAGCCCAAGAAGACACAGCAGCAGTTAGGGAGCTGCCTGCTCAGGCTGGCTCAGTCTCATCGCAGGTGGCCCAGCAGGCCCAATAGGTTCCCTAGGGACTGTGTCACACACAGAAACTAAAGCCAGTCCTCAAGCAGGGCAGGATAGCAGTGCTCTCCAGTGCTCCCAGTGCTGTGGTAGCCTAGGGGGAGCATGGGGGATGTGGAGGGGTAGTGCTGGAAGATCAGAATCTTAGGCTATAAAGATTCTTTGCTTTCTTTCCTGCTCACTCTCTGAAGAGTAAGTTTCCGTCAGCTACACAGCACACGATTGCCTCTACAATCAGACACCCGGTCCCAGGTCTTACAAAAGTGGAGACAGGGTTTCTCTGGATAGCCCTGACTGTCCTGGAACTCACTTTGTAGACCAGGCTGGCCTCGAACTCAGAAATCCACCTGCCTCTGCCTCTGCCTCTGCCTCTGCCTCCCGAGTGCTGGGATTAAAGACATGTGCCATGACCGCCCAGTTGTGAAACACCATTCTTTTCACTAAATTTTTTTTTTTTTTTTTTTGGTTTTTTCGAGACAGGGTTTCTCTGTGTAGCCCTGGCTGTCCTGGAACTCACTTTGTAGACCAGGCTGGCCTCGAACTCAGAAATCCGCCTGCCTCTGCCTCCCGAGTGCTGGGATTAAAGGCGTGCGCCACCACGCCCGGCTTTTCACTAAATTTTTATAAAGATGACTTCTACAGGGCCAGGATGTTCCTCAGTTGGCACGGAGCTTGCCTAACACAAAGCCCTGGGTTCCATCCCCAGCACCACATAAGCCAGGGAAGGTGAAAGCAAAGAATCAAAAGTTCAAGGTCATCCTCAGCTATATGGTAAATCTGAGGCCAGCCTGGGCTATGTATGACCCTATTTCTCTTCCAAAAAAACAAAAACAAAAACAAAAAAAAAAAACTTCTAAAGCCATTATTTATGCTACCATATGGGGGTTGTTTTTTGTTTGCTTTTGCAGTAGTAAGAACTGAACCAAGGACTTCTTGTGCACTCTATGCAGACACCATTGTCATCCATCTTCCCCAAGTGAACTCCATCCCCATTAAACAGAAGCCCTACCACTACCCCGACCCTCCAGGAACCCTTGGCAAGCTATCCCCCTGTGACTCTACAATGTGGCTACTCTGGGTACCTCCTATATGAAAATCCTATAGGATCTAGTCCTTACATTCACATATCAGCTTGTACTTTCTTCTCAATAGTAGATCCAAGAAATCTCTCCCCAGGACAGGGTGAGTGGCTCAGCTGGCAGAGCGCTTGCCTAGCATGGACAAAGCCCTGGGTTTGAACCTCGACAACATGTAACTGACACAGGCATGGTGACACCTGTAGGGAGTCACATGCCTGTAAGGTATGAAGGCACACAGGATGAAGCACATAGGATGAAGGCAGGTGGATCATAATAGTTCAAAGTCATCCTCCACTAAAAACAAGTTTGAGCCCAAGAGAGCTAGATGGGATCCTGCCTCCAAGACAAACAAACATGCTACGTCTCTGTTGGGTCATGAGAATTTCATGTTTGCAGCAGCAGAGCTCTCAGCTGGGTAGGTGGATGCTGGGATTTCCTTTTTCCCTGTGGAAGCCCGTGCTCAGGGTACGGCATTAGACATGGCAAAGCTAGGTTGCAGAGTAGTCCTGGAGACAGTGCCAGGTTCTGCTCAGGGGGCCTGGACCATTTACATTTTCATCTGCAATGTGGGGGAGCCAGCTTCCACAGGCCTGCATCAACAGGATGTGCGAAACACTTAGGTTTATAAAAGATTGTATTATTGCTAATGGGAGGGGTATGTGTGCATAAGTGCAATGCCTGTGAGGTCAGAAAGGGTATCTGCTTCCCTGGAGGTGGAGTTACAGGGACTTGTGGGCTACCCAAAGATGGCAAATCCTCTGGAAGAGCAGCAAGAACTTTCTTATTTAGTTTTTGTTCTTTGAGACAGTTCCTCTATGTAGCCTTGGCTGTCCTAGAACTAGTTCTATGTCTGATTCCCAGCACCCACATTACGGGGCTCCCAAGCCTGTAACTCCCGTTCCAGGGGTACCTTAGTCTTGGGCACCTGCACTGATGCACACAACCACCCCCAGACTCACTCATACACATACACAAAACTGAAAATAATATAAATCTTTAAAAAAAAAAAAAACTAAGAAAAAAGAGAAGGCAAACACGCTGGGCAAAGGCACCTGGCTGTGTTCTGAAGACTCGGCCTTACCGGAGAGAAAGCCGTATGAGTGCGGCCAAAACAAATGGGAACTGATTTTAAACATTCTGAGGCAGGCTTTTTTGTTAATATTCTGGGGTTGGTTTGTTAACTCAATTGCTTGGTTCTGGAGGTGAATTTTGAAGGTGAGAACAATGACAACAGGTTGGGGGTGGGGGGCAGCTGGGGAGTCCCAGGCCTGGAGGGAGGGGGTAGAGCCCTATGGTAAGAACACTTGTTTGCCATGCGTGAAGGCCCAAGTTCCACCCCAGCTGCAAAGTCAATTAACTAAATAACAGATCTGTGTGCACTAGTATGTCAGCGATCAGACTCAACAGGGCCCGGAGGCAAGAAGAATGCCCTGAGAAATCAAGCCTGTGAGCCAAGCCCAGAATCCAGCACTGCAGAGGCTGAGGCAGGAGACCAGCAACCCAGGCAGCCTGGCTACACAGAACGCTTGTGCTGAGGAGAAGCAGGAAGGTTCTCTCTCCTGCAACCTGAAACTTTAAGTGAGAAAGGCTGGCTGGCTGGCTGCTTTTCTTCCCACGAAAATGTTAATCTTGGGCTGGTGAGATGGCTCAGCGGGTTAGAGCACCCGACTGCTCTTCCGAAGGTGATGAGTTCAAATCCCAGCAACCACATGGTGGCTTACAACCACCCGTAACAAGATCTGACACCCTCCTCCCTCCTCTGGTGCATCTGAAGTCAGCTACAGCGTACTTATGAAGAATAATAAGAAATGAATCGGGCTGGTGAGATGGCTCAGCGGGTAAGAGCACCCGACTGCTCTTCCGAAGGTGATAAATTCAAATCCCAGCAACCACATGGTGGCTCACAACCATCCTTAATGAGATCTGGCGCCCACTTCTGGAATGCCTGAAGACAGCTACAGTGTACTTACATATAATAAATAAAATAAATCTTTAAAAAAAAAAAAAAGAAAGAAAAAAGAAATGAATCCTTGGACCGGAGAGACCAACCGGAGCAAGCCAGGCTGTCCGGAGCGAGCGGAGCCGAACGGGGACGGCCCGAGCAAGCGGGGATGCCGAAGCTAGCAGGGCCGGAGCGAGTGGGGCTGAACGGGGACAGCCGGAACGAGCGGGGCCAAACCGGAGCAAGTGGAGCCGATCGGAGCTAGCGGGGCTGGCTGGAACAAGAGGGGGCCGTATGGGGGCGGCCGGGAGCAAGTGGGGCTGGCCGGAGCGAGCGGGGTCGAGCAGAGGGAGCGGGGTTGACCGGAACAAGGAAAAAAAAAAAAAAAGAAAATGTTAATCTTTCTTATTAAGTGAACTTTTGCTTGCTTTTATTGGTGCTGAACCAGTTAGTAAAATTAAAATTACCATTTAACTTCAAAGGTGCTAGTAAGCAGTTCACTGGCAGGCTGCTTAATGTGACCTAAACAACAGTTACGACGTTTCCCTAGGCACAGTCCTCCACTTATCAGCCCAGTGACTTAAGGTAGTAAAGCTTCCATTTCCTTACAGAACCTGGTGAGGGTGAGCCAGGAGGCTGGGCACAAGGACAGTCTGAGCTGCCTACTGATACCTATCTCAGCAAAAATATAGGCAAAATAAAATGAGATAGCAAGACATGGTGGCACATGTCTATAGTTATTACAGCTTATATATAGATTAGTATAGCATATATATGCGTGTCATGTCCTATTATATATATCCGGAGGCAGAGGCAGGGGCTCAGAAGTTCAAAACACCCATACACATAAAATAAACACACACACACACACACACACACACACACACACACACACACACACAAGAACTTCAGTTTAAAAAAACAAAACAAAACAGGAAAAACTGGTATGGTAAGGTACACCTATAATACCAGCACTCAGAGAGACAAGAGAATCAGTTCAAGGCTAGACTGTAAGTTCAAAGCCAACAATCCATGGGAATATATGTCTCACAATTCCAAAAAATAAAATAAAATAAATTTAAAGTTATAAAATGTTGAAGCTAGCCGAGCGTGGTGGCGCACGCCTTTAGTCCCAGCACTTGGGAGGTAGAGGCAGGCGGATTTCTGAGTTCGAGGCCAACCTGGTCTACAAAGGGACAGCCAGGGCTACACAGAGAAACCCTATCTCAGAAAAAAAAAAAAAAAAAAAAAAAAAAAAAAAAAAAAAANTCTCAGTAAAGCTGGCCTGAACTCACTGCAGGTCTCAGTAAAGCTGGCCTGAACTCACTGCAGATCTCAGTAAAGCTGGCCTGAACTCACTGCAGATCTCAGTAAAGCTGGCCTGAACTCACTGCAGGTCTCAGTAAAGCTGGCCTGAACTCACTGCAGATTCCCTGCTTTGGCCTCCCTAATGTTGGTATTACAGCAAAAATCCATCACACCAGCCTCTGTATTACTTAATATAAAGACTTGTAATTAATATTTTTAATTATCAGAATAGCATTTAAAATGTAAATGAAGAAAATAAAAAAAAGTTTTTAATTATGTGTCTATGTGTGGACTTGTAAAGACCAGAGGCATGGCATCTCTTTGAGCTGAAGTTTCAGGCAGCCGAGAGGCACTCAAGTCAGGTGCTGGGAACCAAACTTGGGTCCTCTGCAAGAGAGGTATATGTGCTTAACCAAATAATTTTTATTTTGTTGTTTAATTATTATTTTTTGTTTTTTTCAAGGCGGGGCTTTTCTGTATAACCTTAGCTGTCCTGAAGCACTCTATAGACTCCACCACCACCACCTCTACCCTGCAACTTTTATTTGTATGTTATGTATTTACAGTATGTAGCCCTTGCTGGAATGTGACTCACTTATAGGTCAGTTTGGCCCTCAACTTACAAAGACCTATTCCCCTCTTCCTCCTAAAAGCTCTGACCAAACAATCTTGTGTTTCACACCACTGTTTTCAGGAGCTTTGCTTGATAATAAGCTTGTGTCACTTTTAGAAGACAAAACAGGTTCTTTTTTAGATGCTAACACAGCTATCTGATATCCAGGCACAAACAGGAACTTCATCTGATTTTGACAATTCTGTCAACACAGACTCAGAGGGGTACACAGGTACACATTCCCTCAAGTTCAAATGCGATCTCTCTCTCTCTCTCTCTCTCTCTCTCTCTCTCTCTCTCTCTCTCTCTCTCTCTCTCTCTCTCTCTCTCTCTCTCTCTCTCTCTCTCACACACACACACACACACACACACACATACATCTAAGGTCACAGATGCCCATTCTCTTCCCCTCCCTCCTCCTTCTTTTCTTTCTCTCTTTCCTTTTGGGGCAGGTTCTCATTGTATAGCCCTAGCTGACCTAGAACACACTATGTTGACCAGGTTAACCTCAAACTCAGAGATCTGCCTGCCTCCATGTCCTAAAGGCTAGGAGTAAAGCTGTGTGACACCAAGTCTGGCCACACAAGCCCATTTTCATTCCTATACACAGACACTTAAACCCAAGGCTAGGACAGAAACAGGAAATAACAGGAGAGAAATTAACCACGGTATCAAATATTCCTAAGAATTATCAACTGCCTCTGGCAAAGGAATGAGAAACAAAAATGGACACACTGTTCACAATGGGTTCGCCTCTGCAGTTCCTTCTATAAACTCTGTGGAAGACAAACTGTGTCTCCCCAAACCAGAGCACTCACGGGCCCAACCAGAGTGTTCCCTGGAAGGATCAATGGCTGTTAAAAAGCAAATGCTGGGGCTGGTGAGATGGCTCAGCGGGTAAGAGCACCCGACTGCTCTTCCGAAGGTGATAAGTTCAAATCCCAGCATCCACATGGTGGCTCACAACCATCCGTAATGAGATCTGGCACCCTCTTCTGGAGTGTCTGAAGATAGCTACAGTGTACTTACATATAAAAATAAATAAATAAATTTAAAAAATAAAAATAAAAAATAAAAAAATAAAAAAAAAAATAAAAAGCAAATGCTGCCAGGCAGCACACTCCTTTAGTCCCAGCACTCGGGAGGCAGAAGCAGGCAGATCTGAGTTCGAGGCCAGTCTGATCAACAGAGAGAGTTCCAGGACAGCCAGGGCTACACAGAAAAGCCCTGTCTCAAATATCAAAACAGAAAAGTAAATGCTGTAAAAATAAAATGTAAACATACTCTTTTTCTGATTACCACTGATTCCTTTTAAAAGCAAAAATAAGAGTGGTGGTGAAGCCTTTTATCTCAGTGCTTGGGAGGCAGAGGCAGGAGGATCTCCATGAGTTTGAGGCCAGCCTGGTCTACATAGAGTTCCAGGACATCCAGAGCTTCACAGAGAATCCATCTAAACAAACAACAACAACAAAAGGGCCAGCGAGCAAGGGGCCAACTCCGTCTCACAGCTCAGAGCCCCAGCACCACGTCAAACTGACCATGTCGACTACACCTACAATCCTGAGCACTCAGAGATGGAGGCAGGGAGATGAAGTTCAAGGTTATCCTCCACCACAAAGCCAGCTGAAGGAGAAGCTTGGCTATTTGAGCCCCTGACTAAAAGAAAAAAATAAAAATGAAAAAAAAAAAGAAAAAAGAAAAAAGAAAAAAAGAGATGCAACTAGAAAGGTCTACCATGCCTGTGCACCCTTGCTCCTGTCCCCTTCAGACTCCAGTGACTGACACTGGATGGTATCACACACCTGGCCTGCCACCAGGTGAGGTAATCAGATCCACACATACCATGACACTTTGGGAGAAAGAGAAAAGAGGGACATGACAGCCATCTCTATTATAAATGGGAGTGCTCCTATTAAAAATTCAGACAACCTGCTTAATAATTGAAAAGGCTACCTTCATAAACAGATTACATAAAAGACACTGGAGGCCAGCTAGTGCCTCACACCTGGGATCCCAGCATTTGGGAGATGGGAGTAGTTGGATCAGAAGCTCAAAGTCACCCTCTTCATCACTGACACCCCTCCATTCTCAAAGAAATTAAATGTAAAAGTTAGAAATCAGGCAGAGAGAGGGCTCAGTAAGTGAAGGTGCCCAGCGCCAAGCCTGAGGACCTGCCGGCATGTACAGAAGGAGATACCAAACTCCTCAAAGTTCTCCTCCAACCTGCACACAAGCACTTGGCACACCTGCCCATGCATACCCTGAATAGATAAATGGTTTTTTTAAAAAATCTTTAGCTTAGGTTAGGTATCCCAGCACCCAGAAGACAGAGACAAGTAAATTCAGTGAGTTCCAATCTAGTCAAGGCTACAAACCGGACCATGTCTCCAAAAAAAAACCAAAATGACAACAACAACAAAAAAATCCTTATTTTTTAGATAAATACAGAATTTTAACAGATAAAGATTAGCAGCATCAATCATTAAAGGTGTGCAACGGTGGCAAACACCTTAATCCCAACACTAGAGAGGCAGAGGCAGGCAAATTTCTGAGTTCAAGGCCAGCCTGGTCTACAGAGTGAGTTCCAGGACAACCAGGGCAGTAGAGAAACCCTGTCTCAAAAAACCAAAAAAAAAGCTTACACAGTGTCAGGAATGGAGTCAGGGATCTGCTTTGACATGGGCAGGGCTGGGGAGGTGATGAAGGGCCTGCTGCTTTTCCAGAGATGCAGTGTAGTTTCCAGTGCCCGTGTCAGGTGGTTCCCAGCCTCCTGCAGCTCCAGCTTGAGTGTCTGAGCACCTCTGCAGGCAGCTGCGCATCTGCCTCATACAGACACTCATACACAAAGTCATGAGAAACCAGCTCTACTATGTACACTCAGGATTTCTTTCATCTTAAAAATTTCAAAGCCGGGCATGGTGGCACACACCTTTAACCCCAGCACTTGGGAGGCAGAGGCAGGTGGATCTCTGAGTTCGAGGCCAGCCTGGTCTACAGAGTGAGTTCCAGGACAGCCAGGACTACACAGAGAAATCCTGTCTCGGAAAACAAAAAAAAAAAATTTTTTTTTTTTTTTTTCAAAATACAGCAGGGCATGGTAACACATCCCTTTAATCCCAGCTCTCAGGAGGCAGAGGCAAATGGATCTCTGTGAGTTCAAGGCCAGTCTGCTCCATAGAGTATCCTGGTTCCAGGACAGCCAGAACTACATAGACTCTGTCTCCAAAACAAAAACAGAAACAAAAACAAAAAAATAACCTTCAAACTACATCTATTGTGGAAATGCTTTACTTTTCTCTACAGTCCTATACTATTGGTTCATGTTCCTGCCTTTGCTCCCCTACAATATACTCAGCAAAGCTGACTCACAAAGGCTGCCTAACTCACCTTACACTCACAGAAAGATTAACTTTCATCCCTTTGTGTGTTATCTGCTCCATAACAGTGAGAGCACTCACAGAAAACAAGAAGTCTCCTGCATAACCCAGGAGGTAGTTCTAAGTCCAGGAAGCTGAGCCAACCCAACATTGTTTCCTCCCAAGAGGCTTTTTAAAAAACCAAAGGACTAGGCAACCGCCCTCTGTCCACCATCCCAGACTGCACGTTCCACCAGGAAGCATCAGAGCAAACCATTCTGATCCATTTTAGTCTGTATTGAGGACTGTGCCGCACTGGGAATGGTGGCACTCGTCTGTGATCCTAGCACTCTGGAGGCAAAGCAGAGATCAGCCAGTTCTAGACCAGCCAGAATTATGTGGTGAGACCTTTTGAGGAGAAGGGTTAAGGGGATGGGGAAGAAGTGTGGCTAAATCTTCCCCAGAGTAATCAAATTGGGGGGGGGGAGGTGACACCCAAAGACATTTCTCAAAGAGAATTGTATGCAGTTCCCTAATCTGAAACTTGGTACAAATACTTGTGAGCAGTTCTTCCCGGAGTCATCCGTGGGTTAAGAACTAAAAAAAAAAAAAAAAGAGAGAATCTCCAGTCCTGTTCCAGCTGGGGAAAGGTGCATGGCCTTTCTCAGGCTCAGCACAGTCAGTGAGGCTGAGGACAGGTGTGTGGCCTTTCTCAGGCTTCTGGCTTCTTACCTGTAAAGTAAGAGGGAGACCTACTTGGCTAATTTCCACCTCAGAGAACTAGCACTGACACAGGGAGAGAACAGAACAGCAGTGGGTCATGGGAATGAGCAAACACAGCTCTGCCTGCCTTAGCCTTCTCAGTCAGACCAGAGCCAGAGACAGGAATCAGTTTAAAGAGAAGATATACTACACCAGGAATCAACTGCCAAGCACTGGAAAGCCCTCTCCAGCCCAGGAGAGAGACGGAAAGTACTATAAGAACTCAAGCTCTAGGAGAAAGGCCAGCAAGAGGGTTCAATGGTAAGAAGCCACCTGGCCCCACAGGGTCACCTCAGCAGGGAGCTCCAAGTTAACCAGGGCAATTCTTCCCAATAGCTCTATGGATGCTGCAAATAGAGAGGTTTGAACAGTATGACTAACAGAAATATATCAACTTTGTCCTTTCTCCCCCTTTAGTTTTTAGAGACAGAGACTTGCTATGTACCCAGGTTGACCTCAATTTTGACATCCTCCCGACTGTATGCGACCACACCCAACTCATTTTTCTCTTTCTTCTTCTTAAAGAACACCCAAACATGCAAATGTACTTGAACACCCACTTAACAAATGTCTGCATGTGTGAAAAATGAATAACATGAAAATTAACAGATGAAAATTTCAGAGACTTCCAACCAATAAATAAAATAAAGGAGAACATGTAACATAGTTGGTGTCTTTTCAGGGATTTCTAACCAATAAACAATTCTTTAAATGTACATTTGGTGCTTGACCTACATATATGTTTGTGTGAGGGCGTCGGATTCTCTGGGACTGGAGTTACAGACAGTTGTAAGCTGTCATGTGGGTGCTGGGAATTGAACCTGGGTCCTCTGTTAGAGCAGTCAATGCTCTTAACGGCTGAGTCATCTCTCCAGCCTCCCAACTGATAAATAAAGGGGAACTTGTGACATAGCTGGTGTCTTCTGGGTTGCAGCAAAGACACAATCCATCTTTACCCCAAACAATTAAGTGCTGAAGGGACAATACAAGGCCTTGGTCTCCATCCCGCTTCCTCAGGAGATCCTCTCACACTTGCACTGTGCCTCTGTTACCCTTCCACACATCTCGGCTCTCCTGTGAGAGCGGAGGCCCTGATGGCTCTGCTACACTTGACACCTGCCATGAAATTCCTGGGCTCATTCCCTTCCTTTTCTTGGTCACGGTGCAGAACATGGTGTGTATTCTAGCGAGTGTGGGCACAAATGCATATGTGTGCTTTGAAACAGGGTCTTACTTTGTAGCTCAAGTTAGTCTTGAACTCACTACATAGACTAAGCTGGCCTTGAACTTCCAGCAATCCCATCTCAGCCTCACAGATGCTGGGACAAGTGGTATGCACCATCATGACCAGCTTCAGAGTTACCTGTGCTTGTTGATTTTGCCACTTTACTGTAGAGCAGGTATCTATCCTTTTATGTGATACAAAGGACTGAGTTCCAGGCTATGAGCATGAGGAAAATACTTTTCAACTGATTACATCTTTAGCCAGAAATTAACATTTTTAATGCCTAGGACCTTCTAGCCACTAATTACAAAACCCAGTACGACAAACATGTAGTACACTAACTCTACTGGAAAGGCAGCTACAAGTCTGGTCTTTGAGGTCCTAACTCTGGTGGCAGAAGCAAGGCACTGAGAGGGGTTTCCCACTCCCAGATCTAGGAAATATACTTATATTCTTCCTAGGTGTAACGTTAGAGGACACCTGACTCTCGGAGGTAAGTGGATTCCAGGGAAACTACCCTGAGAAATCAGCGACATCTCTCCCCACCAGAACTGTACTCAGTTTGTTACCTGCTCTGCTCCATAGACCGTGGCGAATTGGATGAAATCTTCGATGCGGACGAAGCCATCCCCATCCCTGTCCAGGGCGTCGAATACCGCCCTGAGGCGTGCACCTTCCTCCTGAGCTGTCCCGGGCTCGCTGGGCAGCGACAACGCTGGGCCTGGGTCCGAGGGTGGCCCAGGACATGCCTGCAGCAGCTCGCCTTCGGCAAGCAAGGGCTCTAGGGGTAGGCCCCGCGTAGGGCAGCAGTCTTCCAGCTCCTCGGCCCAACTGCTCCGGACTTTGGGCTTCTCCGGCTCTTTAAATTGGAGACTCGAAACTATGGGTTCCTCTCGATCCTTGGGCCAGAAGCAGGGTGTATCGGGCTCTTCCTGCCAGCACCGCGTTGTGTTCTGCTCCTCCGGCCAGAGGCACAGCACCTGGGACTCCTCTGACCAACAGCGTGGTGCATCGGGCTCGTCTGGTTCATTGGCCCACAAGCACGGTGGGTTGAGTGCATCCGGTTCCTCGGATTCCTCGGGCCAACAACAGTGAAGTGCATCGGCCTCCTCTGGTTCCTTGACCAAGAGGCACGGTGCATCGGGTACCCCCTGCCACAGGTGAGAGGCATCAGGCTCTTCTGGCTCCTTGGCCGAGAGGCACCCTGTGTCCGCCTCCTGAGGACAGCTGTGAGGGGCATCAGGCTCTTCCAACTCCTTAGCCAACAAACACGGTGCGTCTGACTCCTGGGGCCAGCAGTGAAGGGCGTCAGGCTCTTCCAGCTCCTCCGCCAAGAGGCACGGTGAGTCGGATTCCTCCCACTTTTTGGCCAAGAGACACGGCACGTCGGGCTCCTGGGGCCAGCAGCGAGGGGCATCAGGTTCCTCCAGCTCCTTGGCTAAGTGGCACAGTGCGTCTGGTTCCTCCAGCTCCTTAGCCAAGTGACAGGATTCGTCGGGCTCCTGGGGCCAGCAGCGAGGGGCGTCGAGGTCCTCCAGTTCCTTGGCCAAGTGGCACGGTGCATCTGGCTCTTGAAGCCAGCAGCGAAGGGCATCAGGTTCCTCCACCACCTTTAGCAAGTGACAGAACGCGTCTGATTCCTGGGGCCAGCAGCGAGGGGCGTCGTGTTCCTCTAGCTCTTTGGCCAAGCAGCACGGTGTGTCTGGCTCCTGGGGCCAGCAGCGAGGGGAGTCGGATTCCTCCAGCTCCTTAGCCAAGTGACAGGATTCATCGGGCTCCTGGGACGAGCAGCGAGGGGCGTTGGGCTCTTTGGCCCAGCGACTAGGAGCGTGAGGCTCCTCTACCTCTTTGGGCCAGCAGATTGGCGCGTTGGGTCCCTCTGACCACCGTTGAAGCTGGGCGTGTTCCTCGGGCTCTTCTGACCAGCCGCGAGGATCGTCGGGCCCCACCGGCCTCATGACCCCACGCTGGGGCCCAGACGCCGGCTGGTCATGGTCCGACAGGGAGGTCGGCTGGCACAGCTCCATGATACGGCGCCGGCTAAACTAGGGATGATACGAAAGGCGCGGAAGGCAGACAAAGGCGCTTAGGGCGCGGCGGCGGGCGCGGGCATCCCCGCGGCGACGCGGGCGGGCGCGCGCGGGGCGCCCGGACTGCTGGGGCTGGCGCTCGGGCCCTGCTCCGCCCTCGCCCATCTTCGCACCGCACCTTAGCGGCTCCCGGCCCCACAGCGCGGCTGGTGCGGGCCCATGGCAGCGGCACAGTCCGGATGATGTAAGGACCCAGTGGCGGGAGTGGACGGTGGGCGACAGGCACCGGTCAGGCAGCGGAGGCTGAAGCCTGAACGCCTGAGCTTAGGGACCCAGTGAGGGACGCCGGCGCCGGCGCCGGCCCGCCCTCCGTCGCGCGTGACGTCAGCACGCCGTGTAACCTGATCACGCCCCCATGGGTTGCTATAAAAGTGAGTTCGAAGAGGGCACAGCTTAGGGGCGACAGTGACTGCCCCATTCGAGTTTTCCGTACGGTTTGCGCGAGTGGGATGAGTGAAGTGTTCTGTCGCAGGAAGAGGCGCCCGAGAATAGATTTTGGGAAACTATTACTGAACGGGAAACAAAACATTGGCATATCCCAAAGAAGCCGCTAGTCCCTTCTGTGTGACTCCTTCACAAACTGGTGGTACAAACCAGAATATTAATTGGCAGACTACCAAGTAGGTGCGAAGGAGCGCTCGAATTGACCCACCAGGTAAGGAATTATCCAGAGTCTCCCACACAAGGACAGGATCTGAGGGGCTCACACATTCGTCCACAGGAGCGCACAGTGAAATGAAGAGGCACAGATGTTGTTTTTGTTTAATATGTTGTCTGGTATCTCTTTGAAACAGAAACTTGTGCAGCCCACGCTACCTTTAACTCCTATTCCTGCCGTCATGGATTGTAGACTGGCCCAACCAACCCTGCTCTGAACATGTTTTTAAATTACATAAACAGAGCCGGGGTCTCTTTATTGCTAACTAATGCCGTTATCATCATCAAATGGTCGTGCTCACCGATGCGGAGCAGTTGACTAAGACAGTTGGAAGCAATAAGTTGCATCTAGTCAAGAACTAAATTTAGCCATTTAGCCAGGGGAAACGATGAACCAATTTTACATTCGTGGGCACCATGGACAAGTATGGCTTCATAAGCAGTTTTGGCAAAAGCTAAAAACTGAACTCCGTTTCCAGGTGTACAGCCGGCTAATCTACTGAGTCATCACCAAGCAAAACTCCCAGCATATTATAGGAGACTTCGAGCAGCTGGGAAAAAGAAAGGTGGTGTGCTCCCTCCCTAAAATGTAGTCCTATTTTTCTGTAAGAACTGAATGCTTTTGTGAGGAATATATATATATATATTGAAAGAATAAAGTCCCCTCCATCTAATGCAAGGACTGGAAATTCCCTTTGACTGACAAACATTCTCACAGGCAGTTCCAGTGAGTGCCAGCCTTTCTTTTTTTTTTTTTTTTTTTTGGTCTTTTCCAGACAGGGTTTCTCTGTGTAGCCTTGGCTGTCCTGGAACTCACTCTGTAGACCAGGCTGTCCTCGAACTCAGAAATCTGCCTGCCTCTGCCTCCTGAGTGCTGGGATTAAAGGCATGCGCCACCACGCCCGGCCGTGCCAGCCTTTCTATTTAGTGTGTCATGGTAAGTATCCACCTGTCCTTTCATGTTCTCAGTCAGGCCCAAGACCAGTTTTCTGAGGAGTCAGGTGTGCCTGTTGTGTGCCAAAGCTAAGAAAAATATTTATGACTTCCAGTGTTTGTGTGCCCAAATAGAACCAGTGTGTGGAAAATGCTCAGACCAAGCAATGGGGCTGCAGATAAAAGGTTAACAGGAACCAGGCGATGGGCTGGCGAAATGGCTCAACAATGGCTGCTCTTCCAAAGGTCCTGAGTTCAAATCCCAACAATCACATGGTATCTCACAACCACCCATAATGAGATCTGACACACTCTTCTGGTGTGTCTGAAGATAGCTACAGTGTACTTATGTATAATAATAAATTAAATCTTTAGGCCAGAGCCAGCAGGGACTGAGCGAGCAGGGTTGACAGGAGCGAGCAGAGGTCCTAAAAATTCAACCCCAACAACCACATGAAGGCTCACAACCATCTGTACAGCTACAGTGTACTCATATACATAAAATAAATAAATCTTAAAAATAAAAAAAAAAGAGCTGGACGTGGTGGCACACACCTTTAACCTCAGCACTCAGGAGGATTTCCCGCAGGCGGATTTCTGAGTTCGAGGCCAGCCTGGTCTACAGAGTGAGTTCCAGGACAGCCAGGGCTATACAGAGAAACCCTGTCTCAAAAAAACAAACAAACAAAAAAAAGCCAGTTGAGGTGAGGAAGGTGGCTCTATCAACAAAGTGACTGTCCTGAAATCCTGAGGTCCTGGGTTCAGATTCCGGCACCCATGTTAAAAGCTAAGTATGTACCTATAATCCCAGCACTAAGGAGGCAGATGCTGACCAGCCAACCCATCTGTTCCAAAAAGAAGAAGAAGGAGGAGGAGGAGGAGGAGGAAGAAGAAGAGGAGGAAGAAGAGGAGGAGGAGGAGGTAGTAAAGGGCTGGAGAGATGACTCAGTAGTTAAAAGCACTGTTTTCTTCCTGAGAATCCAGGTTCAGTTCCAAGCACCCACATGGCAGCTCACAACCATGTGTAACCCCAAGTACTACTCAGACACCAGGTACCGACATGGTACACAGATAGACATGGTAGCTCACAACCATATGTAATGGCATCCAATGCCCTCTTCTAGTGTGTACACAGATAAATGAAATAAGTAAATCATTTAAAAAATATGTCAATTTCTGACCCCCACAAACACAGGTACACATAGCTGCATACACATGAAACTGAATCAGAAGAATTGACATCCATCCGAGGCCAGATGCAGAATCAAGACAAAGAAGGAAAAGAGAAGTAGCAGCTACTTTTTCCTGAAAGCATTGACTCCTTATTCAGACAGACAAGATTGAAGGCAGAAAGATAAGGCATTGCTCTGACCCTGCATGGGGAGGCCACACCCTGGAGCAGAGGCAATCATAGGAGAACTAGAGCACTCCCCTGGAGTGCTGTCAGCCTGCATAACCACCTCACTGAACCAGAACTGTCCCATGACCAGTCAGTCCACACTTCCACAAGATTGCTTGTCCCCATTCATCCTCTGCTTAAACCTAATGCTGAAGCTGGGTGTGGTGGCACACGCCTTTAATCCCAGCACTCGGGAGGCAGAGGCAGGCAGATTTCTGAGTTCAAGGCCAGCCTGGTCTACAAAGTGAGTTCCAGGACAGCCAGGGCTATACAGAGAAACCCTGTCTCGAAAAACAAAACAAAAAAACAACAACAACAAAAACACAAAAACCTAATGCTCACAGCAACTCCAGGAAACCATACTTAGGATCCCTGAACCTTCCATTCTATTCTTTCCACTGTGGCCATGAAAGGACCCCCGTAGGGAGACCTCCACTCAAGTCACGGGATATTGGCGAATCCCCCAAGAACTCACATGAGACCAGGCTTGCTGCAAATCACATGAGGCTTTATTCGGGGAAAGCCAGAGCTCTGGGGACGACTCATATCCCGGAAGTGGATAGAGGAGTCGACCCTGAGGGAAGAGAGGACCCAGTTTTTATGNTTTAGCCCTTAAAAATGCTAAGAAAATTAGAATCGGGGTCAGACTCCTCTATCCCTGTGTGGAATATGAGTCTCACCCTAGCTTGCTAGCTTAGAATAAACCTCCTGCTGTTTGCATCAAGTTCGGCTCTGGTGTCTTCCTGGGGGACGTGCTCTCCGGGGACTGGATAAGGGTCTCCCCACACGGGGGTCTCTTCACCTATACATACATACATGTAATTTTTTAAAAAAATCAATGTGCCAGATGGTGATGGCACATACCTTTAATTCCAGTCCTCAGAAAGCAGAAGAAGGCAGATCTCTGAGTTCGAGGCCAGTCTGGTCTACAGAGTGAGTTCCAGGAGAGCCAGGGCTACACAGAGAAACCATGTCTCAAAACAAAAAAATTAACAATGCCCACAACAGGATGAATATTAAGTGAATAAATGTACAAATCAGGGTACCTGGAGAACTAGGCTGAGGTAGGGCTGTAGACATAGATCACCCCTAGTCTGACATTTGCAAAAACCTGGGTTCACAAAATATAACCAGAAGAGTAACAAAAAGAGAAAAAAATTAAGTATGGTGCTACCCTCTTATAATCTCAGCTCTTGAGGAGCAGAAGAGGAGCAAGCAGAAGTACAGGCTAGCCTGGACGATGTGATAAATTGGAGGTGCATCATGAGCTAAGTGAGCATTGCCCACAGCTCTGTATGTTGAAGCCTATGTCCCTTTGTATGTTGAAGCCTAGGTCCCTAAGTTGCTGCCACTATTTTGGCACGTTCTGGAAATTTAAAGAGGTAGGGCATTAGAGATGGATTCTTGAGTATGTGAACTTGTCCATCTTTCTGTCTCCCACAGTTCCTGTATGCTGTTCTATACTCTGTGAAGAGCACGGAACCAAACAACCATGAACTGAGCCCTCTGAAAAAATAACCTCAAGTCTTCATGTCCTTCAGGTGTTTCTTTTCTTTTTTATTGTTTAAAGATTTATTTATTGCCGGGCATGGTGGCACACGCCTTTAATCCCAGTACTTGGGAGGCAGAGGCAGGCGAATTTCTGAGTTCTAGGTCATCCTTGTCTACAGAGTGAGTTCCAGGACGGCCAGGGCTACACAGAGAAACCCTGTCTCGAAAAACCAAAAAAAAAAAATGTATTTATTATTATAAGTAGCTGTCTTCAGATAGACCAGAATAGGGTGTCAGATCTTGTTATGGATGGTTGTGAGCCACCATGTGGTTGCTGGGATTTGAACTTAGGGCCTTTGGAAGAGCAGTCAGTGCTCTTAACCACTGAGCCATCTCTCCAGCCTCCCCTTCAGGTATTTCTGTCAGATGTTTACTTGTTTTGAGACAGGGTTTCTCTGTGTGTCCCTGGCTGTTCTGGAACTTGCTCTGTAGAGCAGGCTGGCCTTGAGCTCAGATATCTGCCTGCCTCTGCTTCCTGTGGACTGGATATTTTCCTACAGCAATGAGAAAAATAACTGCCAGTATCTTGTGGTGGTGTGTTTTGAGTGAGAATGGCCTCTATAGGCACATCTCTTTTTTTTTTTTTTTAAGGTTTTTCAAGACAGGGTTTCACTGTGTAGCCCTGGCTGTCCTGGAACTCACTCTGTGGACCAGGCTGGCCTGGAACACAGAAGTTCGCCTGCCTCTGCCTCCCAAGTGCTGGGATTAAAGGCGTGTACCACCACAGCCCAGTTTAGGCAGGAATCTTTGAATACTTTGTCCTTAGTTGATAGAACTGTTTGGCAGGATTAGAGGGTGTGGCCTTGTTGGGGATGTATCTCACTACCTCAGTGTTGAGTCTGGAGATGTAAATTCTTACTACTGCTCCAGTGCCAAGCCTGCCTGCCTGCCTGCTGCTGTACTCTCTACCATGGTGGTTATGGGATCTAACCCTCTGAACCTGTGACCCTCAAATTAAATACTTTCTTTTATAAGTTGGTCACGATGTTTTTGTTTTTTGGTTTTTTCAAGACAGGGTTTCTCTGTGTAGCCCTGGCTGTCCTGGAACTCACTCTGTGGACCAGGCTGGCCTCGAACTCAGAGGCCTCGAATCTGCCTGCCTCTGCCTCCCAAGTGCTGGGATTAAAGGTGTGAGCCACCACGCCCGGCTGGTCATGATGTTTTATCACAGGAATAAAAAAAATTAACAGCCATTTACCATGTAGTTTTTCTCTTTCATGCATGCCTACATTGAGAAAGCTCACCTACATGTTTGGTTGGTTGGTTGGTTGGTTGGTTGGTTGGTTGGTTGGTTGGTTGGTTGGATTTTTCGAGACAGGGTTTCTCTGTGTAGCCCTGGCTGTGCTAGCACTCACTTTGTAGACCAGCTGGCCACGAACTCAGAAATCCACCTGCCTCTGCCTCCCAAATGCTGGGATTAAAGGCGTGTGCCACCACGCCCGGCTACATGTTTGTTTTAAATGTCTTTCTTCTTGGGGGAGGGTGTGACTGCTCAGGCATTAAGAGCACTTGTCACCTTGCCTGACACTGTATTAAATCTATATAACCCACAGAGTGGAAAAGAGAACTTACACCTGCAAGCTATCCTTTGTCCTCCACACACTCAAGGACAGATATGCATGTTCAGACACACATACACAGAAGACATAAAACAAACAAATAATTGAGCCCTCTGTGGGTGCCCGCCATGCACCACCGCCCCAGCATTGCCTCTCCAAGCTATGCCACTGTGAGGCTGTGTGGCAGGGTCCTGCCTCTCAGTGTTAATATCCCAGGGGCCTGGCCCTGAGTGGGCCTGGGGGCAGGGTTGAGCTGGCTGGCTCCAGGGAAGATACCAAAACAAGCCCTTCAGCAAGATGCTGGACAGAAGTTGTGGGTGTGTTTTGCCACTGATGAAGATGATAAAAGTGCTGAATGGGGCTGGCGAGATGGCTCAGTGGTTAAGAGTGCCGATTGCTCTTCCAAAGGTCCTGAGTTCAAATCCCAGCAACCACATCGTGACTTACAACCATCCGTAACAAAATCTGATGCCCTCTTCTGGAGTGTCTGAAGACAGCTACTGTGTACTTACATATAATAAAATAAATAAATCTTTAAAAAAAAAAGTGCTGAATGGGTGAGACCATGCAGGTGCAGAGTTTCTGCTAAGTGAGTTCACCAGGCTTGTTTACAACGCTGGGCAGATGATGAGCAAAGAGAAAACAGCATAGCCAGAGTGGCGTGTCCTCAGTGCAATGCTAGGTCTAGTCTTTTTGGTCTTGGATCTTGCAGATAGACTGGTCTCAAAAGCTTGCCCTTTTGCTACAGCAGGAATAACAGTTGGATCTATCTGGTGGAGGCTGTGACTTACAGAGCAGTGACAGTGATGTAGGTCGGAGGCCATAAAGACAGGCTGCGTGTCATGGAGCGAGCTGACCTTTTATTTGTTTGATTAGACTTTCTACTATTTCTGTCATGCTGATAACTAGGCAAAATGATTCCCTGGGAAGACTATGTGCTTAGACTATGGTGCAAATACTCAAATAAACTACAAATCTTCAACAGTATATTCCCAAGAATTTGGTTATCCTGTTCTCAAATTCCAGTTGAAGCTGATCTTTTAGCAGACCATGTCCCTGTTTCAAGAATTCTGTGTGGAGCCCTTGTCTTTCCTACTATTGAGACAATAGTTGGTATCCTGATGTTCAGTAGTGTTAACTCAAATTTACAAAGGACTATCTTAGTGCTTTTTTTTTTTTTTTTTTGCCATAACACGAGCATAGAAGGTTTACTTCAAACAGCAGCAATAGTTATGTCAGGCACACCACAAAATCCTAAATTATTCAGAGCAGGAAGAAACATAAATCTGAGTCCAGGTAGTTCTGAGGCCTCTTATCCTGACGAGTCAGTTGTGTTCTGCTTCCATTGTTAATGCGCTAGTGGAGATTTATATATATATTATCATATATATGTGTGTGTGTGTGTGTATATATATATATATATATATATATATATATATATATATATATATAGTTTTTTTTCGAGACAGGGTTTCTCTGTGTAGCTCTGGCTGTCCTGGAACTCACTCTGTAGACTAGGCTGGCCTTGAACTCAGAAATCTGCCTGCCTCTGCCTCCCGAGTACTGGGATTAGAGGCGTGTGCCACCATGCCCAGCTCCTATATTCTTAAGAAATAAAATAAACCACAGAGGGCAGAGGAAGCCTCTCACTTATCATGGAATCTAAGGCCCGAATAAGCTCTGCAACTCATATGTTCTGCTTTTACAGCAGTCAGCTAAACCATTATTTTAGCGTGGTGAACCTGGGTTTGTTCATATTCTTCTAGACAAAAATATAAAGATAAAACTGTACAAATATTGAAAGTGGACATGTTTTATTCTGATGCTTCTTTTGTATATATTCATTTTCAGTGTTTTCTTAGAAACAGCACCTTGATGAAGGTTTGTGTGCGCATGTGTACATGAGTACATATGTGCATGCGTGTGTGTGCTTAATGCTACACACATGTGAGTACCTCAGGAGTCCAGAAGAGGGTGTAGATGCCCTGGGGCTGGAGTTACAATTGAGCCACCTGACATGGGTGCTGGAAACTAAGCTCAGGTCCTCTGGAAAACAGCAAGCTCTCTTAACCACTGAGCCATTTCTCCAACCCTAAAATAGCCTTTTTAGATTTATACTTTTGGAAGCTAGGTTAGCATTTTGTATTGACAAGCAAAGTTAAGTGAGAAGTCAATTTTAGGTCCATGTCATATATGCCTGGGGCCTCCGGCACGCAAGGCCACAGAGCCGCCCATGTTTGCTGATATTTTATTTTATTTCGTGGGAAGGATCTTTTTTCCTCACCTTCAAATTTGGCCAAGTACATTTCTTTGAGTAAAAATAGAGTGTGAGTTTGTAGAGCAGAGTTTAATTCCTCCTGACTCAGCCTGAGGATTTGCTGGTTTTCTTATTTTAACATCTCATGCTGAAGTTGCTCACACCTGCTCCTGTCTCCCCGAGAAGAAGCATCTCCAGCCCCCACATTCTCCACCCACCACCCCTCTCCTCCTCCCCTCCACACCCTTTCCCACACACACAGAGTGGGGCAGGAGCAGTGCCAGTAGGAGAGTGGCAGCCATGAATCAGAAGGGCTTCTCTGTAGCACCCATCAGTTTCTGTCCCAGATTAAAGAATGGTTCTGTTATCCTCATTGTCTGAATACTATGTAATTACATATGGAAGAATCCTAAAGTGATTCTTTCCATTTGGTTTTTGAAGCAGAGTCTTGCTATGCAGCCCTGACTGGCACATGCTCTGTGTTTGGCTCAGGCTGGCCTCAAATGTATGCCAGTCATCTTATCTCAGTCTCCCAAGTACTGGGAGTAAAGAGACCACCATAACTGGCTTTAAGGTCAATTTTATCAATTTATTCATTTACAGGCAGGGCCTCAGATGGCACAGCTTGGCCTTGAACCAGCTGTGTGGCTGAGAATGATCTTGAACTCTGATCTACTTCCTCCTTTAGAGTTCTGGGATTAGAAGAATGTGGTGGTGGTGCAGGCCTTTAATCCCAGCACTTGGGAGGCAGAGGCAGGCAGATTTCTGAGTTCGAGGCCAGACTGGTCTACAAAGTGAGTTCCAGGACAGCCACGGCTACACAGAGAAACCCTGTCTCAAAAAATAACAACAAGGGCTGGCAAGATGGCTCAGTGGTTAAGAGCACCGACTGCTCTTCCGAAGGTCCCGAGTTCAAATCCCAGCAACCACGTGGTGGCTCACAACCATCCATAAGGAAATCTGGACACTCTTCTGGAGTGTCTGAAGACAGCTACAATGTATAATAAATAAATAAATATAATAAATATAATAAATGAATAAATCTTTAAAAAAATTAAAAAAAAACAACGAAAAAAGATTAATGGTACAGCTATTTAATATATCATATTAGTTAACTAGTATTTGAAAATAGGTATTTTTTCTTCTTCCAATCAGGGGCCAGCCTACATTCTTAGGTACTTCCTGCCTATACACACCCTATGCTGTAGTTGTGTTCAAACATACCAGAAGAAGGCTGGGCGTGGTGGCACAAGCCTTTAATCCCTGCACTCGGGAGGCAGAGGCAGGTGGATTTCTGAGGCCAGCCTGGTCTACAAAGTGAGTTCCAGGACAGCCAGGGCTATATAGAGAAACCCTGTCTCGAGAAAAAAAAAAACAGAAGAGGGCATCAGATGTTTGTGAGCCACCATGTGGTTGCTGGGAATTGAACTCAGGACCTCTGGAAGAGCAAGCAGTCAGTACTCTTAACCACTAAGCTATCTCTCCAGACCATAAAAATTCAAAAAAGGGCTGGTGAGATGGCTCGGCGGGTTAGAGCACCCGACTGCTCTTCCGAAGATGATGAGTTCAAATCCCAGCAACCACATGGTGGCTTACAACCACCCATAATGAGATCTGATGCCCTCCCCTAGTGCATCTGAAGTCAGCTACAGCGTACTTATGAAGAATAATAAGAAACGAATCCTTGGACCGGAGAGACCAATCGAAGGGAGCGGGGCTGTCCGGAGCGAGCGGAGCTTAATGGGGATGGCCAGAGCAAGCAGGGCCGGCCGGAGCGAGCAGGGCAGAGCGAGCGGGCCGAAAGGGGACGGCCAGAGCAAGCAGAGCCGATCAGAGCGAGTGGGGGCCGACTGGAGCGAGCAGGGTTGACCGGAACAAGGGAAAAAAATTAAAATAAAAGTATCTTAAAAAAAAAAATTCTGGCTGCTCTTGCAGATGACCTGGGTTCAATTTCTAGCACTCACATGGCAGCTCACTGTAACTGCAAACCCAAGGGATCCAATGCTCTCTTCTGGACTCTGCAGGCACTGCATACCTGTGGTGCATAAACACGTTTTTTTAGACATATAAATAAAAACTCAAAAAAAAATGTTGACATGAAGAGGTCATCTTCAGGGGCCGTTGAGGTAGTTCAGTGCATAGAGATTGAAGAGGTCATCTTCAGGGTCCATTGAGATGGTTCAGTGCATAGAGATTGCCAGCCTCACAACCAGAGTTTCCCAAAACCCACAGAGGAAGAAGAGAACTGACAACACACAGCTGTCCTTTGTCCTCTGCACATATATGTGCTCCTCTTCCCACATTCTGTACACACACAGTAATATGGGCCAGCAAGATGGCTCAGCAGGGGGCAGTGGTGGCGCACACCTTTAATCCCAGCACTTGGGAGGCAGAGGCAGGCAGATTTCTGAGTTCGAGGCCAGCCTGGAATACAGAGTGAGTTCCAGGACAGCCAAGGCTACACAGAGAAACCCTGTCTTGAAAAAGAAAAAAAAAAGATGGCTCAGCAGGTAAAGACCACCAAACCTGTCACCTGAATTCAATCCCCAGCATCTACTTGGTAGAAGGAGAAAACCAAGTCTCTAATGTTGTCCTCTGATCTCCACATGAGCATCGTAATACATCCTGCCCACACAAATACATGCAAATAAATAACAAATGTTTAAAAGCAAAAAACAAACAAACAAACAAACAAACAAATACAACAGAGAGGTGCCTTCAACCTGTTTCCTATGTCTCCATGAGGTGGCCCTGCCCTGACAGACAGAGAGGAAGACCCACGCTTGGGAACCAAGTGGATTTTGTTGCCAGATCTTGTAGTACAAGCCAGCCACAGCTGGGCTGCTCCAAGTTACCAAGGCAACAGATCAGTGGAAAGGAACCCCCTCTAAATGAGCACTGTTTATTTTGGGCAATTTTAAGGTTTTTGTGTTCTGGATAGGCAAAGATAAACATACACAGACCTTCATTTGTAACCTATGGAAAACACTGACAAGCTAGAAATCACCTGTAGGGATCAAACCAAGGCGGGGCCGGGCGAGCACATGCGGTTTTGTTTGCTCGTTCATTAAACACATACAACCCAAGGCACTTTGTTCTTGTTTTGTGGGAGGGGAGGATGTGTGGGTTTTTTGAGACAGAGTTTCTCTGTTTAACAGTACTGGCTGTATGTCTTAAGATTTCCATTTCTGGGGCTGGTGAGATGGCTCAGCGGGTAAGAGCACCCGACTGCTCTTCCGAAGGTGATAAGTTCAAATCCCAGCATCCACATGGTGGTTCACAACCATCCGTAACGAGATCTGGCGCCCTCTTCTGGAGTGTCTGAAGACAGCTACAGTGTACTTACATATAATAAAATAAATTTTAAAAAAAGATTTCCATTTCTAAGAAGAGACACCATGACCAAGGCAATTCTTATAAGAGACAACATTTAATTGGGGCTGGCTTACAGGTTTAGAGGTTCAGTGCACTATAATGGCAGGAAGCATGGCAGTGTGCAGGCAGACATGGTGCTAAAGAAAGAGTCAAGAGTTGTACATCTTAGCCAGGTGTGGTGGCACATGCCTTTAATCCCAGCACTCGGGAGGCAGAGGCAGGTGGATTTCTGAGTTTGAGGCCAGCCTGGTCTACAAAGTGAGTTCCAGGACAGCCAGGGCTACACAGAGAAACCCTGTCTCGAAACAAAACAAAACAAAACAAAACAAAACAACAAAAAACAACAAAAAAAAGATATGGAAAAAAGACAGGAAGCACAAGCACTATTTCAGTGATAGAATCAGTCAAGCTTTTAAATTTTCTTTCTAGAAACGTTTTTATTAAAGATTTCTTTATTTTATGGATGAGAGTACACTGTAGCTGTACAGATGGTTGTGAGCCTTCATGGGGTTGTTGGGAATTGAATTTTTTTTTTTTTTTTTTTTTGGTTTTTCGAGACAGGGTTTCTCTCTATAGTCCTGGCTGTCCTGGAACTCACTTTGTAGACCAGGCTGGCCTCGAACTCAGAAATCTGCCTGCCTCTGCCTCCCGAATGCTGGGATTAAAGGCATGCACAACCACCGTCCAGCTGGGAATTGAATTTTTAGGACCTCTTCTCACTCTGGTCGGCTCCACTCACTCAATCCCTGCTAGCTCTGGCCCAAAGATTTATTTATTATTATACATCAGTTCACTGTAGCTGATTTCAGATGCACCAGAAGAGGGTGTCAGATCTCATCACAGATTGTTGTGAGCCACCATGTGGTTTCTGGGATTTGAACTCACGACCTTCAGAAGAGCAGTCAGTGCTCTTACCCGCTGAGCCATTTTGCTAGCCCTCAGAAACTTTGACAAATTCCAACTCATAGCTATTTTTATAATAAAAAAAGATGATTTTTACAAGAAAATGCATTTTATTTCTGGTAAAGCCATAAGAATTCCTCAGATACTGTAAGCAAGTTTCAGCTATTCATGATTGGGTTATTCCTACTCAAGATGTGGGCGGAGGAGAAGCAGAGCTTGCAAAGAGCTTGATCCCAGAGGCAGGGGAGTGGGCTCAGATTTCCAAATCAGAGTCAACACTTCCTGTGTGACTATAGACTATATGCAAGGCAGGAGGCATTCCCCATGAAGAACACTACCTCCTCAAAACAACTGTCTTGAGTACCATGTTTATGTGTCAAAAGATCCTGGGGTAGAGGACATACAGTTCAGTTGATTCTGCTGGTTTAACCTGCTTGAAGCCTTGGGTGTGATCTTCAAACATTGCAAAAATTGGCAGGGTGGCTCTTTTGTAAAATCATCTTCAGCTACATAGTGTACATGAGATCCTATCTTCGAAGAAGAAGGTAGATATCCACGGGAGGACTTCCCTGGAGGACGGAGGATGGGAGGGAGAGGAAGCCTCAGTCATGATGTGAAGTAAAGCAATTAATTAATTAATTAATTAATAGAAAATTAATCATTAATCATCACTGAATAAACTTTGCCCTCTGATGAACTTATAAGGAGAAAGAAGAAGAAAGTGGAGGAGGAGGAAGAGAGAAAGAGAGAAAGAAAGAGAGAAAGAGAGAGAGAGCCGGGCGTGGTGGGGCACGCCTTTAATCCCAGCACTTGGGAGGCAGAGGCAGGTGGATTTCTGAGTTCAAGGCCAGCCTGGTCTACAAAGTGAGTTCCAGGACAGCCAGGGCTACAAAGAAAAACCCTGTCTCGAAAAACCAAAAAAAAAAAAAAAAAAAAAAAGAGAGAGAGAGAGAAAGAGAGAAAGAAAGAAAGAAAGAAAGAAAGAAATGTTGATAGCATGAAGGTTTCTCTAAATAAATAAACAAACAAACAAGCCAAAAAAGAAAGAGAGGAGAAAAGAAAAGAAAAGAAAAGAAAAGAAAAAGTTATATACTATCATGTACTCCCGTAATCTCACTCTCCAGAGGCTAAGATAGAAAAATTGCAAATTCAAGGCTGCATTTCTCCGATAGAGATGAGGATAAAGTCACTGGGAAAACCCAGTGCAGAAGCCCACTTCCTTCACATTCTTGGAGACTGTGTCTTGTCCACCTGGCCCAGGGCTACCCTCTGTGCCAGGACGGGGCAGGGATGCTCCTGTGAAAACATGCCCTAGTCATTTATAGCTGCACTTAGTAGCATAAAAGATGAGCATCCAAGGACATGGGGACTCCGAGAAGTGGGAACACCTTACCTACAGCTTAGCAGAGGAGGATTCAAACTCTAGCAGTTGCTTGATGTCATTGGGGAATGTCATCCAGCTTCCACCATCAACCACCAGCACAATCCCTGAGACATAGGAAGCCAGAGGGCTGGCCAGGTACAGCACGCTGTGAGCGATCTCTGTCTTGGTCCCAAGTCTTGGAATAGGACTTGAAAGATGCTTTAATTTCGAACTGGCATTGGAGCCTCCTGGAAAGCAATAGGAAGTCAGACCCCAGTTAGCCCTATGCCACAGTGCCTGCTGCTCTCTCCAGCTAGCTCTCTCCTTGACCCAGATCTGGAAACAGTGGTTGCTCTATCAAGGCCAACAGCAGACTGACACTGAACCCACATGATGGAAAGTGATGCCCTTTGGACATTGGAGACCCTCACAGTAGGCCAAGTTCAACAGGGTAGAAGGTTAAACATTTAGATAACTTCTTTTTTTTTTTTTTTTTTTTTTTTTTGCCTTGTTCCGGTCAACCCCGCTCGCTCCCGCCAGCTCTGCTC
>LR756420.1:1241674-1370733 GCA_902729485.2 Mus minutoides | reverse complement strand
GGTTGGTCTCTCCAGTCCAAGGATTCATTTCTTATTATTCTTCATAAGTATGCTGTAGCTGACTTCAGACGCACCAGAGGAGGGCGTCAGATCTTGTTATGGGTGGTTGTAAGCCACCATGTGGTTGCTGGGATTTGAACTCATCACCTTCGGAAGAGCAGTCGGGTGCTCTAACCGGCTGAGCCATCTCACCAGCCCCCTAGATAACTTCTTGACTTGAATAAGAAGACTTTTGTTGGTGGTGGTACCGTCCTTGTATTTTTGTTTGTTTGTTTGTTTTTGTTTTTCAAGACAGTGTTTCTCTGTGTGCCCTGGCTGTCCTGAAACTCACTTTGTAGACCAGGCTGGCCTCAAACTCAGAAATCCACCTGCCTCTGCCTCTCAGGTGCTAGGATTACAGGTGTGCGTGTGCCACCATGCCCGGCTGTATTTGTTTTTGAGACAGGGTTTCTCTGTGTAGCCCTGGCTGTCCTGGAACTCACTTTGTAGACCAGGCTGGCCTCAAACTCAGAGATCCACCTACCTCTGCCTCCCAAGTGCTAGGATTAAAGGCCCGTACCACCACCACCCAGTAAGACAGAATTGTTAAGTTCTGCAACAATTCTAGAAGCTTTGATGGGTGTCTCAAACTCCCAGGGAGATTTACCTAATCGCCTTAACCCCTCAGTGCCACTGATGGCACCAGGAGCCAGGCTGTTGACACGGATATTCTGGGGACCCCATTCCACAGCCAAGTGTCGCGTCATAGCATCTGCATGAGAGAAATGCATATGGGAGGGGAAACTGTGAGGCTGTTCTGCTCTCAGGTAGCCCAAGTATCAGTGTGAGCTCTACAGTATCCACAGCTAGGATCAAGTTCATGTGGAGATTATCAGCTTCAGGGAGAGTCTAAGGAGGCAGTGCTCAGGGGACCCACATACCCACAGCTGCCTTGGCAGCGCCTGCATGTAGCTGCAGCACCTGTCCCCGAATACTGAGGGTGGCAGTAATGTTCACAATCACTCCTCCATGGTCCTGAAACATATAAGGGATGGTGATAAGCAAGTAGCCAACAGGAAGAAAGGCCCTTGCCAGGAGGATACCCACCCGGAAGAACTTCTCGTAAAGCACACTAGACACATTGAAGGTACCGATGGTGTCAATGTCAACCACAGTCTTAAAGGCATTGAAAGACAAAGCACTGGCAGGGCATAGGAAGTTTCCAGCTGCACCTAGAGAATAGAAGGGGAAAGCTGGTGGGCTGTGGCTCTGAGAAGACAGGCCACTAATGATCTAAGCCTTGTCAAGAGTGTTCTGAGAACAGCAAGAGTATAGAGACCCTTAAAGTAGTCTAAGCTAGACAGGACAGGACACTACACACTCAACAGACACAGGATAGAAGACTATATGCCAAGAAGTGGAGTCCTAAGACCAAGTCTGAAGGCAGCACTTGGGGGGCAGCAGCAATAAGATCAGAAGGTCAAGCCGGGCGTGGTGGTGCACGCCTTTAATCCAAGCCCCTGGGAGGCAGAGGCAGGCGGATTTCTGAGTTCAAGGCCAGCCTGGTTTACAAAGTGAGTTCCAGGACAGCCAGGACTATACAGAGAAACCCTGTCTCGAAAAAAAAAAAAAATCAGAAGTTCAATGGACATAGTGAGCTTAACCCCTGCCTGGGCTATAGGAGATTCTATGTCACAAAAATAGAGAGATGGATAGATGGATGGGGGAACAGATGGATGGATAGGTAGATGGATAGATGACAGACAGCTTATTGGTTTTTTGTTTGTTTGTTGTTGTTGTTTTGTGAATGTGACTTTATTTGAATATAGAGCCTTTAGCCAGGCATGGTGGTACACACCTTTATTCCCAGGAAGCAGAGACAGACAGATTTCTCTGAGTTCAAGGACAGCCTGGTCTACCAAATGAGTTCAAGGACATCCAGGGCTACCCAGAGAATCCCTGTCTCAAACAAACAAACAAACAAACAAACATCCCACAAAAACAGGGAATAGAATGTTTATTATCAAGTTGAGATCATGCTGAATTAGGGTTAGCACTAATTGATTTCTTTCTCTAAGAAGAGGTAAGAGGAACTGGGGTGCTGCTCAGGGTTAGAACACTTGCCTGGCATGCACAACACTGTGGGTTCAATCAGCAGGCAGAAAGAGATATGTAAAGACACAAAGACACAGAAGAGTCACACGAAGAAGATGGAGTCAGAAACTGGGGCTACACAGACACAAGCTAAGGGGCACTAAAATTTGTACAACTCTGAAAGCTGAGATAAAGCCACAGAGTGAGCCCCTTGGGAGCCCTCAGAGAGTAGATCTCTGATGACACCTGCGTTTAGCTTGTAATGGCCTCTAGAACTGAGGAATTGTATCTAGTCTTTAAGGCCACCAAGTTTGTGGCACTTGGTCATCCCAAGGAAGCTAACATACAGGATGTTTACATTTTTCGGTCTACTTTAAAAAATATATATATATATATATATGTCTCTTTATTTTGTGTTAAGAGTGTTTGCCTGCCTGTGTACCGTGTATACATCTGGTGCCTGTGGAGGCCATAAGATTGAACCTTGATACATGGTAATAATATCAATTATTTGGCATGTAACATTTGATTAATATCAGATACAGTGAAGATACAGTGAAGTAATTATATAGACTTCTGTTTTATCTACTTAATTATTCTGTAAGGTTATGAAATCAACTTTTTTTTCCTGGGCTAATGATAGTAACCAGGGCTTTCTGCATGCTGGGCTTTATTCCTATATCTATTACGTTGGTTTGCTTATTAATTAATTAATCAATTAATTAATTTAGAGACAGGGTCTCTTTATGTAACTCTGGCTGTCGTGGAACTTACTATGTAGACCAAGCTGACCTCATACTTAGAGCCCCTCCTGCCTCTGCCCCTGAGTGCTTAAATTAAAGATGTGTGCCACCACACCTGGGGAGCCAGCCCATACTTTTATTTTAACATGTATTTAGTTTGTATGTATGTATGTATGTATGTATGTATGTATGTTATGATGTGTGTGGGTGTACATGTGCCATGGCATACATGTAGAGGTCAAAGGATGACCTGTGGTAGTAGATTCACTCCTTCCACCACATGGTTCCAGGGACAGGACTCAGACCTAAGCTGCTGAGCCATCTCCCCAACCCATGGTTTTGTTGTTACTGCTATTTTTTGTTTTGTTTTTCTTTTTTCTTTTTCTTTTTGGTTTTTTGAGACAGGGTTTCTCTGTGTAGCCCTGGCTGTCCTGGAACTCACTTTGTAGACCAGGCTGGCCTCCAACTCAGAAATCCACCTGCCTCTGCCTTCTGAGTGCTGAGATTAAAGGTGTGCGCCACCACGCCCGGCTCCATTGTTTTTTTAAAGTAGAAATTTCAGTACACAAAAACACCCTGTATGTGACTTAGTCATATCCAGAGGGCATTGGGGTAGCTTAGAGTTTGCTGACCTGTGACTTACAAAAGGTAAAGACAGTCCAGGGCAGAGCATATTTTAGATTGTCCCAATTGAAAGGTCATAGCTGGGCCAGGACCAATTGTGAAGCCAAAGTTCAGCCAAGACAAACACCTAGGCTCTGTCACATCACTGCCCTTGGAACAGAGTTCTGGAGCTTCCAGACAGCACTTCCAACCTATCAGAAGCCTCTGGCCTCGCTCACCCAGACTCACAGTTAATGAGGATGTTGATTTTGCCAAATTCTTGCAGCGCTTTGTCCACAGCAGTCATGACCGCTGTGGGAACTCGGACATCCATAGACAGAGGGAGGCACCGCTTTCCGGTGGCAGCAACCAACTTATTAGCAGCCTAGACAGCAGAGAGAAAGAGAGTTGGATGACAGCTTAAGCCTAGAGTAGCAGCCTCAGCCTGGAGAAGCACACCCTTAAGAACTTCATGGGAATGACTCATCTACATTATATTAGGACCCCAAGTTTGTTGGGATACCTGCCAGGGAGACTTAGCTTGAAAATAGTGACTTCCTGGGGCCAGACCATTTGGTGGATGTTGGTAAGACAGCCTGAATTCTCTATAACCTGTCACCTGCCCCAGACCCCACCTTCTGCCTACATTCCACCTGGCCTGGAGGGTAGATGGCTGGAGTGATGGCCTTTAACACTGACGGTCCTACTGAGCCATTCTGGAACCAGATGACTTCTAAAACCATGACCCAATAACCAAACTTCTAAAAAAAAGTCCAGGGGATCTCTGAGAGTCCATTTCCACTGAGTTTCTCTGCTCAAGAAGAGACAGATTTTGTTCTGTTTCTATCCCTGAGCTCAGTACTCCTCCCCACAGCTTTCTTCTCACCGTGGTCACTCTCTGCAGACTCCTGCCGACAATGACAGTGTGGCAGCCATGCCTATAAAACCAGAGAGTAGGTCTGAGAAGAAAAGATGTGGAACACACCCTGGGGCACTCCCACCAAGCACCCCTCCAGAAGGACCGCCCCCAAGTTTCTTAGTTTCTTGGCCTGACTGGCAGCGGGCACAGCTGTGTAAGTCTAGACAGACTTCTGGATGCCATGGCTGCCCACTCCTAGGTGTCTGTGATGTGTCTCTGGCTTGGGGTACCCTGCCCCAGATACCATGTACATGGCAGAGAGGGTGTGGTGGGATACTGGTGCCAATCCCATATCTGTGCAGGCCCCTGCTGGGACACTGGAGTGAAGGACAGGAAG
Organism: Mus minutoides; assembly: GCA_902729485.2. NCBI lineage: Eukaryota > Metazoa > Chordata > Mammalia > Rodentia > Muridae > Mus > Mus minutoides. Next base: position 1,366,058 of record LR756420.1, on the reverse strand, counting down.
CCCATTTTGAGAGAGGGAGCCTCCTGGTGACAACAGTGTATATGACCTGCTCCACAGGTTTCACAGAAGCTACACTAACTTACATAATCTTCCTGAGTCTGAATAGACAGGGCTTTGTTCTACTAGAAGAAACTCCATAAAGCCACTAGCTCTGAGTAATAATCTACTACTTGGCGCCTAAGTCGATTCTTGTGGGACTCACGTCCAGTTGTGAAAAGCTGAGTACTGGGGAGGACTGGGGAAGGGTTCTTCTACCTCCACCACAACCTAATCCTGAGCCTCCACCAGCTTTGGTAGCAAGCTGCTAATCCTCTCAATGAGGCCACAAAAACCTCTGTCCAAGAGACACTCTTCTCCCACATCAGCAGCACCCCATCAACGCACGAGGCTGTGAGACCAGTCACACACTGTCTCAACCAATTCTAGGAGACCACAAAGGTCCTGCCTTCTCCCTAAGACAGCATTCAACCATTCCCCCAAATCCACCAGGATCCAGAGAAAGGGAAGTAAGGTGGCAGGGAGGGTTCTGGTAGTGTGTACCTCATGAAAATCTCTGCGATCCGGAAGCCAATCCCAGAACCACCACCTGTGATGAAGGCCACTCTGTCCCTTTAAAAACAAGAAAATGTAGTCATTTTTAAATATTTATTTGTTTTACCAGTATGAGTGTTTTGCCTGTGTGCCTACAGAGAGTTGAGTCCTCATGTGGATGCTGGGAACCAATTCTGCGTCTTCTGCAAGAACAGTAAGTGCTCTGAACTTACTCAGCCATCTTTCTAGTCCCTAGAATCTTCTTTAAAATCAGTGTTTTAGGGGCTGGTGAGATGGCTCAGCGGGTAAGAGCACCCGACTGCTCTTCCGAAGGTGATAAGTTCAAATCCCAGCATCCACATGGTGGCTCACAACCATCCGTAATGAGATCTGGCGCCCTCTTCTGGAGTGTCTGAAGACAGCTACAGTGTATTTACATATAATAAATAAAATAAATCTTTAAATAAAATAAAATAAAATAAATGTTTTAGCTTGATGGGGGATGCATGACTGTAATTCCAGCCTGTGAGAAGTGGAGACAGGGGGACCAAGAATTAAAGGTCAGACGGGTCTACAGAGAGTTTCAGGACAGCCAGGGCTTCACAGAGAAACCTCATCTTGAAAAGCTTTAGATAGATAGATCACTGTTAACTCAAGCTCAATAGGTAAGTGGCCCGTGGAGAACTTTCACCCCATGAACTTCTACCCAGTTTCGTGTGAAGGAAAATATGCTCCTGATTAGCAAGAAACTCAATGGATTTGCCAGACATAAATCCCCAGCCATAAAACTGCAATCTTTAAAGTCGGTTATTTTTAGGCTTCCTAGAAGTTCGGAGGTGAAGGAGAATATTTAGCCCAAAATTTTCTGTGTAGTAAGTTGCCAAGTGAGACATGTTTTCAAAAGTGAGCAAGCTTCCTCCCTCATTCCCTCATCCCATTCTTCCAGAACCCCAAGAAACTTCAGGTCTACGATTGCCCGATTGCCCGGGAACGGAGTACTGAGCATCCGTCCTCTGTGCTGTCACATCTAGTGGCAGACTCGTATTGAACCCTGTGCCCCAAGTCTGGATCGCTCCCTAGTTCCCTGCTTTAGCTCACTGGAGAAGATCCGGGCAGAAGAGATGGTGGTATTCTGGAAGACAGTCATCCCCCTCAACGTCGGGCGGCTGCTGGGCCATGATTGCTTGCGTGCGGTCCGGGATGGCAAGGACAGTAGAATCGGGAACCAGATCTACCTTTCCAACGCAAAACGCAGCGTTCTGCAGGTTGCTCGCTCCGCCCAGAAAGATCCAGGACCAAAGTCCTGCCCCCACGTCACCCCGCCCACCAGACTAACGGGACAGGGGCACCCCACCTCCAAGGAGGTGCCTCGGCCCTTCAAGCCTTCCTATCACATACCCTCCTGCGACTCCCAGCCTCCAGCCCTTCCCACTCAACGAGGCGGACACCCCGCCCTCGGTGGCGCGCAGCCTGCTGGGACTGAGAATGGGAGGAGGCACTGATACAGAGGGCCAGTTAAATGTCCGGTTCCTTTTCCAGTTGGTGTCGGTGCAGCCACTTAATCCATGTACCCAAGCTGGTCGGGTTGCGTGGTATCTGCTGTGGAAGTCGGAACTCCAGATGAACACCGCTCTTGGGCACTACTTCCCAGTGCAGAGGATCTGGAACTTGCAAACCCAGTAGCTCCCTCTCGTGGCTAACCCGGGTGGAAAGTCCAGAGTGAACCTCTTGCTGGCTGGCAAGGATCACTGCACTGAAGTTCAGAGAACCAGGAACTGGGTTCCATTGTCTAGATGTCAAAGAGTGAAATGACTTATCAAATTAGCCTCAGAAGCTGTCATGATGTATCTGTTACTGAATCAGTGACTCCAGGATCCGGGGTGAGATGTGACTTACATGTGTCAATGTGAATATAAATGGACATCAGGCCGTGGTGATCATCATGGACAGCATCAGGTCGGGAGTGCTCTTTTGTGCCTGGGTTGCATTGAGGGAGAGATGAGAGTAGCCCTTGGAGTGTAAGTCTCTACTGTCTAACTTCAAGAGACCTGATACAACACAATACCCACAAAGACTGGTGTGTACTCCTACTGAAGGCTTGCTCACTGGGCCTTGAAGAAGCCCCAGGTACCGTCTATTCTTTACTGCCACCCTCAGAAAAATCAGATGGGCAGAAGCTATACCAGCACCCTCGAAAGAACTCCAATTGAATTCTCAATTTCATGGGCCCTGGACTCTTGTTTGGTTCATACATTTTTACCCAAAGTCAAGGGATCTTCCTTCTGGGGGAGTAAAGCTCTAAGCTTCAGGACTAATGTTTTACACCATGCATAAAAACACTCATTAAAGTGCTTGAGTAAAGCAATTTCCTCCACATTTGACATGACTATATGGGACATCATGGTGCATCATTGCTCTGGTGACCTATAACTTGGCCCTGTAGTCGTGCCAATGAATTAAGTAGAATACGGTGGTAGCTGGTACTAGGGGAGTAGTAATCCAGGGAGGGCATTATACACTGGTCTTAACTCCTCACCTAGTACTTTCTACTCCCCTATAGGAGATAGGTAAACTGAAAGCAGGATCCCATCAGGCTTGCTGTCACTGCCCATGCTGGGGGTAGGAGGACCTTTCAGTGATTCAGCTGTTCTGAGGTCACCCAAGCTTTTGTGGCCAATCTCTCATCCAGGTCCCATAAGCCAGTCCAATGAACTCATGGGTTCACCAACTGGAAATGGTTGGAACTGTTACTCTAGTCTGTTATTGGTGCCCTAGAGGGGGTGAACAAATATTTGTTCATATCTCCCAGGAAAGGTCACACAGTGTTGAGACAGCAGAATGGTAAGTAGACCATTTCCATTTTAAGCATAAAATTTTAATGTCTCTCCTTTGAGGCAGGCGAAGTCAACTTTGACAACGCCCCAAAGGTTGTCTGGCACTTTTGTACACAAGGACATGGTCCAACATTGTGCTGACGTAGGATACAAAAAGGCACATGGAGTTAAGGCTTAGACTCCCCTGGGCTGCAGCTGGGTAGAGTGGGAGTAGGGAGTGGTTTGGGGACATGGGAAGCATGTGGGCTTGACTTCTTGTTGACAGAGGTAGTTGGTCATGGGTAGACCTGAAGTGCAGATGGCAGTGCAGACCCTCAGGCAGAGTAGCAGCTGCTGTGGTGACCACCGTCTGCCCAGTTCAACAGTTCACTGCTCTGAAACCACAGCTCGATCTCCCTCTGGGCACCATCCACAGAATCGCTAGCATGGATGACATTCCTGTGAGAGGCGGAAAAGGTGGAGTCTGTGTTGAGTCCAGTTTGAGTCTGGACTGGGACCCCAGGGATATTTTGCCTCTAACCTGCTGCCCTCTGTCAGGGAACAAGGTGACTGTAGAGAAGAGAAGGAGATTTTGGAGTTGGTTACGGTGCTACAAGCCTATAAAAACAGCACTGAAGAAGCTGAGATTGCAGGATTGCCTTGAATTGGTGGCCAGTCTGGATTAGAGAAGAAGACCGTGTCTCAGAATAGAAGACAGGGGCTGGAGAGATGGCACATCAGTTAGAGCACATCCTGCTCTTGCAGAGACCCTGACCTTGGTTCCCAGCACCCAAATAGGGTGGCTCACAACTACCTGTAACTCTGGCTCCGGGCATCTAGCGCCCTCTTCTGGCTTCTGCAGGCACTACAGGCATATGCACACAAAGATGAAATAAAAATAAATAAATAAATAAATAAATAAATAAATAAATAAATAGATAAATAGATAAATAGGGAGATGAGAGCTAGAGATGAAGCTCAGTTGGTAGAGTGTTGGCTTGCATGCACAAACCCCTGATTTTGATCCCCAGCACCATAATCCAGAACTCAGTAGGCAGAGGCAGGGACAAATTCATGGCTGTACTCAACAATATAATCAGTTTGAGACCAGCCTAGATGACATGACATCCTATCTGAGAAAAATGAAGGGAAAGCGGAAGGGGGTGGGCATTCGCATCTCTCCTGGCCTCAGTTTCTCCCAAGCTCAGAGGCCAGCCTATATACCAACTTCTGACAGCTGCCTCTCCCTACTGGTTATCAGAGACGACCCTTGTGGTTGGCGACCAAAACAGAATGCTAAAGAGCCAGGAAAAAGTGGTTTTAACCAGGCATGGAAGCCTACTGTAAGCTCAACACTCAGGCAGTAGAGGCAAGAGGATAAGGAGTTCAAGACAGAGGCTGGAGGGATGGCTTATAACCTCTGGGTTCTAAACACTGACTACTCTTCCAGAGGTCCTGAGTTCAATTCCCAGCAACCACACGGTGGCTCAGAATCATCTGTAATGGGATCCAATGACCTTTTCTGGTGTGTCTAAAGACAGCTACAGTGTACTCATATAAGTAAAATAAATAAATCTTAAAAAAAGAAAAAGTTTAAGACACCCTGAACTACACAATAAGCTCAGAGCCAATCTGGCCTACCTGAGAATGGAGCTCAAAAAACAAAAAACAAAAAAACCCAAAAAAACAACTGGCTTTTCTTTCAGCCCAGCAAGATACCCACTTCTCAAGGAACTTTTTTTTTTTTTTTTGGATAGGGTTTCTCTGTGAAGACCTGGCAGTTCTGGAACTCCCTCTGTGACCAAGCTGTCCTCAAACTCAGAGATCTGACTGCCTCTGCCAGAGTGCTAGGATTAAAGGGGTGTGTCACTGCTACCTGACTAATACTAGTCTTCTTTACCCCACTTTGGGAGACTAAGGGTGTCAGGGCCTCCATACCTGCTGATGTGAACACTGAAGTCGCCCCTGATTGTCCCGGGGGCTGCCTCTGTTGAATCGGTGTGTCCTATCATGGCCCTTGAGATGTGGACCACATTGTGGCCTTCCCAGACCTGCAGTACAGATATGGAGGTTGGAGAGAAGCTGGGGACCCTAGGTGCCCTGGGCTCAATCCAAGCCCTTTCCTTTGCTGGGAGAATGACACCCCAAAGACCCCTTCCATTGTCCCTGCCCTGATGTACCATGGCCACCACAGGCCCAGAGCTCATGTAGCTGATAAGAGCTGGGTACAATGGCTTCCTCTGTAGGTCCCGGTAGTGCTCAGCAAGGATGCTTTCTGGTGCCTGTGTGGAAAGAGGGGTGAGACCAACCCTTGGAGAATAAACCCCCAATTGGTGTCCTCAGTTTGGGGCACCTTTCAGACACAACTCCAGAAGCTAGCTCCGACAATGGTTACCTCCCAACCCTTGCAACTGCCAGTGTGGTGTCTTTGGGACACCACAGCCCAAGGGGAGATACCTGCAACATCTTCATCCCCACCAGTTTGAAGCCCCGCCTCTCAAAGCGTTGTATCACAGTCCCCACTAGCCTCCTCTGTACCCCATCTGGCTTCACAGCAACCAGCGTCCGCTCTTGGGGCCAGGGAGGCCCTCCTGTTAAAAAAAAAAAAAAAAGACAGGTCTGGGGTGAAGATGCTTCACATTTTCAGGGCTCTCCCACCTAGATCCCTGACAGAGCTCAGACATCAAAGGACTGGGAAGTTTCTGCCACAGTACAAACACAGGCAAATACAAAGGGGAGCCGCCCTGGCAGTAGCAGAAGCTGCTCAAGGTGGAGATGGTTTCCCTGAAAAGGCTCAGATAACTTAAGGGCCAGAGAGTCTTGGTGATGACGCCCCCCTCCCCTGAAAAGAAAACTTGAGTCTAGCCTCACATGACTCCAGGTAGCACAGTATGTGAAGCCCAGGCTTGTCCACAAGGAGCTTATATCATCTTAGCCTCGGTGTGGAGCTTATCTGGTTCTCAGAAAGCACCCCATGAATGGATAGAAAGGGCCAAGACCCCAGGAAATGACCGGGGTGTCTTAGGCTTGCTCTGGCTCAAGTTTCAATACCCGGGCAACAACTGCTCCGCGGAGGGAACGTGACCCCATAGCTTTACGAGTCAGGCGGCTAGTAGTCTTCCCGCCTCGGCTTTGGCTTTCTACTGCTAAAAGCGCTGTCCCAGGCTGCTGAGGGTTGGACTAGCTAACTCCTCCAGGACAAGTCCAAGCTTTTGGCTGCCCCACGTGCGCAAACAAAGGCCGCGTGGCGGCCATCCGCCTAGTTCCCCACGGGCACAGGACTCACCGGAACTGGGGCGCACCAGCAGGCATTGAAAGCGTGGCCCGCACAAGAGGGTCCGCAACGCGGCGATGCGCCCGAAAAGGCAGCCCATGGTGCGGGCTGGCGCGGCACTGCACGCAGGGCAGTGGGCGGTACCACGCCTCGCCCCGCCTCGCCTCCACCCTAAGGGGCCCGCTGGGGCCCCACATTCTTGTCTCCTGGAGCTGGTAGCCTTCAAACACTGATCTCCGTTAAAAACAGGGTGCAGCTCCGTGGCGGAGCGCTTGACTGTCATGCTCAGAGCCTTGGGCTCGACCAACCACAGTACTGCAGGGGAACAAAATGAAGAAATATGTGTATGCACGTGCGTGTGTGCGCGCGCATATGTGTAAATTTTACAGTTGCTCATTCACTTTTTAGATTATAGACTTGTTTTCATACCGTACAGTCAAATATTGTTATATCTACTTTTGGGGGCAGAGTGGCCATCGCCTCAAATACCAACTGGCTCTCTAAGTTGGACAGTTGGACTATTTGTCAGTTCTGTTATTACATCCTTAATTTTCAAGCTATCTGTCGATTTATTTATTTTTTGGAATTTTATATTTTGTTTAAACCTCTCTAGATTAAAAAAAATTTTTTTTAAACTAGCGGGATGGTGGTGGCATACTCCTTGAATCTCAGCCCACAAAAAGGTAGAGGCAAGCTCTCTGAGAAACCCCCTTTTAAACCTCCCTTTCTTTTTTTTTTTTTTTTTTTTTTTTTTTTGAGACAGGGTTTCTCTGTGTAGCCTTGGCTGTCCTGGAACTTACCACCACTGCCCGGCCGAGAAACCCTTCCTCAACTCACCCCCAAGGAAAAATGATTTAGTGGTGGCACATGCCTTTAATCTTCAGCACTCCGGAGGCAAAGGCAGGCAGATTTCTGAGTTCGAGGCCAGCCTGGTCTACAAAGTGAGTTCCAGGACAGCCAGGGCTGTACAGAGAAACCCTGTCTTGGAAAAACCACACACACACAGACACACACACAAATATTGCCAGGGCTGGAGAGATGATTCAGTGGTAAAGAACACTGGCTGCTCTTTCTGAGTTCAATTCCCAGCAACCACATGGTGGCTCACAATCATTCTACAATGGGATCTGATGCCCCCTTCTGGCATGCAGGCATACATACACAAAATAAATTTTAAAAAACTCTTTAAAAAGAAGGAAAAAAAAACCCATTGCCAGCCGATGGTGGCACACGCCTTTAATTTCTCTCTTTCTCTTCTTTCTCTTCTCTCTTTCTCTTCTCTCTTCCTCTCTTTCTTTCTCCCTGGCTGTAGAACAGGCTGGCTTCAAGCTCAGAAATCTGCCTGCCTCTGCCTCCCGAGTGCTGGGATTAAAGGCGCGCGCCACCACTGCCCTGTTATGGTTGCAGTTTGTTAAGTAGTCATGTGCAAAGAAAAAGAAATTAGATATCTTGATGGAGAAGATTAAACTTGCCCCATGAAACTCAATGCCCATAATCAGCAGGAAGTAGTCTAATGATAATGTCACCTGCCTCCTTTCTCTTCTATCCCTTTTTTGTCTCTGAGGGGCAGAGAAGAAAAAACCTACAAAGTAGCCAAAGTCAGGCTACAAATTTACACATTTTTTTAAATTAAATTTTTTTTCTTTTTTTAAAGATTTATTTTATTTATTATATGTAAGTACACTGTAGCTGTCTTCAGCCAGATCTCGTTACGGATGGTTGTGAGCCACCATGTGGATGCTGGGATTTGAACTTATCACCTTCAGAAGAGCAGTTTTTTTCTTGTTCTAGTCAACCCCACTCGCTCCAGGCCCCCGCCCCCCCCCTCGGCTCCACTTGCTCCGGTTGGGCCCCGCTCACTACAGCCATCCCCATTTGCCCCGCTCACTCCAGTCGGCCTCACTCGCTCTGGTTGGTCTCTCCGGTCCAAATATTCGTTTCTTATTATTATTATAAGTACGCTGTAGCTGACTTCAGACGCACCAGAGGAGGGTGTCAGATCTCATTACAGGTAGTTGTAAGCCACCATGTGGTTGCTGGGATTTGAACTCATCACCTTCAGAAGAGCAGTTGGGTGCTCTTACCCGCTGAGCCATCTCACCAGCCCTCTTTTTTTTTAAAATTAATTTATTTCTAAAAACAACAAAAAAGATGTATTTATTTATTTTATGTATATGAGTAGCTGTACAGATGGTTGTGAGCTTTCATGTGGTTGTTGGGAATTGAATTTAGGACCTCTGCTCACTCTGACTGGCCCTGCTCACTTTGGTCTAAAGATTTATTTATTATTGTACATAAGTACACCAGAAGAGGGCATCAGATCTCATTACGGGTGGTTGTGAGCCACCATGTGGTTGCTGGGATTTGAACTCAGATGTTCTTTCCCTCTGAGCCATCTCACCAACCCTTCCAAATCATTTCTCTCTGTGTACATGCACATCTATGGTAGGTGGGGTGAGCATGTCTTAGAGTGCATGTGATGATCAGAGGACAACTCTGTGTTGTGGATTTTCTCCTTCTATTTTTCACTCAAAGAATCAAACTCAGGGCTGGGCGTGGTGGCGCACACCTTTAATCCCAGCACTCGGGAGGCAGAGGCAGGCGGATTTCTGAGTTCGAGGTCAGCCTGGTCTACAGAGTGAGTTCCAGGACAGCCAGGGCTACACAGAGAAACCCTGTCTCAAAAAAACAAAAAAAAAAAAATACAAAAACAAAAACAAAAAAAAGAATCAAACTCAGGATCAATCTCAGGTTGTCAGACTTGCAAAGCAAGTGCATTTACCTGATGAGCCATCTCATTGGTCCCAGGGTTTTTTGTTTTGTGGTTGTGTGTATATGGTGGTGGGTTCCCCTTTTGAAATGCTTCAATATCATTAATCTGGGATTTGTGTTAGATGTGCATGTGTGCCAGCTTATAACTCTCTGACTTTTTTTTTTAAGATTTATTTATGCCAGGCAGTGGTGGCGCACACCTTTAATCCCAGCACTTGGGAGACAAAGGCAGGCAGAGATTTCTGAGTTCAAGGCCAGCCTGGTCTACAGAGTGAGTTCCAGAACAGCCAGGGCTACGCAGAGAAACCCTGTCTCGAAAAACAAAACAAAACAAAACAAAACAAAATATTTAATTAAATATATGAGTGTATATACATCAGAACTCATTACAAATTGTTTTGAGACATCATGTAGGTGCTGGGAATTGAACTCAAGACCTCTGAAAAAGCAGCTGGTGCTCTTAACCACTGAGCTATCTCTTCAGCTCCTCTCTGTTTTATTCTGTGGTGTGTATCTGTGTGTGTTGGGAGGGTGTCTTTCATTGATCCTGCTGCTTTGTTTCTCCACTAGGAAGGTGGCCATCAGGCTTCAGAGAGCATTAGGGTTAGAGGTATACATTAGCGGGCCTCATATGTGGGTGGTAGGATCTGAAATCAGGACCTCCTCTGTTGTGAGAATTTTGGTTTCTTTTTTATTTTTATTTATTTATTTATTTATTTACAAATCTACTTTTATTTATTTACTCTCCATTAGTTTAAATCCTGGATGGGTACAGCATCACACGGATTCTGTGTCCAATGGCTTTGCAGGAAGGTTGCTTCAGAATTTGGCTCAAACCATACCACTGTTTCCATGGGCCTGAGTTACTTTTCCCCAGATATTTTTATTTTTTAAAAAGATTTTTTATTATTATATCTAAGTACACTGTAGCTGTCTTTAGATGCACCAGAAGAGGGACTTTATTCAGATCTCATTGCAGATGGTTGTGAGCCACCATGTGGTTGTGTGAGACCCCAAAGTGTTTCCCCCTGAAATGTATAGCCCCTAAATGCTCCCCCAAAGCCTGTTTCCTGATCTCTAAGAATACAGCCAGTGAGAAGCTCTTTGTTAGCAAGATGACCCAGCTTGCCTGTCTGTGTTAGAGACCCAGAGATAACTCCCAGGACAGCTCACTCCCTCTCTTCATTCCTTCAGCAAGGCTACCCCACCCCACCCCCTGCCCAGAGAAGAGCTATAATCTAACACCTCCCAACTCCTCCCAACATCTCACCTTTTCCTTAAAAGCCCCCTACTGTTGCAGCTCTGGTCAAACTCCCCAGCCCCTTGGAGTGAAAGGAGCTAGTCCTCATCTGGCTGATAATAAAAGTCCTCCTGCAGTTTGCATCAAGACAGTTTCTCATGAGTGATTTGGGGTGTCGCCTTTCCAGAGTCAGAATGTGAGGGAGTCCTTACAGTTGCTGGGATTTGAACTCAGGACCTTCGGAAGAGCAGTTGGTGCTGTTAACCACTCTGAGCCATCTCTCCAGCCCTGATTTCTTTTCTTTTCTTTTCTTTTCTTTGTTTTTTTTTTGTTTGTTTGTTTTGTTTTTTTGAGACAGGGTTTCTCTGTATAGCACTGACTGTCCTGGAACTCACTTTGTAGACCAGGCTGGCTTCAAACTCAGAAATCTGCCTGCCTCTGCCTCCTGAGTGCTAGGATCAAAGGCGTGCCCCACCACACCTGGCTTCCTGATTTCTTTTTAAAAAAAGGACAAATATTATAGAAATATGTTTTCATTTTAATCCCAGGTGGGAGATATGGGCCTGCTTCAGATCGCCCACACAGTCTGATTATGATTTGCCTTGTACTTTAGCAGAGGCACAATTTTGCCAGCTGCAGATAATTTTCTGTGTAACGGTTGGAATTCTGGGGATTTTTCAGAGAATATATAAATGCTAAGGCTCTGGGGAAGAGGAGTTCTTGGTTGGTTGTTGTTGGTAGTTCAGGTGGGTTGTTGTAGTAGTCCTGCAAAAAGAAGAAACAAAAAGATGAAATTAGATAATCTGACAGTGAAGATCAAACTTGCCCCAAGAAATTCAATACCCCTAATCAGCAGTGTAGGAAGCTCTGACCGGCAGGGGGGCCCCGCCGCGGCGGCGCTCTGACCGGCAGGGGGGCCCACCGCGGCAGCGCAGCGGCGCTCTGACCGGCGAAGGGCTGCCCGAGCTCTGACCGGCAAGGCCGCCCGAGCTCCGGGAAGACAGTCCGGCTCCGGGAAGGCCTGAGGCTCCAGGAGCCTGCGGCTCCGCCCCATTGCGGGATGGCGCAGGACTGGCAGGCTGCCAGGGAAGAGAGCCTAGTGCACATGTGCAGCACTTTCCTCAGGCCCTCCTCAGGCAGTAGCCCCTCCCGAAGGGAAATATGCTAATGAGGCACTGCTTGTAGTACCAATGAAGGGAAAATATGCTAATGACTGTGGCTTGTGGCACCAATGAACGGGCCACATGCAAATGAGGTGTGGCTTGGTGCACCAATCAGCAACCACTATGACACCCCTCCCCCTTCCCTGGGAGTGTATAAAAGCAGCAGCTCTGCTGCTGTCCGGAGTCCTGGGAATCTACAAGCAAGGTGCTCCAGAATAAAGCTGACTGAGAAGATCCCGGTGGTGGCGTGACTTTCTTGCTGGTCGACGGAGGCAGGGAGGCGTGCTGCAAGTGGTGCTGAGAACCTGAGAACCGAAGATGATCTGAAGAAGATCTTCGTGGGATCTGAACTGAAGAAGATCTTCGTGGGATCTGAACTGAAGAAGTTCTTCGTGGGATCTGAACTGAAGAAGATTATCTTCGTGGGATCAGAACTCATCAGCTACGGAGTGGCGGTACCGGTAAACTTCCCGGAATATTTTAGAGAGGTTTTGCTTCCCTAGACAGCAAAGGGGAGGCTAGAACCTATTCTTTAAAAATTAAGGGGGAACAAGAAAAGGGGATTTACCCCTCTCAAGGATAAAGTTCCCAGGTAAATGGGACAAGAAAAAGTTCTCGGGTAAGAGACAATAAAGAAAATGAGTGATCTTTAGCCCTTTATAAAGGTCTCAGATAAGAGACAATAAGGTTCTCGGGTAAGAGACAATAAGGTTCCCAGTAAGGGACAAGGCAGAGTAAGTATAAAGTTCCCAGGTAAATGGGACAAGAGAAAGTTCTCGGGTAAGAGACAATAAAGAAAAGGAGTGCAGTTAGAAAAGGAGTAAATAACCATGGGCACTTCTCATTCGCACACAATTTTTTTGGCTCTTCAGGAGCTGCTTATATCAAAAATTTTTTAAATGAAACAATCCACCCTTGAAAGATTTTTGAAGGAGTGTGATACCGTGGCCCTTTGGTTTGCAGTATTGGGGAGTCTTACTGTTCTCTGCTGGGACAAACTTGGCAGAGACCTAGATTTTGCCTGGAATCAGGGCACATTGAAAGCAAGTGTGGAACTAGAGTGGATGCTATGGTTTTTCTTAGGATTTTTGGAACCAGTAAATTTTTGCAATTGCCATCCACAGTCATGGAAAAGGAATGTTTTGTTTAATGTGTCTTTGAAGGGTAGCTTTTGTGCTCCTATAAAAAGAGCCCATGTGGGATGCATAAGATGGTTTCTTTGGTATCAGGATGGAGTCCTGTGGCTTATTCCAAATATGGGCATTCCACAAGTAAAGAAGCACCTCCTCAACCTAGGTGGACAGCTCGATGCAGAGCTGAAAGAGAGTGGTTGTTTACCTGGACAGGATGTTCAGATTAATATCTATAGCTTTTGAGATTATTTAGGAGCCAAAGTAGGAACAAAACAGATAGTGCCACAAAAGGTAGAGTTTAAGAAGGATAATTTGAGGACTTTAAATGATTTCCAAAGATTCTTAGGTGACATTAATTGGGTTCGATGTTACCTGAAGATTCCAAATTATGAATTAAAACCATTATAACAATGGCCTTTCGGCAGCTGACAGGCACGCTGCCATAATTCCTATACATTCACAATATGTTAAATGGGAAGATGTGTTATCTGGGTCATGGCTAGGTCCAGACCCGGTCCTTTCACAGTCCCGGGAAGTGGTTTGTGTTTTTTCCTAGGGACAAAGAACCAATTTGGATACCAAGACACTGATACGAAGAGTGCCACCTCCCTTGGAAGACGCAGCAGGGAGTTGTCGGAGTATCTTCGAGGGAATTGGACTGCAGAGGCAGAACGACTGTTCCGGAAGCTCCTTATCCAGATTTCCATCCTGAATGGCACCAGAGTCGACCCTGTCACCTTGAGAGACGTCACCTTTTGGTTGTCCAATGCCTTTTGCTTTTCTAAAGAATGGACTGGGATGCTGCTTTGGGGTGTCCTGATGTTTGCGGGTTGTGTACTTTGCCTCTGGTTGTTATGTTGTATCTCTCTTATAAGTCTGTAATGATTTCCTAGCAAACTGGTTTGCCGATACTTCCCCGGTTTAGGGACAGACCTAATGACTCTTACTATACCACCTCAAAGGATGACAGAGTAAGGAAACTCAATTTTGCTGACAGAGTGTCACAATACAGTGCAGGGGATGTTCCATACAGGATAGATTCCTGGAGAGCATGTCAAATTGCATGGAGGTTTTGTGTCATCTTGTCCTAACCTCCCCCTGATAAAAAAGATACAGAGATGGGTACAATGTCTCACAATTGATAAACAATTTGACCTCTGTTACAGCCAAGTCCGCCAGCAACATGCTGGTGGTATCTCCTCCTACTCCAGATCTCTGCAGAGACAGACTGGTGGTCATGTCTGATGGTAGCCCGATTTCCTATCAGTCACTTGTCAAAGGCTGCTCCCTCAGGCCGGGGTGTTCACTGACCAGATTTGCAGGACTTCATTTTTAATTAATAAAGAAGAGGGAGATGTAGGAAGCCGGCGGCGCTGAGCAGCGAAGGGGCCGCGGCGGCGCTGATACCGGCGGGGGGGGGGGGGGCCCGCTGCGGTGGCGCTCTTACCGGCAAGGGGGCCACAGCGACGCTCTGACCGGTGAAGGGCCGCCCGAGCTCTGACCAGCAAGGCCGCCCGAGCTCCGGGAAGACCGTCCAGCTCCGGGAAGGCCTGCGGCTCTGCCCCATTGCAAGATGGCACAGGACCGGCAGGCTGCCAGGGAAGAGAGCCTACTGCGCATGCGCAGCACTTTCCTCAGGCCCTCCTCAGGCAGTAGCCCCTCCCAAAGGGAAATATGCTAATGAGGCACTGCTTGTACCAATGAAGGGAAAATATGCTAATGACTGTGGCTTGTGGCACCAATGAACGGGCCACATGCAAATGAGGTGTGGGAGACAAGATGGGGGTGGGGGGTGTCTTGATGCCTTCTAAAGCTTAACAGAGCACGGTCCTGTTAGGTTTTGTGTATGAAGAGGAATTATCTTAAGGCTGGGGAATGAAGGGTTTCAAGTGAGACAGGTGGACCCAATGAGAGAGTCCCTTGAGCTTAGCAGCTGTAGGAGTTATGCGGATTACCTTAAAAGGACCCTGCCACTTTGGAGAGAGGGGTGAAGGTCGATGACCTGGAGGGGATAAAAGGACCTGGTCTCCAACATTAACAGGTAATGGACAGGAGACAGAGTGTGGTCGAGGTAGGTGATGGTCAGTGAAGTTCCATAGGAGAGAACAGAGATGAGAAAGTAATGGGGTAAGCAAATGATCTGGAAGGGAAGAGTTTTTGGGCAAGAAGCCAGGAGTTAGGACTGGACGTCCGTACATAAGTTCAAAAGGTGAGATGAGGTGAGGTCGCTTGGGGAGAGCTTGCAGCCTGAAAAGAGCCAGGGGCAGGAGCTTTACCCAGTCGAGATGAAGTTCCTGTGACAGTTTAACAAGAGTAGTTTTTAAGGAGCAGTTAGTTCTTTCTACCTTGCCTGAAGACTGAGGGCGGTAAGCGATGTGAAAGTGCCAGGGGATGTCTAGGGCCTTGAATAGGATCTGAAATACTTGGGAGGTAAATTCAGGTCCATTGTCTGATTAGAGAGAGACAAAAACACCAAATAAAGAGATGATCTCTTGGAGGAGAAGCTTGGAGAAGAAGATTGGAGACTGTCTGAGCCCTTTTGTTAGTTGTGGGAAATGTTTCTACCCACCCTGAGGTGTCCACCAAGACCAGGAGGTATGCCACAGGTGCAAAAGAAGGTCCTAGGGGCTGGTGAGATGGCTCAGCGGGTAAGAGCACCCAACTGCTCTTCCGAAGGTGATAAGTTCAAATCCCAGCATCCACATGGTGGCTCACAACCATCCGTAATGAGATCTGGCACCCTCTTCTGGAGTGTCTGAGGATAGCTACAGTGTATTTACATATAATAAAATAAAATAAGTCTTTTTTTAAAAAGAAAAAAGGTCCTATTTGGTGGCCCAAGGTTACAAGGGCAAATCCCTCCTTTTCTGTTACATAGAGGGGAAAAAGGACGAGTCAGGTTAGGAAGATGCAAAGCCGGGGCCCTAAGGAGGGCCTGTTGGAGCCTTTGAAAGGGCTTTGTTTTAAAAGAGGTTTGTGGGTGGGGTCTGACGCTGTTTCATATAGAGGGCAAGAAAGAAGAGAAAAGGAAGGGACCCACGAACGTAAAAAACTGGCATTCCCAAGAATGACAAAATTTCTTCCTTTTTTTTTTTTTTTTTTTTTTTTTTGGTTTTTCGAGACAGAGTCCAGAACTCACTTTCTAGACCAGGCTGGCCTCGAACTCAGAAATCCGCCTGCCTCTGCCTCCAGAGTGCTGGGATTAAAGGCGTGCACCAACATGCCCGGCAATTTCTTTCTTTGTAGATGGAACAGTTAGAGATTGAATCAGATTCTTTCTGTCTAATATTATAGCCTTATAGGTCAGGGTGATTGTTAGTCCCAAATAGGTTACCTGAGGAGTGGACAGTTGGACTTTACAGGGTGAGACCCTGTAGCCACGATTAGAGAGAAAATTCGGAAGAGCTGAGGTGTCAGTCTGGCTGATTTCTAGAGAAGGGCTACAGAGAAGGACATCCTCTAAGTATGATCTTAGATTTAGGAAGAGATATAGTAGGCCTGCCGGGCATGGTGGTGCACACCTTTAATCCCAGCGCTCAGGAGGCAGAGGCAGGCAGATTTCTGAGTTCAAGGCCAGCCTGGTCTACAGAGTGAGTTCCAGGACAGCCAGGGCTATACAGAGAAACCCTGTCTCGAAAAAAAAACCAAAAAAAAAAAAAAAAAAAAGAAGAAGAAGCTAAGACAGGCCCAAATAGATGTGGGCTATCCCGGAATCCCTGAGGTAAGACAGTCCAGGCCAGTTGGGTAGAAAAGTGGGTATCAGGATCTGTCCAGGTAAAAGCAAATATGTTTTGTGATTGGACATCTAGAGGAATAGAGAAAAATGCATCCTTAAGATCTAGGACTGAGAAATGAGAAGTACCTGAGGGGATAGTAGAAAGAAGTGTGTAGGGGTTAGCCACAACCAGGTGGAGAGGCACCACTGCAGAGTTGATACGTCTGAGATCTTGTACTAAGTGATAGGCACCATTGGGTTTCTTTACTGCCAGTATAGGGGTGGTAAAGGGAGAAGAGGTAGGGCAAATGAGTTTCATTCTCAGCAGGTCAGAGATGATTGGCTTGAGTCCCCTTGGCTCTGGAGAGAGAGAGGGTATTGAGCCTGGGTGATATACCTGGTAGGGTCCAACAATTGGATGACAACAAGCGAATGGTGTTTAGCAACAGAGGGGTTCTGGATATCCCAGACTTGGGGATCTACCTGTGAAGCTGGTAAAGGGAATGACATGGTATTGTTAGTAGGTCGGTTGGCTAAAAGGAGGAGCAGAGGAACCGCTGGTAAGCTTGAGTTCAGGGGAATATGGAGAGCAAAAGAAATAGAGGCTCCCAGCCTAGATAGGAGGTCTCTTCCCAATAAGGGAACAGGACATGTGGGCACTACTAAAAAGGAATGGGTGAGAGGTACACCCCTAAAAATGCAATTGAGTGGTGGGGTCTGATATGGGAGGTAAGGTTGTCCTCCTACCCTGACAATAGGAAAATGAGAGGGAGATGTTGCCCCCCAAAACTCTGTTAAGACCGAGTAAGTGGGCTCCGGTGTCCAAGAGGAAAGAGATAGGTTGCCCACAGACCATGATGTTTACCCTAAGCTCTCTGTTTGTGATGGCAGTGGACGGGTCAGAGGAGCCTGGGCCTCGTCAATCAGCCATAGCAAAGCCTAGGAGATCGTTTGGAGGGCTATCTGGGGGTGATGTCCCCCTGTTCTGTGTAACATGGGGGCATTCAACAGCCCAATGTCCCTCTTGTGTTGGTTTTTTTGTTTTGTTTTGTTTTGTTTTGTTTTGAGACAGGGTTTCTCTGTATAGCCCTGGCTGTCCTGGAACTCACTTTGTAGACCAGGCTGGCCTCGAATTCAGAAATCCTCCTGCCTCTGCCTCCTGAGTTCTGGGATTAAAGGCATGTGCCACCACACCCAGCTTGCCAATGTCCCTTTTGATGGCACCTAGGGCATGCCCCCCCCTCGGCTTGCGGAAATTAGGGCAGGCTTTGGCCCAATCACCTTGTCTACCGCACCTATAGCAGGTGCCCAGTGGTCCCTGGGTCTTAGAAGACCATGAGCTCAGGGTAACAACTTGGGCTAGTCAGACAGCCTTTGCCAGCATATGGTACTTCTGCTTTGGAACCCTCTCATCTCTCCCATGGTACACCTTGAAGGCCAGCACCAAGACATCTGACTGTAGAGCAAGGGGTCCACTCTACAATTTTTTAAGTTTAGCTTTTTTTTTTAAAAAAAAGATTTATTTATTTATTTAATGTAAGTACACTGTAGCTATCTTCAGATACTCCAGAAGAGGGTATCAGATTTCGTTACAGATGGTTGTGAGCCACCATGTGGTTGCTGGGATTTGAACTCCGGACCTTTGGAAGAGCAGTCGGCGCTCTTAACCACTGAGCCACCTCACCAGCCCTTAAGTTTAGCTTTAATGTTGGGGTAGATCTGGGGAAAGAAGTAAGTCATTAAGAGTTGTTTACCCTCTGGGTTCTCAGGGTCCAGATTGGTATATTGTAATAGAGCCCCTTTAAGGCATTCTAAAACCTGAGATGGATTCTCCTGTTTGTCTTGGACAACCTCTTGAAGTTCTTCAAAATTTACCAGCTTTAAAGCTGCTTTTCTTAGACACGCCAAAAGACATGTAACAAACCTGTCCCTGGCTAGAATACCACCTGCGGAATTATAATTCCATTGAGGATCTAGGTCAGGCACTGTCTCCGCCCGGATTGGATACGCTCTATCTGTTTGATGAATCTCGTCTGCATGAGCTCTCGCTTGTTCCCAAACTCGCCCGCATTCCTCGGGAAGCAAATTATTAGTAAGTATCATGTGTATATCATGAAAAGTCAAGCTGTACGACTGAGTGATATACTGAAACTCCTTGATAAAGGCAGAAGAATTAGAAGTATAGGAGCCCAATCTCTTCTCTATCTGAGAAAGTTCACTCAGTGAGAAGGGAACGTGTATTCTGACCAGACCATCTACCCCCGAAGCTTCTCTTAAAGGAAGGACAGTTGCTGGGTCGGACTCTTCTAGGGGTGGAGAACTTGGGGTTTTGGTCGTGGCCTTAGAGTGAGTGACAGGCAGTGTAAAAGCAGGCGCTGAGGTAGAGCGTCTGGAGGGGCCTGCAGGTGGCACAGGAGGAGGAGAGCTGGGGGTGACAGGCCCTGGGGAGTCTCGGTGGGAGAAAATGGAGGCATCAGTTTGGGTTCTAAATGGCGCAGAAGCAGGCCTACTGCAAAAAGGAGGTGGTTCATATGTTGGGTCCAGTATCATAGTATCGTCTAGTGGAAGTTGTGCAGGATTCATGGCTAACAGAAGTTGAGTTGGAGAGCAGGAAGAACACATAGCAGGATTGGAGCAGAGATGAATAAAAGACATTACATAGATAACCTCTTCCCATTTACCAGTTCGCTGGTAGTATGTGTTAAGACCCCTTAAAACAACTGGGTCTAAAGTGCCATTAAGTGGCCATTGGAAACCATTATCTAGTAAATATTGAGTCCAAACCTTATTGCAAAGAAATATCAATTTCGATGCCCTTAAAGGGGGCATCAGCTTCAAAGACTCGAGGTTTTCTAGGAGACATCCCAGCGGTGTATCTCGGGGTACATTTTGCCCATGATCTGGAAGTTCCTGGTATTTGTACCGTACCGGCGTCCTGAGAACAGCTCAGAAACCAGAAAGGAAATCAGTCAAGCTAGAGTGCCAGATCATCACAAGGACCTCTAGTGTCCACCCAGTAGGCCCTGGACCTACTGTGGAAAGTGCTCCGCCAGGGATTTCAGCCAGCCGCTAGGGCCCTGAGGAGAGAGAGCAACTTTCAGAAGAGAAGAGCAAGATCTAAATGGGCAATGTCTCTTCAGTTACTATATTGGCTGGAACGCTGCCCCTTAGTTCGCAGACCGACTGGCCAGGCCCTGTTCCGGGAACTGGGGGGCTCATTCTCACTGACAAGCCCTATCGATTGTATGCTAGTGTATGCGTGGGAATTTTTAGCAAACTGGTGAATGGGAGTGTGAAAGCCCAGCCTACAAGGCGTGTGGAAGTGACACAGCTCACTTATCTGTGGGCCCCGAGGCAGTGGCAGGCCACAGGCTGGAAAATGGAGAGCAACTGGGGCCCTCCCCCTCACTGGCCTTTATGTGAGTGCTGAGCCATTTCTCAGGCAATAGCTTTTGCATGAGAGCAGGACTTTTGGCAGAGGCTTAACAGTGGTTATGGGAGTTGGGTCACCCAAAGTTCTAGCCCAAAGGGAGGAGGAGAGTCGGCTGCGCAGAGTTGGCGAGGCTGCAGGGCAGTGGGATTCTGTTTCTTTTCTTTTCTTTTCTTTTCTTTTCTTTTCTTTTCTTTTCTTTTCTTTTCTTTTCTTTTCTTTTCTTTTCTTTTCCAAGACAGGGTTTCTGTATAGCCCTGAGTGTCCTGCAACTCACTTTGTAGACCAGGCTGGCCTTGAACTCAGAAATCCGCCTGCCTCTGCCTCTCAAGTGCTGGGATTAAAGGTGTGCATCACCACGCCCGGCGGGCAGTGGGATTCTTACCATGGATGCTGTGTCTGCCTCTGTGTCCACTGGGGTGGCCCCCGGGCACACCAGGCACTAGTGGCTGTTGCCCCCCCCCCCTTAATCCAATCTGAGTCACACGGCACCAAATGATATGAAAAATACCATGTGTGTGTGTGTATATATATATATATGTATGTATATATATATATATATATGTGTGTGTGTGTGTGTTTGTGTGTGTGTGTGTGTGTGTGTGTTTTGAGCACATTAACCAAACAGCAGAGCAGACCAGGCTAAGGTGATTCCATGTGGGAGAAGTTTATTGAGTGGGTAGGAGGGCAGAGAAGAGGAAAAAGAGAGAAAGAGGGGGGAGAGAAGAAAAAGAGAGCAAGGAGGGGGTGACTTCCTAATTATACGGAAAATGATGTCACACCATTGAGGGTGGGGACTGAGCCAAGTGGATTGTGGGATTGAAGGTCGTTGTCCTGGCAACTCAGGTCAAGGGTCACATAGTTAGGCAGGGCTTGGAGTGTCCTGGTACTAACCATTTCTCTGTGTAGCCCTGGCTGTCCTGGAACTCATTCTGTAAACCAGGCTGGCCTCCAAAGTGCTGGGATTAAAGACGTGTGTCGGGGCTGGTGAGATGGCTCAGTGGTAAGAGCACCCGACTGCTCTTCCGAAGGTGATAAGTTCAAATCCCAGCATCCACATGGTGGCTCACAACCATCCGTAACGAGATCTGGTGCCCTCTTCTGGAGTGTCTGAAGACAGCTACAGTGTACTTACATGTAATAAATAAAATAAATCTTTAAAAAAAAAAAAAAAAGACGTGTGTCACCACTGCCCTGGCTCTTTATTTTATTTTGAGACAGGGTTTCTCTGTGTAGCCCTGGTTGTTCTGGAACTTGCTCTGAGGACTACACTGGCCTCAAAATCTGAGATCAGCCTGCCTCTGCCTCCTGAATGCTTTGATCCACTGAAGCTGCCACCACCCCCACCTTTCCTTTCTTTGTTTCTTTCTTTAATTTTTATTTTAAGTGTATGGGTATTTTGCCCACATATGGAGGATCACCACTTCCTCAGACACCAGGCACACATGTGGAGTACAGACATATGTCCAGGTAAAGCACTTAGATCAATTAAATACATCTTAAAAATTTTTTTAAAGTTTTTGCACTTGGTAGGTAGAGGCAGGCAGATTTCTGAGTTCGAGGCCGGCCTGGTCTACACAGTGAGTTCCAGGACAGCCAGGACTACACAGAGAAACCCTGTCTTCAAAAACAAACAAACATATAAAAAAGTTATATAATTGAGATAGTTTTATTATCATGACTCCAGGAAAGACAGGAGACTTGGTCACAATAACTGAGAGAGAGAGAGAGAGAGAGAGAGAGAGAGAGAGAGAGAGAGAGAGAGAATATATTTGTATATCTGTGTGTGGGTATGAGCATGTCATTGTTAAGTATATTTATGTATCTGTGTGTATGGGTATTTGTATGTCACTGCAGGTGCTCTGGAAGACCAGAGAGGTCTGCTCTCTTTGAGGCAGGAGTCAACAGTTGTAAACTGCCCAATGGGAATTGTTCTGGGAATTGAACTCTGACCCTCTGTAAGATCAAACCAGAAAGACCCCTACTCCAAACACGGGCTGTTCGCACACCCCAAGAATCACGAGAGACCCATCTTGATGCAAACTGAAAGAGGATTTTTAATCGGAGCTCCAGGACGACCCCGTATCCCACGCAGGAGACAAGGGAGTCGACCTCGACCTGAAATTTTACAAAGCTTATAGAGGCAAAAACCACAAACTCGGGGGGGGGGGGGGGGGAGGTAATTTACCTAACAGTTAAGTCATGTGCTACCTTAGGCAACTTCCTGGGGTGTTGAAACATTCCACAGAGGGCGTTGGAACATTCAGAGGACTTTGGACTATTCTGTGATTGTTTAAGGAAAAGCTTGCCCTGTAGCTAGGGTCAAGGGTTCAGTTCCTTATATTAGCTTAAAAGTTCACCTTTCCTCCTGACACAAGGGACTCCATTTTGTCTTTGGTTACGTACTACTCTTTCATTCCCCACTTCTTCTAGTAAATAGTCCTAATCTTAGGACTGGTTATGATCTTTTCCCTGACATACCTGATTCTTAGGGTATGGTACTGTTGCCTCAAAAATGAAAGGCAGCACTGCACTACTTTTTGTTCTAACAAAGGCGACTAGCCTATCTAACACACATGACATGGACTTATAATTTAAAAGCAGAAGCAATATCAAAAGGGGTCCCATAAGAGTAGAGAGTAGGGTGGCCTTTTCACAGTCTCAAGGTTTTCTGCACGACAGCATCAAATGTAGACCAAATCTCTAATTTGGAAGAGATGTGGGGGTTGCAGGGTCTCCGGTCTCCTTCTCTTGAGTAGGTCTTCTGCTTCTATGTTCGCTGTCTCACTCACTTGAGCACCTTGTTGAGCCTAGAGAATAAAGGCTGGGAAAGCAGCAGTCAGCACTATGTACAGAGGCAATTTTTACCAGTGGAGAGGGTCCCCCATAGAGTAATTTCTAGGGAGGTCAGACCAAACTGTCCAAGGGTGTTCTTAACCCTGAAGGGCACAAAGGGTAGGAGTGTTATCTAACCATTAAAGCCAGTCTCTGCTGTCAATTTCCTTCAATGGGTCCACCCATATTTTTTAACTGTCTTGAACCTTGGAGCCTGTATGTACAATGTAACTTTTAATCAATCTCCAATATCTTGGCCATTTCCTGACTCACTTACATGGGCAACAAAGTTTATCTTGGTTATCCCGAGCCTCATTTTCTTTGATCAGTCCGAATTTGTCTATAACTTGATAGTGGTCTCTCTGACATCATAATAATCTTTAGGCTCTTTGACTGCCAGGATCACTGCTCCTTGGACCGCCTGTTTGGCGGTTAGATCTGCCATCCGATTCTCTTTAGCCACAGCATCTTATGTCTTTCACTGCAGATGTCAACAACCCTTTATCTTTATATTACTTTGTGTAGTAGCAAAATCATGCCTGCTGTCAGTGTAGACTTCCCCTTTGTCATTCGAAGAGCTTGTATCAGAGTCACAAGTTCAGCTTTATGGGCTGATATCTCTTCAGGGAAGTTGCTGACCTAGATCACTTGCTTCCTGTCCACCACTGCTGTCCCTGCCTTCCGCTTACCTTTAGCCATGAAGCTACTGCCATTCGTGTATCAGCTCAGACTCCAAGGCCAAGGCTGATCTTCCAGATCATTTCGAACACCAGGTTCTTCTGCCAGAATATCAGCACAGTGATGAATGATCAGTCCCAGACGGTAGGGTAGCGGAAATAAGGACAGCAGGGGGAGCACATAAGAGCATTGGTCATCCATTGATCAGGAGCTGTTGGATAATGCTTTCACGAACATGGGGTGTCACTATGAGCTTATCAGCATCCTTGACAAGCAGGGCTATGGCAGCAACAGTTTTCAAACAGGAAAGCCACCTGCTGGCAACAGGGTCTACCTTCTTCGATAGACAAGTCACTGGCCTATTTCAAGGTCTCAAAGTCTGAGTAAGGAGTCCTCTGTAACTCCTCTCTCATCAGGCAAGGCCAAGGCCATTAGTAAAGTCTTTTTAAAACTTTTTTGAAAGATTTATTTTATTTATTATATGTAAGTACATTGTAGCTGTCTTCAGACACTCCAGAAGAGGGTGCCAGATCTCGTAACGGATGGTTGTGAGCCACCATGTGGTTGCTGGGATTTGAACTTATCACCTTCGGAAGAGCAGTTGGGTGCTCTTACCCGCTGAGCCATCTCACCAGCCCTTTTTAAAACTTTTTAAAGGCTTTCTGACGATCTGGAATCCACACAAATACCTCCCGTTTCTTGGTTAGGGGGTACAATGGGGTAGCTAAGGTTGCAAACCCAGGTATCCAGAGCCTGCAGAAGCCAACAGTGTCCAAGAATTTTTAGAGCCTTAAATAAGTAGCTTCAGTCCGATATAGTTGAGGCTTTTTAGCTGAGGCTCAGTACCCCAACTAACTTAATTTTGTTAAGCACACTGGTCTTCTGTTGCCCAGATTTCCTGATCTGGATACCTGATCTGTCTAGGTCCTGTCTTCTCTTTTCTTCTGGGGCCAAGATTCTAGTCTATGATCCCTCCTGTTTTCTTTCTTTTGCCTCCCGCCTCTTTCTCTCTCTCTTAATACACCTTCTCTGTCTCTTCCACTAGATTACATAACCTGTTGAACCTCTACATGTAAGGCCCCTGTCTTACCTTTCTTACCTTAGCCCAAATTAGTTCTATCTTGAGGTACCTCAGAGATCAGAGCCTGGCTTTAAGATTTTTTTTTTTTTTTTTTTTTGGTTTTTCGAGACAGGGTTTCTCTTTATAGCCCTGGCTGTCCTGGAACTCACTTTGTAGACCAGGCTGGCCTCGAACTCAGAAATCTGCCTGCCTCTCCTTCCCGAGTGCTAGGATTAAAGGCATGCGCCACCACGCCTGGCTAAGATTTTCAAACTCTCTTTATCTTTTAGCCATGATGTAGTTCCAAACAGGATGAGTTAAAGGGTCTCTCTTGTTCCTTGGTTGCGAAGAGTGTCCGTAGCTGGAGGCTCTGATTCGAGAGAAGTCTTTACTTTCAATTTCTCTTGTAACACCAGTGCACAACCACAATTTTGGGGAGCAAAACTCAATCTTAACAATGTAAACAACTTATTTTCTTTAAAAATCAATCCTAAAAACATTACTTGTTACATGTTTGGATTCTAACTTTTCTGTTACCAATGTTACAAACTTTTGATCATAATTAATAACTTATGAGCCAACAATCTATAACCAAGACATATAAAAACTTTTAACATCATTCAGAAACAAAACTGAAATGGTTGCATACATTTGCTTATTTAAACCAAACAAGATTCTCAATTTTCCTCAGCTATAATTTCTAGAGAGGAGCTCCTTGTTACCTGATGGATCACAAGCACAGAGATTATTCTAGGAGAAACAACCATTAATTCCAGAATACCTGTTTATCAGTGTTTTGCAACAACCATTTTAATTGCTGTTCCTTTAAGAGCCTCAGAGCTGTTGTTTCTTTAAGAGCTGCGAGTTAGCCGGGCGTGGTGGCACACGCCTTTAATCCCAGCACTCGGGAGGCAGAGGCAGGCGGATTTCTGAGTTCGAGGCCATCCTGGTCTACAAAGTGAGCTCCAGGACAGCCAGGGCTATACAGAGAAACCCTGTCTCGAAAAACCAAAAAAAAAAAAAAGAGCTGCGAGCCACCGCCGCTGTCTTGACCCTGAGCAACTTTTCTGCTTAGGGCAGTCTGGCAGGCACGGGGGTCACCCTCCTGCACCGCTGGCCTCGTCCCACTACAAAGGCCCACGCTTGGGGTCTAAAGCGGCACGCTCAAACACACAAGACTCACACAGACACACAAGAGCTGCTGTTCCTTTAAGAATCGCAGAGCCGCTGCCTGCCGCCACCACCGCCGCCACCACCGCAACCCCGAGCAACTTTTCCGCTGGACAGTAGCTGCTGGCAGGCGCGGGAGTCGCCCTCACATGCAGTGGTGCTCTCTCAGCGGGCTGGTAGGCCTCTGGCCAGAGCCCGCAGCAGCTGGGAGGGGAGGGGCAGATGCCAAGCCCTGCATCAGGCCTCAAGCCGCACTCCAACTGCATGAAGTTCCATTTATTTTTCCTTTACCAGAAACACAAATCCACACATATAAACAAAACAGAGACACTGCCGGCACACACACAAAGATGGCAGACACAAACGTAAAGAGAAAAAGAAACCAAAACCTACGTTGACTTCATGTCGACCAGAGTCAGCCAGCCTAGATTCAGGACGCTGACACAGATCGTCAAGGAGAAGGACTATCTTCTGACTATTCTCACGGGGTTCTACCAGGCGTCCCTGATCCTCCCCCTATCCTCCTGGGACCTCTACCAGAGCTAACAGACAGTGGACACCTGGACACGTCTATCCTTATCCACTCTGCTCTCCCTCTCGGAGAGCAGCCTCACTGAGCGTCTGCAAAACTGAAACTGTGATTGCACCAGATTTCCAAACAGAATACAGACTCAGCACAGGGACAACGCAGAGAATCTTACTTCTAAGTGGGTCTAGGACCCCTGGGTGGTCGCGCAAATCCTGGGACGAGCCCACAAATGTGACACCCCTCCTGCTGGTCACTGGGTCCTCATGGTCCACAGTGACAGTTGCCCATAGAAACTGCGCGCATTTCAAAATGCCTTCCGATTCCACATAGACAACCAGAACCACAGAAAGCCCCATGTCTACAAGCACTGTCATCTGAATTCCACATAGATGACCCAGAACCAAACTTAGGCAGATTTACACTCAGGCATCACTGTGTTTCAGAAACAAAGGATTAGACACATAACAAACTAACACATAAGTACATTTTCATTTCAGAAAAACAGAAAACAGAAAACACACTCAGAACACCGGCTGGCACACACACACTCCAGAGGGGATCCCATACCTCCAGGGGGTCTTCAGGGTTCTGGGGTGTCATGAATTTCCCGGCCAATGCACCAAATGTAAGATCAAACCAGAAAGACCCCACTCCAAACACGGGCTGTTTGCGCACCCCAAGAATCACGAGAGACCAGTCTGTCTTGATGCAAACTGCAAGAGGATTTTTAATCGGAGCTCCAGGACGACCCCGTATCCCACGCAGGAGACAGGGGAGTCAGCCTCGACCTGAAATTTTACAAAGCTTATAAAGGCAAAAACCACAAACTCAGGGAGGGGGAGGGGGAGGTAATTTACCTAACAGTTAAGTCATGTGCTACCTTAGGCAACCTCCTGGGGCTTTGAAACATTCCACAGAGGGCGTTGGAACATTCAGAGGGAGTTGGACTATTCTGTGATTGTTCCAGAAAAAGCTTGCCCCGTAGCTAGGGCCAACGGTTCAGTTCCTTATATTAGTTTAAAAGTTCACCTTCCCTCCTGACACAAGGGACTCCATTTTGTCTTTGGTTATGTACTACTCTTTCACCTCTAAGACAGCAGAATGTGTTCTTATCCATTAAACCATCTCTCTAGCCCATAATAAATAATTTTAAAGCCTTTTTTTTATCACTATAGAAAATGTTCTGGTGCTGGAGAGATGGCTCAGTGGTTAAGAGCACCGACTGCTCTTCTGAAGTTCATGATTTCAAATCCCAGCAACCACATGGTGGCTCACAACCATCTGTAACCCTCGTCTGGTGCATCTGAAGACACCTACAGTGTACTTAGATATAATAATAAATAAATCGAGCCGGGCATGATGGCGCACGCCTTTAATCCCAGCACTCAGGAGGCAGAGTCAGGCGGATTTCTGAGTTCGATGACAGCCTGGTTTACAAAGTGAGTTCCAGGACAGCCAGGGCTAGACAGAGACCCTGTCTTGAAAAACCAAAATAAATAAATAAATAAACAAACAAACAAACAAATAAATCTTTTATAAAAAGAAATTTTCTTTTTTTTTTTAAGATTTATTTATTATTATATCTAAGTACACTGTAGGTGTCTTCAGATGCACCAGACAAGGGTTACATGTATGTTTCTGCAAGAGAGCTCCTGCTAGCCTGCCCCATCTGTAAAATGAGACCACAAACCGGACTTGGGACTGAGGTCTCTCAGGAGCAGTCCTGGCTTCCATCTGCTTGTGACATCTGCACATCTGCTCTCTTCCACCCTCATTGGTGTGGGGTGCTTATTGCAGAAAGATTCCCACAGCACTGACTTTAAACACTGTATATGCCTAAACATCTAGGCAGCCCTGGTCTAATTATACTAACAAGTTGGGGTACTGGGGAGGGAGAGGGGAGATAGAGAGAATATGTGTCTTCCCTCCTTCCTTCTAGGTTACACAGAATATAGCTTGGTGGCCTTGAACATCCCCTGGTCCCTATGTGGGGCAGTCAGGAGAGAACCCCCTTCACTTACTTTCCTCTGTAGGGCATAGGGCAGGTTCAGGAGCTTGGAGGCATCCTTAAAACCAAAGCTCTATAGCATTTCCCCTTGTTATTTGGTTCAAGCTAAACTACAGAGGCTTTTCTATCCTCCCTCCCTCCCTCCCTCCCTTCCATTTATTTATTTATTTATTTATTTATTTATTTATTTATTTATGTATTTATGTATTTATTTATGTATTTATGTATTTATTTATTTATTTATTTATTATATGTAAGTACACTGTAGCTGTCTTCAGACACTCCAGAAGACGGCATCAGATTTCCTTACAGATGGTTGGGAGCCACCATGTGGTTGCTGGGATTTGAACTCAGGACCTTTGAAAGAGCAGTGCTCTTAACCGCTGAGCCATCTCACCAGCTCCCCCTTCCCTTTTTTAAATACTGAGGGTTTTGCGCATACAAGAGAGGAACATTATAACTTAGCTCTAGATAGGAATCTTTAGTTGTTAAGCTTTGGAAATTTGTTCCCACAGCATGAGACTGAAGAGCACATTGTCTGAGAAAACAGATACTGTGCTAGGGAGTGGGTCTGAGGGTTTCTAGTCAGTCTGGAAGTAGGGCAAATTCATGTTTTTCAGCAACTAGATCCTCCCAGTGTAGCAATTATTCCTCCAGAAGATCCACAGATGGACCTAAGAGTGTCATAGAAATTCAGAACCTGCCAGGTGTGTTGGTATATACCTATAACTGTGTAACTGGGGTTGAGCCTGGGGTTGGGGGTTTGAGCTGGGGACCAGTTGTCTAAGGGTTCTTCCATGAGGGTCAACTGTCCAGGGAGTCAGGCTCTTTCCAAGAGGTGAATAAACAATTGGACACCTAAGAATAGAAGGAGCAGAGACTCAGAGAAAGCAAAAGTAGGTGATTCAAGCAGGAAGCAAGTACTCTTCAGGAGGGGTGGGGTCTCTGGAGCCAAGGGGATGGAGGTATCAGGAAGGATAACTGAGTGTTTTGTGACATGAGTGTGCTGTGCTCTGACCTCTCCCCCAACTCCCTATTGCCAAGTGACCCTCTCTCAGGGTAAAGTTAGACTTCTTTATGAAGGTAAAAGGGTGGTGACTAAGCTGGCTTCTCCAGGCCGTGTGTACAGGGATTATGGCTCCTTAGAGGGACTTCCTTCTTAGAGGTTGGAGGATGACAGATAAAACTCCAGAGGTGGGGCTGGAGAGATGGCTCAGCTGTTAAGAGGTCCTGAGTTCAATTCCCAGCAACCACATGGTGGCTCACAATCATCTGTAATGGGATCTGATGCCCTCTTCTGGTGTGTTTGAAGAGAGCAATAATGTTCTCATATACATAAAAACAAAAACAAACAAACAAACAAAAACCGTCCAGGGGCATGGTCATAGTAGGTTTCCATGAAGACCACCATTTGGTAATTTAATGACCTCAGTGTGCTGAGGGATGAGCCGGGAACTCAGTGAGGACACAAGGACAGAAATTGAAGGCCATGAAGAGTATAACCTTGAGTCCTATGAAAGAAGCCTGCCATGGCGGCACAGTCTTTAATCCTAGCACTTGGAAGCAGATGGATCTCTGTGAGTTCAAGGCCAGCCTGGACTACAAATTGAATTCCAGAACAGCCAGGGCTGTTTATACAGAGGAACCCTGTCTCAAAAAACTGAAATAAGTAAATAAATGAATGAATAAATAAACAAATAAAGGGTTGAATTATTTTTCCTAAATATAAATTTTAAAGTATTTTATTAAAAAGGCTTATATTTAATATTTCTTAGGCTTCCTACTACAATAAGGGTAAGGGGCCCCTTCTCTGATTAATTGACTGTCACTGCTGAGTTTAGTGGTTAATCTCAGTGAGATTTCCATGTGGTATAATGAGATCCAAGTTGGACTAGATCCCATCAGCCAACCCAAACGGGTCCAAACATTGTAACCCTAGTACTCAGGAAGTTGAGACAGGAAGATCAAGAATTTCAAGCCAGCCTGGAAAAAAATAGTGGGTATTTTTGTTTGTTTGTTTGTTTGTTTTAGATTTATTTATTATGTAAATAGTGTTCTGCTTGCATGTATGCCTGAAGAGGGCACCAGATATCACTATAGGTAGTTGGGGGGGGGGCACCATGACCTCTGGAAGAGCATCCAGTGCTTTTTTTTTTTTTTTTTTTTTTGGTTTTTCGAGACAGGGTTTCTCTGTATAGCCCTGGCTGTCCTGGTGCTCATTTTGTAGACCAGGCTGGGCTCGAACTCAGAAATCCACCTGCCTCTGCCTTCCGAGTGCTGGGATTAAAGGCGTGCGCCACCACTGCTCGGCTTCTTTCTTTCTTTCTTTCTTTCTTTCTTTCTTTCTTTCTTTCTTTCTCTCTCTTTCTCTCTTTCTCTCTTTTTTCTTTCCTTTCCTTTTTCCTTTCCCTTTCCCTTTTCTTTTCCCTTTCCCTATCCCTTCCCTATCCCTTCCCCAGGTTGTGCAAATTCAGGGGAATTCCTTTGTCCTCTCGGAGCCCCCTGCTGAGGATGGAGTCTTGCCCCAAGACGAGGACAGCTATCCATAGTGAAAACGCTGCATTCCGATTATATGAGTATATACTTCTGTTGGAATCAGATCAGTTCCTTTAGGTGAAGATTGTGATTAACAGATCAGACAGCAATTAACAGCTTTTAAAAACGTTTTCATTTTTAATTACAAGTGGCACACAAGTGCCAGAGGAAAGCAGAAGAAAGGGTTGGTTGGAGCCACTCAATGTAAGTGCTGGAAACTGAAATTGTGTCCTTAGCAAGAGTGGTTCCTGTTCTTAAACAATGAGCCATTTCTCCTGCCTGAGTCAGAATAACTCATCAGAAGACATTTCCAGACTGATAATGGCAGACCCACCCTTGAACTAAGAGGGCTTGTGTGTAACTATTGGCCCCAGTTTGAATTCACTGGACCCCTTCACCTGTTCTGATTAAATTGTCTCTGCTTTTCACCATTGTCCTCTTCCTCCTTCTGGATACAGGGTGTCACAGTGTAGCCCTGGCTGACCTGGAACTTGTTTTGTAAACTAGGCTGTAAACTCATACAGAACTGCCTGTCTCTGCCTCTCCAGTGCTAGAATTAGAGGGGTACACCACCACACCCAGCTTTCATCTTCTTTTAATTAATATGTTATTTCATGTGTATGTATATTATGTCTGTGTGCATGTATGTGTACTAAGTGTATTCAGCCAGGTGTGGTGGCACATGCCTTTAATCCCAGCACTCAGGAGGCAGAGGCAGGCAGATATCTGAGTTCGATGCCAGCCTGGTCTACAAAGTGAGTTCCAGGACAGCCAGGGCTATACAGAGAAACACTGTCTCAAAAAACAAACAAAACAAAACAAAAGGGCTGGTGAGATGGCTCAGTGGGTTAGAGCACCCGACTGCTCTTCCAAAGGTGATGAGTTCAAATCCCAGCAACCACATGATGGCTTACAACCACCTGTAACAAGATCTGATGCCCTCCTCTGGTGCATCTGAAGTCAGCTACAGCGTACTTATGAAGAATAATAAGAAATGAATCCTTGGACTGGAGAGACCAACCAGAGCGAGCAAGGCTGTCCGGAGCGAGCGGAGCTGAACGGGGATGGCCGGAGCAAGCAGGGACAGCTGGAGCGAGTGGGGCCAAATGGGGACGGCCAGAACGAGCGGGCCCAACCGGAGCAAGCGGAGGCGATCGGAGCAAGCGGGGCCGACTAGAGCGAGCAGGGCTGGCTGGAACAAGCGGGGGGGGGGGGGGGGGGGGGGGGGGTATACGGGGGCAGCCGGGAGCGAGTGGGGCTGGCTGGAGCCAGGGCTTTTGCTCTAAAATTCTTTCTTTCTTTTTCAGTGAGGTAATTTTTTATTGTCTGAACTACATACAAAATATTGATTTTTTTTTTTTTACAACTAAACTACTAGCTCTTTAGAAATCTCTGTCATTCTACGGAGCTAGTCTACCTTTCTCTTGAACTCCTCCAAGAGGGCCCCTTAGCTCTCTTTCCTAGACTACTGTTTTACCTGTGTCCTGCCAGCTGCTTCGCCTGTTCCTGCAAGCCCAGAAAGAAAATCCCTATCTCTTACCTGGAGCTCATTCCATAAAGTCAAGTCAGAGGGAGAGGGTAAAATTCTTTTTTTTTTTTTTTAAGATTTATTTATTATTATATGTAAGTACATGCTAGGTGACTTCAGACACACCAGAAGATGGTGTCAGATCTTATTACAGATGGTTGTGAGCCAACATGTGGTTGCTGGGAATTGAATGTAGGACCTATGAAGAGCAGTCAGTGCTCTTAACTGATGAGCCTTCTCTCCAGCCCCTAAAATTCTTTTTACAAGACAGTTCACAGTCCTGCAGCAAACTGTGCACTATGTGCAGACTACTAGGCACAATACAGTTTGATTTTGCATTTGCTGTTCCCTAACTGCCAGTGCCATTTCCTGGTAGGGTTCCTTGCTCAGCTGTTGCTCAGCCCGGGGCCCTTAGACTTTACTCTGGGTGAGTGTTCACCCACAAGCTCTCTAGCCCTTACATGGGCACTGCAGGGAGTGCTTCTGCCTGTTTTTCACCTGGAAAGCATAACAACCCCCCTCCACAGGGACACACTCAGAGGGCTGTGGATGGGCAGAGAGAGGAGAGGGGGCTCTGAGCCCAGGCTGGGTCAGCCAGTAGAGCATACTTCAGTACTGACCACGTCTGCTGCCCATAATGACTGTGGGATGCTTCAGCAGGCACGGAGCAGTACACTCAAAGTCCCAAATGACCTCTGTCGCTTTAAAGGAGGGTCCCCTGCAGCTGGGATTTGGAGGGCTCAGCCTGGATTCCACAGCAACAAAGGGTCTCCTTTGGCTTGGCTACTGTGCTCCCTTCCTCTGTGACCAACACCCTTCACCTCCCCTTCAGTCTTCTTCAATGCCTTGTAGCTTGCTAGCTTACCTCTCCCTTCCCCTTACTTTGTAAAACAGTTAAGAGATAAAAGCAGGAATGGTTCAGTTTTCTATTCCTAGCCTCCTGTCTCCCCTCCCCCAGGGCGCAGCAGGGTGACCAGATGCTAACTTCTTCTGCAGATATTCCATATCTTTGATACAATTAATTTTAGTTTTCTATGGGAGTGGGAAGGAGATCAGAGGGGCTTATTGATCCCCTAGCTGGAGTTACAGGTGGTTATGAGCCACTTAACATGGCTTCTGGGAACTGAACTTTCGTCCTCTAGAAGAGGAGCAAGGGCTTTTAACCTGTGGCTATCACTCTCTCCAACACAAGATGTGAATTTCTCTCACTCAATCAAAAAACAAAAACTCCAGCTTTCCTAACAGGGTACCCAACCAAAGCAGAATACTTTCCTTTTTATTGAGGGGAAAGGGGAGGTGTTGAGAAAGGATTTCCTGTGTATCCCTGGCTGCCCTGGAACTCACTTTGTAATGGAAGCTGGCCTTGAACTTACATATCCACTTGCTGGTGGTGCCTTTCTTTCTTCCTAGTGCTGAGATACAGGTGTGCTCTGCCCCACTAGCCCTGTCTCATGTGACCACAGTACACCACAGTCACTTTTTTTTTTTTTCTGAGACAGGGTTTCTCTGTGTACCCCTAGCTGTCCTGGAACTCACTCTGTAGACGAGGCCTTGAACTCAGAAATCTGCCTGCCTCTGCCTCCCGAGTGCTGGGATTAAAGGCATGTGCCACCACGCCCGGCTCACAGTCACTTTCAGTAGGGATGCTTTACGTTTCCTAATGACCAATTTATATATCCATCTACCATTAGAACAGTGGGTGGATGCAGTCCCACACTTCAGTGAACCCTGGCAGGATAACAAAGGAAATAGTTTGCCTGCAGGCTGGGGCTATTTTTGGAGAGTTTGGAGGCTCCTTGGGGACATTCCTAATCTGGGCTCCATCACCCTGAAAGAAGCTTTTTGATCTTTGTCTGGCAAAAGGATAAATACATCCGTCCCAACTTTTTTTAACATTCTCTAACACAGGAGGTGGTCCTGTCGTTCTAATTTGCATAATGTTTTAGAAATCCTATAGCATGTAGCACTTTTTTTTTCCAACTTTTTTTTTTTTTTTGGTTTTTGGAGACAGGGTTTCTCTGTGTAGCCCTGGCTGTCCTGGAACTCACTTTGTAGACCAGGCTGGCCTCGAACTCAGAAATCCACCTGCCTCTGTCTCCCAAGTGCAGGGATTAAGGTGTGTGCACCAGGACCACCCTGGTCCCTTATCACTTTCCTGAGAAGGCAGGTAATACTGATGTGGGGAGCACTTTACTAGTATCTGTATGTCAGGCTGGTCTCACTTATGATTTTCTTGTTCTAGCCTTGCCAGCATTGGGACTTCAGCTGAGATCCACTATACTTAGCTTTACATGTTAGGCTGCAACCTGTCCTGGTGTTAATTTGTTCTTCTTTGGTTTTTTCGAGACAGGGTTTCTCTGTATAGCCCTGGCTGTCCTGGAACTCAGAGATCTGCCTGCCTTTGCCTCCCCAGTGCTGGGATTAGAGGCAGGGGCCACTGGTGTCCGGCTTATTTTTGTACACATGTTTTTAATGCATTGTTTTACTTTTGTTGTTGCATCGAACCCCTCTAAAAAAAGCCTCAAGTTCTCTTTTTGGGTTTTCAGATTGCAACTATATCTTTAATATGTTTGGAATATATCCCTTTGGTACCCAGTTCATCTAACACTGACATGAAACTCGGTTACTCAAAGAGCACCTTCCCGTTTCCATTTGGTCTCTTATACTTTTGCGGCAGTTTATGGTTGTGGTGTGAGGGGTCCTGAGGGCAGCTGGAGGTTCGATTCTTCCAGGCAAGGTCAGAGTGCACCTTCGAGCGTACATATTGCTGTACGATGGCCTATAAATTACAGTTCGCATCTACTCTATTCTTCGTTTTGCGTGGCCCGTCTGTTCGGTCCCCACTTCTTGAGTTCTTCTTCTGCTTCCTGTCTCCAAATGAGTCCCACGTAACACTTCTATATGCTCCCATGCCTTCCACATGAAAATTTTATGTGTCCCATGGTGTCTCCCCTACGACCATTTTCCCCAACTTCCAAAGCTTCGTGACCCCGGTCCAGTGTCCTTTCGTGTTCCGTTTGGCACCTCTGCCCTGAACTGACCCAAGTTCCGAGTGATCCCTCTGCTCCGTACCCGATCTAGTGTCCTGCGTGGCCCAGTCGCCGGGCATCACACCTCGCCCCCGTGTCTCCCACGTGACGTCTGTCGTCTGGTACCCCAAAGCGTTCGACAGGACCCTTCATCCTTTGCCGCCCGTCCCCTCAAGCTGAGTGATCCCCAGTTAATCCGAGTCCCCTTCCAATGAGACCTTTCCGGGCTCCTGCTGTTCGCCTCCACTCTGGCCAAGGTGACGCGGTCCAGCATCCTCAGGGACCTAGACCGCAGGCCGGCTCCCCGCGGGGCGGGGCCTCGGAGGCGGAAGTGCCCGGGGCGCTGGCGGCAGGTCTATCCGAGCCATGGGAGCTCCGGGCAGAGGCAGTGGCGGCGGCCGCAGAGGCGGCGAGGGCTGCCCAGGCAGGGGCGAGCGGCGCGGGACGCGGGAGGGGTAGCTCGGGCTGAGCGCCGAGCCATGGGCCGGGTTGGGGCCGGGGGCACAGCGCGGGAGGCAGCAGCCGGGTCACTGCTGCTGCTGCTGCTGCTCCTGGCTCGGCCTCCGCCTGCCGCCGCCAGCAACAGCAAGGAGAGCGGTGAGCCCGCGGGCCTACAGCGCCATCCGCGGCGCGGGCCGGGGGCGGGCGGGAGGCGGGGATTGTGACTCACGGGGGGCGCCTGTGCGTTCACCTGGCGTGGCGTTGAAACGAGGGTTTCCTCCTGGGTTGCGCCCCCTGCGGGCGTCCGGAACAGAAAAAACCCCCATGCCCGCTTTTCCGTTCCGGGCCCGCCGAGTTCGCTCACTTGGAGCGAATCCTACCGGTCCGTCTCTCCTGGGCTTTAGAGACGCGACTGTGGCACCCAAGAGCTGGGAGGTAGAGGAACCTTTCTATCTCCGAAGAATAGCTGAACCGTGGTAACGCAAGGGCCGGTATCTGGTAGAAGGGTTGAGCTAGAGAAAGTTGGGCAGACCCTGGACTGGGGAGGGAGGGGGGTCTAACCACCATTAAGTTTATATTCCAATTCCAGGAAGGTCACTCTTGATTGCTGATTTTGCTTCTCACCGACTGTGCTGCCAGCTGGTCCTAAAGAAGCTGGCTGACCAGAATGGATGTAAAGAAAGGGTACTCCCTTATAGGGGAGCTTCCTAACTGCTTTTTGTATTTTTACTCCGTAAGTGGGAACGCATTGGACTACAGTTTAAGGAGGCAGTTAGATCTTTGACCCTCTGTGTTCTGCCTACCCGCAGACATTTAGAAATAGGAAAGATGAGTACCTTTCCTTCTCTTGTCCGGCGGGGAAACTCCCCGGGAGACCTTTGTGCTACCTGGTGTTCCTTGGATCGTTCCTGATGCTGACTGTACATCCCATTTCCAACCCTTCCTCCCTTGGAGCTCTTGTTTCTTTTTTTAAAGATTTATTTATTTATTTATTATATGTAAGTACACTGTAGCTGTCTTCAGACATTCCAGAAGGGGGAGTCAAATCTCATTAGGGATGGTTGTGAGCCACCATGTGGTTACTGGGATTTGAACTCAGGACTTTTGGAAGAGCAGTCAGTGATCTTAACCGCTGGGCCATCTCACCAGCCCGGAGCTCTTGTTTCTTTGAGGGTTGTTGCCTTTGGTTTCTGAGCTTGGTATAGTTTGAAATGAAAGGCAGTGTTCCCTAAAAACCTGATAAATTGCTCCATACCACATTCTATTTGTTCCTCCTTCTCCAGCCCTGGGATTAAGCCCAAATGAGTGTCGGTGGCTAGGTGGGCGACAAGTGGCTCTGTGGCCATAGCTGCTTCGACGTGTGGGTAGTATCTCTGACAGTTTGGGTTTGGAAGGTGTGGGGCAGAGTACCTTTGCTTAAATTCCCAGGGAAAGTTCAGGACTTTCTTTTCCCACTCTCTACTCAACCTTATGCCAGTGGGGGTGGTGTCTGGGGCAGGCAGGGCTCACCCTACCATGCCAATTGTCCAGGTCCTGTATGTTCAACAAAGTAAGTGTATGTCTCATCAAGGTAGTCTGGAGACTCTCATGTTATTTAGACATGAGAGTTTGGTACTTGTTTTTTGTTTTTTAAAGATTTATTTATTTATTATATGTAAGTACACTGTAGCTGGCTTCAGACACTCCAGAAGAGGGTGCCAGATCTTGTTACAGATGGTTGTGAGCCACCATGTGGTTGCTGGGAATTGAACTCAGGACCTTTGGAAGAACAGTCAGTGCTCTTAACTGCTGAGCCATCTCTCCAGCCCCTGGTACTTGGTTTTAAGGGAAGCTTAATAGGTCTCATCTAAGTATCTAAACATCACAGATGTCAGCTCTATTCCAAGTGTCCCTCCCTTCACAAAGGTTTTGTGGGGTCCAAGGACTTTTCCCTTAGCAGGTTAAGGGTGCTGCTGCACACTGTAGGGTAATCTCTCCCACCGGGCTTCCTCAGAGGTTTGGATATCTGCCTATCCAAGACCCCATAGTCCTAGGGGGTGGGGAACCTGCTGCCTCAGTTGGGAGAATAATATTCTGCCTCACAGTTGTTTTGTTTTCTGCTCTATTATATTACCATGTAGCAGCTCCTGGTATTCAGTCCTCAACCTGGTGAATGGGACCTGCAGATAGCAGAGAGCATGGAATTCACTGAGGGAGCTTCCCTCTGCCCTCCCCATGCCAGGCTCCTTTGCTTTCCTTCAGCAGGCTGCTAGCTTTTCTCCAGGTGCCTCTGGTTGGAGGAGTCACGTGTCTGGCAAGAAAGCCAGCTGCTCACCTGACTCCCTCTCTCTCCTGGGGGAACCAGGCACCACTTTCACAGTGGGGCAAAGGGAGGCTTCCTGAGTGGGAAGGGCGCCAAATAGTACTGTGTTTCTCTTAAAGCAATTTATTGCTCATTAACTTCAAGTTACAAACAGTCTGCTTTAGACTACCCATAGGGATCCAGGAATCTAGAGAGGTAAGGGACACCCAGGATCATACAGGCACAAGGCCATAGCTGGTACTGGGTATGGGGTAGGAGTCTGTAAGATGATGCAGGGCCTGAGGCCACATGAAGCCCTAGTCTGGGGGCTTTAGGGAGTTTATCTACCTGATCTTCTGTCTTTGTACCACCATGCATGGGTGTGTGCCCTAAGGGCATTTGGAGATCTAACCCATTTGGAACAGAGAGGCCACCTGTCCCTTGGTTCCAGGCTTCTGAACTATAGTCCCTCATCATGGTCTTTTACTGGGTAGGGATCTGGCTGTGTCCTAAGTCATAACAAGTTGGAGAGACAGCCATCT
The DNA here is from genome assembly GCA_902729485.2 of Mus minutoides. Classification (NCBI taxonomy): domain Eukaryota; kingdom Metazoa; phylum Chordata; class Mammalia; order Rodentia; family Muridae; genus Mus; species Mus minutoides. The sequence continues at coordinate 1,327,351 of LR756420.1, read as the reverse complement.
TCTGCACCTAAGCCTCCCTACCTGCCCATGTGGTTCTGGGAGGTTCAGAGGAGTTGAGGCGGGAGGAGCCTTTGCTGTGGCCCTGAGTTCAAGGTAGATATTAGCAGAGGTGGGATCTCCTTCCAGACTGCCTCCCGCTGTCTTTCAGGCTCCACATTTCTTGGCCGGGATGTACCAGAATATAGTGCAAGGGTGCAAATGACTAGCTCACAAAAAGACCTACCATGGGAGGGTCCATCTGAAGGTGGTGGTTGATAGGGCTACTGACTTCATTGTTTATAAGTTGCTGTAGTGTGAGAAAGCAGAGTCCCTGGCCATCTAGAGAGAGGAGGTCGAGGAATAAGTGCTCAGCTTTAGGAGAAACAGTTGATCACTGCAGGCAACTTGCAGGCGCCAGAAGGCATTTTCTACTTTGGCTAAGAACAAAGTTCAGGGTGGGTCTAAGACTTTCTGGACAAGTGCTTCCAGGGGCCCATGCTTCTTGAGTGCCTGCCCCACCTACCTGATTGTCACCTTGTCCTTGTAGAGGCTGGACTGGTATCTGAGCACTTCTCCCAGGCCCCACAGAAGCTGTCCTTCTACAGTTGGTATGGCAGCACCCGGCTCTTCCACTTCCGTGTGCCCCCAGACACCGTGTTGCTCCGCTGGCTGCTGCACGTGTCCCAGGGAGGCCCCTCATGTACTGACGTAGAGATCACAGTGTAGGTACCAAGTGTTCGGCAACCCCTACCCCCCCGCCCCATGCCTGGCAGAAACCCTGACTCTCACCTCTGCTGGACACGATCTCTTTCAGGCATTTCCGCTACGGCGCCCCTCCTGTCATCAACCCAATGGGCACCAGCTTCCCTGACAACACCTTGAGCCACGCTTCCTTCCATATCAGGGCACTGTTGAGCACCATGATGCTGGACAACACCTCAGTCAACATCTCCCACCCCGCCCCTGGGGACTGGTTCCTCGTGGCTCACCTCCCTCCCTCCTCCCAGAAGATCCAGGTGAAGGTGAGGGGGCTGACCTCCTGGGATGGAGGCTGAACCCCTTGATGCATGGAGGACCCAGCCTCTTGTCAGTGTCTGGGCAGACCTTACTCTCAGCTACCCGATTCTAGATTCAACTCTGTCTTCTCCTTTGGCCTACATCCTACATTCTCTAACCCCTATCACTTCCTGCCTTATTCTCTCCCAGGGCTTTGTTCCAACCTGTGCCTACATCTTCCAGCCTGATATGCTGGTAATGAGGGTGGTTGAAGTCTCCATCCTAGAGCCTGATGTTCCCTTCCCACAGACGCTGCTCTCCTACCCTAGCTACCTCAAGTGAGTGGATTGGGGAGGCCAAGTAGCTGCAACCTTTGGGTTTAGGGTGGGTGGTACCACCATCTCATCTTGCAGGTGAGAAAGTGTAGAGATGCGCTGGGAAGAGAGGTCAGATACCTCCCCGTAAGCATGTTAGGAGAAGTGCCCAGTGTGAGCTAGCAAGTCTGAGTCACCACCTTGCCACAGGATCTTTGTCCCTGAATACACCCAGGAGCTTCGGTTGGAACTGCAGGGCTGTGTGTCCAGTGTGAGGCCCGGCTGCCCAGTACGTCTCACAGTGGGGGCAGCCACCCTGCCTAGAAACTTCCAGAGGGTACTGACTTGCATTGGCCTCACTCCATCCTGCCACTTGCTACTGTCCTCTCCGCCCTGGGGCCGGTGGTTACAAGTGACATTTGAGAGCCTGGCTGAACCTCATGTGACAGTGGGCTTTACTGCTAAAGCTGCCTTTACAGGTGGGCTCCATGGGAGGGAAGCGGGCAGGGGTGGATGGGCTCTGTCTACCTCCCCCAAAACTCCTCTGGGCTTTTTTCTGGCTGAACCCCTTGTCTTTTTGACAGTGTGTAGGCCATGGAGTGTGACCGTACATCATCTTATACAAAACAACCCAAACCAGACTTATGATACCTCTGCAATCCAGCTGTCCCAAAGCGCTGCCCACCGGGACCTGGGCAGGAGTAGCAGGGTGGACAGTGGCCCCTTCTGTCTCCTGAACTATCCAGTCCTGAGGGAGGACACAGATGTGGTGTCTGTACACTTCCAGCCCCTGAATGGGGCCTTCGTGCTGGTGCATTCAAGCATGCCTTCTGTAATGCAGCTCCATCTTGATACAGGAATGGACAGTGGAGGCTCCTTCATCATCGTCCTGAGGACTAACAAGGTATCCTCTGGAAGCCCACTGAAGCAGTCTACAGCTGCTTGTGACCTGGGCTTGGCTCAGGGTACAGGGTAACTTCAGCTCTGAGACTGGGGTGAAGGGACCTGTCAGGCGATAGCATGATACCAATAGCATGGGCCAGAAGGGGATTCCTCTGAGGATAAAAGACTTCCCCTACCTCAAGCCCTGTCCCTGGTAGAAGTTATAATTATATCTGTGCAAATGGACAGGGAAATGGCCAGAACAGGAGACAGCTGAAGATAATTCAGCTGAAGAAAATTTGGACCATAATGAACTTTGGGCTAGCAGGCAGCCTCCCTCCCCTCAAAAATAGGACCCAGCATGACTGAGCTAAAGTACAAGGTGGGGAGGCAAACTGTTCCTTAGAGGCCTTTTGAGGGGTGACAGTGGCTAACCTACACTACTTTCCCTTCCAGACAGAGGTCATAAATGGCACCTTGGTAGCAGCTTGTGTGAATGCTGCCTCCCCTTTCCTCAGCTTCAACATGTCACTCAACTGCACCACAGGTATTCTGGGCAGGCAGTTTTGGTGGAGAGACTGACTGGCCCCTCTAGCCACTTCTGACAGGCCCTCCCACCCCATGTAGCCTTCTTCCAGGGCTATCCCATGTTTCTGAGTGCCTCATCTCACATGGCCAACCTCATCATCCCCTATCCGGAGACAGACAACTGGTACCTCTCCTTGCAGCTTGTGTGCCCTGAGAGTCCTGAGTATGTGAATCTGGGCCTGGACAACATGACATGGGCTGGTAGTAGTGGAGAGTGGGAAGCATCTATGAGTTAGGAGGGGTTCTCCTTTTCCACCTGCCCCCATTCCCACAACAGCACAAGCAGGGGAAATGGGAATCCCAGCCATTGGAGCCTGGAGGGCTTGGCTCTAGGCCTGGGAGTCCTAGTGGTAGAGCTGTCAGCAGGAGCGCTACATCCAGCCTTTCTCAGGCCACTTCTTTGTAGGGATTGTGAACAGGCCGTGGTTCGCGTGGAGACCATCTTGTATCTGGTACCCTGTCTGAATGACTGTGGGCCCTACGGCCAGTGTCTCCTGCTCCGTAGATATGGCTATGTGTACGCAGGCTGCAGCTGCAAGGCAGGTGAGGATGAGCTTGCCAGGCCAAGCAGGGGTGACACTCCCTCCCACTCCTCCTCACGCTCCCTCGCTAACTGGGGACCCCCAGTCTAGGCGTAAGAGACACTGATTTGCAGGGGGGGTGCTGCCTCCTGACCATGGCATTGCTTGTATCCTGCCTGCCCTTACCCACTCAGGGCCTACAGTCGTCTGCCTTGCCCACCCGTCTGAACTGTGTTCTGCTGCTCACAATTTGTTGTGACTACATATTGATTTACACTTTTCCACGACAGTCTCTACATATTCACACTTGTTTCCATCCGTCCATGCATGCCACACTGGCTCCTATGTGTCCACATCTGTCCCTACCAACTTATCACACCTGCCCTTACCTACACATACTGGTTCACACAGCTTTCTTCATGCTTATGCCTGCTTACAGCAGAACACATTTGGCCACGCCTACCTGTGTCTACACACACCCGTCCATACCTGTTTCCCTGTACCAACTATGCTTATCTCTCCTTCTCCACTCCTGACCACACATGCTGTGGATACACATGCTCGTTCAGACCCTCCCGTGTCTACATGCATCTTCCACTTTTGTCTCCACTTGCCCATGCCTGCCCACTCTTGCATATACCAGTATCTATCAGTGCCGATTTCCTCCTCCTATGCCCGTGGATTCCCTCAGGCTTGTCTACACAGCATCCTCTGGGCGAGGAAGGGCCCTAAAGTTCAGAAGCTCATGCCTGGGTATTGCGCGGGCCCCCAGGTTGGCGTGGTTGGAGCTGCACGGACAACAGCACAGCCCAGACCGTAGCCCAGCAGAGGGCGGCAGCGCTTCTGCTCACGCTCAGCAACCTCATGTTCCTGGCCCCCATTGCTATCTCCCTGCACCGGTCTTTCCTGGTTGAGGCCTCTGTCTACTTTTACACCATGTTCTTCTCCACGGTAGGCTTGGCCCTAACCCTCTCGGGAACGATGGGTGGGGAGGTCAGGTCTGCTTGCTCATCCCTTCACCTCACAGTTCTACCACGCCTGTGACCAGCCTGGGGAGGCTGTGTTGTGCATCCTCAGTTATGACACGCTACAGTACTGCGACTTTCTGGGCTCTGGGGCGTCCACCTGGGTGACCATTCTTTGCATGGCCCGTCTGAAGACAATCCTGAAACAGGTGAGTAGCCTCTGATGCCAAGCCTGGGCTCCAGGGAAGCAGGGGCCCTCACATACAGTATGTGAAGTGGCAAAGAGGGATAGAACAGATAGGGGTGGGTATTAGATCTCACAAGAGAACTCATCATCCACTACTGGAGGAAGTCTTAGGAAGCTATGAAGGAAATGTGTAGCCATCAAGATACCAGGAAAGAAGATGGGGACCAGGACCCTAATCTCAAAGAGGAGTCAGGGCAGGCCTCCCTGAGAAGCTGGAGTCATGTTCCTGGGTTCCTTGTCTAAGGGCACTTGGGGACTTTATGCAGCACCTGGACAGTAGAGGTGACTCTTTGGTGCTTGTGAGCTGTGTCCTCTATCTACAGCCTGGGCACCCATATCATCTCAAAGAGTGGGAAGAGAAAGTTCTGAAATATGGGGATCCAGCAGGCTGTTTGAAGGGCATGAACTTTCAGGCAGTGGGCAGATAGAAATGTAGGCATGGGTCCTGGTCTGCATAATAAGCACCCCTGACCCCAGTACCTAGTCCCTGACCCCAGTACCTAGTCCCTGACCCCAGTACCTAGTTCCTGACCCCAGTACCTAGTCCCTGACCCCAGTACCCAGTCCCTGACCCCAGTACCTAATCCCTGACCCTAGTACCTAATCCCTGACCCTAGTACCTAATCCCTGACCCCAGCACCTATTGTGTCTTGTGCTCTCACAGGCGATTCCAGCCAAAGGCATCTATGACTTCACAAACCACTGTGTCTCTCCTAGGTACTACTTGTCCTCGGCACACTCGTCATCGCCATGTCCTTGCAGATGGATCGCAGGGGCATCTGGAACTTGATGGGACCTTGCGTCTTTGCTTTTGTGATTATGGCCTCCATGTGGGTAAGGAACAGGGCATATAGTCTCCTGTTCAGACTCATGGAGAAGAGAGCCAGGCCCTTAATTCCAGTTGTGCTAGGTGGGCTCCAAAACTCCACATCTGTTTAGAGCCAGTAGCAGCTACCCATAGAGCCCCAGTCTGGCTGTGTGCCTTAGGTCTTGTGCCGATAACCACTAGGCATGAGTCCATATGCAGTTCTCCTGCCCAGATCTAGATAGACTCCATACCTCTTTGTCGTGCACCGTCCCCGCCCAGCAGGGAATAAGACACAAGACAACCAGGTTTCTTCTCAGGACGGTTTACTCAGGAAAACGTAAAGTAGCAAAAATGGTGGAATGGCCCCACACCTCCCCGGGAGCAGCCAATTAAACCCTGTCCTGGCCAATCACCGAGCTGCCCTGTGGCTCTCGCTCATACACCAGGTGGTCTCGGGCACAAGATCAAACAACAGCTGACACTGCCTAATGCCAATTAAGAGTTGTTTATGCCAGTACAGCTGAGGTGGTCGGTGCCATCTTTAAGGAGCGGTTGAATGGCTCCCTACACCTCTTGGCTCTGGGTCTACCAACCAACCAACTCCTATGTGGCTGTCCATTCCAGATATACCGCTGTGGGCACCGCGGGCAGTGCTACCCGACCTCCTGGCAGCGCTGGGTCTTCTACCTCCTGCCTGGCATCTCCATGGCTTCCATCGGCATCGCCATGTACACTTCAATGATGACCAGTGACAATTACTACTACACCCACAGCATTTGGCACATCCTACTGGCTGGTAGTGCAGCATTTCTTCTGCCACCACGAGAGGAAAAAGCTGGGTCCTGGGCCTGTTTGCAGAAGTTCCCTTGTCACTACCAGATCTGCAGGAACGATCGGGATGAGTTGTACACAGTGACATGATAAGGCTGGTTCATGGACACCTGAAACTCTAATGACCTCTTCAGCTAGGACAAACAAGAGAGGTGCCTGTCTAGCCCCAACCAGGTTTCCATCTGAATAAAATTGTCCTGAGACGCTTGGCTTCTTTCTCCAGAGGAGAAGACCCTCTCCACCCCAAAAATCTTTATGGCTGCAGCCAATTCCTCTGACAGTCACAGCTGTTTCCACCTGGAGACCACAGGTACCACATGTGGGCAGATCACTCTGTTATGGCTGGAGATACAGATAAGGGATTCCTGTGGTTCCCTTCCTTTGGGAAGCCGTGATGTGAGACCCACAAGCAAGGAAGTATGAGTGCACAGAGGTCACTCACTGTCTCTGACATCCTGTATCCTTGAGTGCCATCCTGCCTTGGCATGGGGATACCCTCCTGCTGCAGTTGCTATGGTAGAGTCCAGGGTCATCAGAGAGCTGGTTAAGACCTGGAGTGCTGTGTGCTGTCCCTCCCTCGTTGTCTGTTGGAGCAGGAGGCCTTCGGGAGAGCCTGAGGTAGCAGGCTGCTCAGCTGTATGAGGTCTGGCTCCAGAAGACACACAGTGCTCTCTAGTGTTCCTCCTCACTTAAGGGGTCCTAGGCCTCAGTCTGGTGAGCATTCTCTTGTGCTGGCCCTAGGCACTTGGATGAGGCTGACCCCTACTGGATCAATTGAGGATTAAGGAGTGGGTTCTGGAGCCCTGGCCCAATCTTTCTGGTCTCCTGGGATCACTGAGCTGGCAGTGTGTTGTGCCAGTCCGAATGGTTCCCACTGTGAGGCCCATCTGCTCTGAGTACTGGGATTACAGGTGTAGGCTTCTGGGCTCTGTCCCAAGCTACTAACATCCTTTATTTGGCACCAAAGCACACTTTAGCCCCTGAAAGGGGAAACGTGTATATTCTGTTGGGGGGTGGTGGTGGTAAAATGTTACTATTCTAAGATATGAAGGCATATTTTTATGTAATTGTTGAATTTAATATTCTACGATAATTTTTCAAACCAAATGAGTGTTCTTTTTTTTTTTTTCCCTTGCGTCCCTGGAGGGAAAGGGAGGTTGAGCTCAGGGTAGCCTTTCCCAACAGGCCTGCCAAAGCTGCTGGGGAACTCCTGGGTTGCACTTGGCAGACGGTGCCTTGAACCATTGCATTTGCAGTAGATAATTTTCATGGTCCCTAAAGGAGACGAAGGGAAAGGGATTAGCTTAGATGGACGGGCGTTGCTGCCAATTGGCAGTGAGCGAAGGCGCACGTTCGGTGACGCTGTTCCGGTTCCGGGAGGCGCGGGCGCACTCTCCCAGAAGTAGAGGGTCGCACCATGCCTTTGCATAAGTATCCTGTGCACCTGTGGCAGAAGCTGCGGCTGCGGCAGGGCATCTGTGCGCGCTTGCCCGCCCACTTCTTGCGCTCACTGGAAGAAGAACGGACGCCGACCCCGGTACACTACAAACCTCACGGGACCAAGTTCAAGATCAACCCCAAGAATGGGCAGCGCGAGCGCGTTGAGGACGTACCCATACCAGTTCACTACCCTCCAGAGTCCCAGCAGGGACTGTGGGGTGGAGAGGGCTTGATTTTAGGCTACAGATACGCCAACAACGACAAGGTGGGTGCGGACCATCTCGGCGGTTCTGCATGCTTTGCTGAGCAGGCGCTGCTCTGGGCGCTACAGACCGTCAACCTGACTAGCACAAGCGTTTTGTTTACGGAGCAAGCTAACTCCGATAGCAAAGTCTAGTGCAGTCCTGAAGTGGGGTGGTCCTGGATCAGATAGCTATCAAAAGTAAGGATAGGCCGGGCGGTGGTGGCGCTCGCCTTTAATCCCAGCACTCGGGAGGCAGAGGCAGGCGGATTTCTGAGTTCGAGGCCAGCCTGGTCTACAAAGTGAGTTCCAGGACAGCCAGGGCTATACAGAGACACCCTGTCTCAAAAAACCAAAAAAAAAAAAAAAAAAAAAAAAAAAAAAAAAAAAAAAAAAAAAAAAAAAAAAAAAAAAGTAAGGATAGAGTGGGGACAACGGTGGAGAAAAAGAAGGAAGGATAGATTCGAAGCTTGTGCTGAAGAGGAGGGAGAAGTGAAATCCGCTTGACACCTGCTAGTTAATATGCGTATTTCCCTAACTCTTATGACAGGATAACTTTGCTCCTAATACATAAAAATCAAAAAGACTGAGATGCTTAAAAGGGCAGAGCCTGGAGTCTATCTCTTCTGGTGATGCTCTGCTCCTAGACAAGCCCTGTGGGAGGAGAGAGTATGTTTCAGGCCTTCCAGGGGGTCATTCACATGCCTGTGGCTACTGGGTTTCAGCTGTGTGAGAATCTGGAACATATACCAGTAGCATTAGGGCTAGCCTAAGTGAAGCAGACATCTAGGTGGGTGGGTATCCAGAGCCAGCTCAGGGGCCCTGACCTGTGTCAGTGGTCCTGAAGAGCTTCTGAGGAAGGGAGAGGGCATGGCTTACATTAGCGCAGCTTCCAGAAGGGTGCTTTGGGGCCCACTTGGTCTGTAGGGAAACAGGAGGTTTCTCTTGCACACTTAGCTCTCCAAGAGGGTGAAGAAGGTGTGGAAGCCACAGCTGTTCACTCGGGAGCTTTACAGTGAGATCCTGGACAGGAAGTTCACCGTGACTGTGACCATGAGGACCCTGGATCTCATCGATGAGGCCTATGGATTTGACTTCTATATTCTCAAGGCAAGCAGGGGTTAGTGCACTAAAGGTCTTGTCAGACACTAGGGAAGTGTAGAGTGCACTGCGTGGGCGTTGGGCAGGGCGTGTGGAGCATGCCAGGGTAGCCATTACAAGTAGGACTGAGGCCCTGTCGGTGCAGCCCCTGAAGCTTTCTGTCTTGCTGAGGCCATTCCCTGTGAGTCGCCTGTAGGGAGCCATTCAACCGCTCCTTAAAGACAGCACTGACCGACTCAGCTGTACTGGCATAAACAACTCTTAATTGGCATTAGGCTGTGTCAGCTGTTGTTTGATCTTGTGCCCGAGACCACCTGGTGTATAAGCAAGAGCCACGGGGCAGCTTGGTGATTGGCCAGGACAGGGTTTAAATAGTTGCTCCTGGGTGGGCTTGGGGCCCCCATTCCATTCTACCACTCCACTCTGCTACTTCACTCTTCTCGGCCCCATTCCACCATTCTCACTCTGTAACTGCATTCAGGGCCATTCTGCATGGCCATTTGCCGTTTGCCATTTTAATATGTAAGTGCATTACATTTCCTGAGTAAACCGCCTGGAGAAGAAGCCTGGTTGTCTTGTGTCTTATTCCGGCTGGACGGGGAAGGCTCTCGCTCGACAGTCGCCGACTTGTCCAGTGGTTGTAGCACGTCTTACCCTCCTTTGGAGTTGTTGCCTTGGGCCTGACCTGGGCTTGGGTGCTAGCGCTGATCCAGTGCCTGTTCTGCTATGGTCTAGCTTAGGACTGCCAGCAGCTGAAGAAGAACCCATAGGGTCAGCTGATAGGGCGGGGCGGGGTGGAGTGGGGAGCCTGCTGTAGCACCCGGCCCTATGTGAACCTTCTGCCAGACCCCTAAGGAGGACCTGGGCTCCAAGTTTGGCATGGACCTGAAGCGAGGGATGCTGCTGAGGCTCGCTCGCCAGGACCCCCGTCTCCACCCCGAGGACCCGGAGCGGAGAGCCGCCATCTATGACAAGTACCGGGTGAGTTTCCCATCCTGCTCGTTGCCGGAGGCTCCTGGCCCGGCCCCACACCTCATGCCGTCCTCTCCTGCTTATGCAGAGCTTTGTCATCCCTGAGGCCGAGGCCAAGTGGGTTGGCCTGACGCTGGAGGAGGCCCTAGAGAAACAGAGGCTTCTGGAGGAAAAGGTGAGTACCTGTGTACCGGCAGCCTCAGGCCCCTGAGGTTGAGTGACAAGGGGGGACGGGAAGATTAGCTTTTAGGGTCTGCCACACGAAACGCTGCCGTACATTTGGTTCCTTCCATTTTGAAAACGCATGGCACGCTTCGTCTCAAGTCCTTCCTTCTCTTTCTCTAAATGCTCGGGGATCTTTGGCACTAGGTGTTTTTTTTTTCTTTCTTTCTTTGTTTTTGTTTTTTTGTTTTTCAAGACAGGGTTTCTCTGTGTAGCCCTCGCTGTCCTGGAACTCACTTTGTAGACCAGGCTGGCCTCGAACTCAGAAATCCACCTGCCTCTGCCTCCGCCTCCCAAGTGCTGGGATTAAAGGCATGCGCCACCAACACCCGGCGGCTACTAAGCGTTTTCTTAATCCCTCAGCAGCCCCTAGAATGTTCCATTTGTGTCTGTTTCCCAGAATAGTCAAGAGCCTGTGGTGGCCACCAGTTACAGGGAAGCCAAGGGTAGGCGTGTGAGTTTGTCGAAGGGAAAGCAGTCCTCTTTTGGCGGTTAGATGCCCTCCAGGATGGCAGCATCCCTAGTCCTTCTACACCCCGCTCCTCCCCATGGTCAGCCAGAAGCAGCTGGCTGCCACTCTCCTTAGGGCGCCATCCCCGGGCTATGTTGAGCCTTACCATGCCCTCTCCCCTTCAGGACCCTGTACCCCTGTTCAAGGTCTACGTAGAGGAACTGGTCCAGCGGCTTCAGGAGCAGGTTCTGTCCAGGCCCGCAGTGGTGCAGAAGAGAGCCGGTGACCACGCCTGAGCACTGGGCTCAGCCTCCCCTGTGGGCAGTGGGCGAGTCCCACTTGGCATGTGCTGAGCACATAGTTCCTGTGGTAGACTTTTCAGAGAACCCTTCTGTGCCAGGACTCATGGAAGCCTGGAGCGGAGCAGATGCTTGTCCAAGCTGGTCAAGTCCTTCTAGTTCTTAGGCTGGACTAAGTAACAGTCCGAGGCAGCCTGCACCACAGTAAAGTGTGTTGGTTTGCTTGGAAGTCTGGAGTCCTGTGAGTTCTTTTTTTTTTTTTTTTCTCTGAGACAGGGTTTCCTCTGTGTAGCCCTGGCTGTCCTGGAAATCGCTCTGTAGACCAGGCTGGCCTTGAACTCAGAAATCCACCTTCCTCCCAAGTTTAAAGATGTGCACCACCATGGCCAGGTTCAGTTCTGTGTGTTCTTGTCCTGATCATTCTTCTGTTGCAGAAACATGTCCAGCTGTAGCTGCTGACTCTTCTGAGCTGTGAGCACTGAGGGCCTCTTTGCTGTTTATGTCCCTTATGTGTGAGGCATCAGGACATAGAGAGTTGGGTTACATCCAGTGTATGCCCCTGCCTGCTCTGGAATGTTTTCCTGGGCACAGGAAGGGAGCCTGGGGCATGGGTCAGGCCTGGGAAGGGTCTCTGCAGTATGCCCTGAAGAGCTAAAAGGGTGAGGGTCCAGAGCTTCTGTCAATATCTCCTGCAATGATGCAGAAAGTGGGGCTCAATGGACTTAAAAGGCCTTGACTTGAGTACCCCTATCCTTAACTGCCCCCATTACTGGTGGTTGAGGCTATTGGCTTGAGGTAGGAAGCCAGGCCAGGAGCCTTTTTTGCCTGAGAGCTTAGGGCTCAGAGGCATTAGCACTGAAGTCCATTCCTTTCTATGGGAAGAAGAAGGGGGGCTCTCCCTCACTGTGTGGAGGGGGCTAGAGTGGTGGTTCGAGCTGAGGTAGCAGAGCTCCACATCTGGCTGGTGTAAAAGGGCACATTGCGTGCCTGCTGGACTTGGGCATGGTCACTGACTGCTGTGGGATCTCTCTGGGGAGATAGTAGGGGTGCTTGTGCTTGGCTGTGTTCTTGATGCTAAAGCCAAAGCTGGCATGCAGCCCTTCTTCCAGTGTTAGGGGCCTACACAGACATACATAGGATTAGGGCTCACCTTGAGGTCAGAGCCCAGTGGATGTACCCCAGGCCTTAGTCTGCCTCTTCTGGACTCTGTGTCCTTGCGTATCACATAATACTCTTACTCTGTGTATAATGATTAGGCTAAAATTTTTAAATTGCATTTATTGTGAATGTGTGCGGCACATGCAGAGGTCAGGGGACAACTTGTGGGAGTCGATTCTTTGCTTCCACCATGTGGATTCCAAGAATCAAAGTCAGGCCATTAGGCTTGATGGCAAGTGTCTACTGGCTCAGCCATCTTGCTGAGTATAATTTAAATGGTTTTGTTTGTTTGTTTTACCTAAAGCAAACACTACCCAGCCAGCTATTGTATTGGTGAACCCCAAAGGCTCACCCTAGCTGTTTAAATCATTGTCAGGATGGTTCCCACATCACTGGCTTTAAGTTTGAGTCTTAAATTTAAACCAGTATCTTTCAGCTAGGGCTACATCCTTGTTGGGCTGTGGAATAGAATGTCCCCTCTGTCTGGCTTGGTTCAGCTAGCTGCCTGTCTGATTATCCATTGTTTTGTTGTTGTTGTTGTTGCTTATTCTTTTTGTAGAGGAGATCTCCATTATGTAGCCCAGGCTGGCCTTGAATGCCAGATCTTCATGTCTGTCTTTTCCATGTGCTGGAGCTATAGATGCAACAGACACACACACACACACACACACACACACACACACACACACACACTCTGCCATCCCACTCCCACTCCCAGGCCTTCTAGGACCTGTATGATATCTTTTGTCAGTTTCCTGGGGCCCCAAGAGACAATGGCTACCTTGAGGTATATAGTCAGAACAGGGCAAAGGCTACATACACTATCTGCAGTAACAGGCGCTGAATGTGGCCTGAATATGAATGAATAGGCCACTGCTAGTCACCTCTGCTGAAGTCTAAGGCAGTTTTGTTTTCCTAATAGAAGGCCAGGCAGAACTCTGTGGCTCTAGCCTTGATTCCCAGGATAGCCCCATTCTAGTGGGATGTAGTATTTGTTACCTCCTCATACAGTTTTTTTTTTTGAAACAGGGTCTCACTAGCCCAAGAAGGCCTGGAACATGAAGTATACTTAATGCCTCAACCCTTTTGAGTTCTGGGACTATAGGTGTGAGCCATGCCCAGCTTCACCAACATCCTTGGGTCAGAAAACTGTGATGCTCCAGAGTAAATGATTAGCTTACCTCTTCCCACAGGACAACGAGTCAGGTCAGAGGTAGGTCCCAAACCATCTACACCATGTGCTGCCTTCTGGGGTGTGGTGAGAGAAAGTCCCAGCTTACAGAGTGGAGCTGATGTAACATGAAATGCCCCTGCTCACACATGCACGCACATACATACTGAGGCCAGCCTGTGTTTGTCATCCACAGCACACACAGTCTAGGGGCTGAGATGCCAGCTCTAGGAAACTCTCATGTTTTCTTGTCTGTCATGAGTCTTCCACTCCAGCTGTCGTAGCCGCTCTCCCTGGTTCTTTGTGTGCTCCTGGAACCAGCATGTCCATGTGCTGTATTTCAGGGCCTGCACTGGGGTTATGTACTAAGACTAGCTGTTAAAAGCCAGAAACACTTCCCGCTATGTTTTTATGACAACAGTCTGAGGTCAGCCTTAATGTCAAAGGACTGCGGCTAGTTGTGATGAGGAGGGCAGTGTAGGACCAAGAAGCTGCAACTCCATTGTTCGAGTTAAAAATGAGACCACGGCCAGAAAGAACCTTTGCTATTCAAAGGTGATATGACATGAGATGGCCTGTGAGCCCATCTGTACCGAACTTGTTTTGAGAGTTTGACATATATGTTGATCCCCACAGTGGTTTTTAGGGTGTTAGGGGAGTGTGGATGGGCCCTGGGGACTTGTTTAAGAACCCTTTGATGTTGTTCTGTGCCCTGTCAGCACTCTGGGAGCCCAGGGAGCTACTAGGCTCACTCATTTTACGCCTGCTTGTGCATGGTAGTAGTCTACCTGCCTTGGTCTGTGCTACCACCAAGGTATCCTGACAACTTGAACCCATCCTGCAAACACAGGTCAGGTTGTTTAGTACCTAGGCCTTCTCTTGTCTATTCTGAGCTATCCCAAGCTGGATCCCTGGGCCTGAAGAGCTTAGCCAGCAGGAGGAATTCCACACTACCCTAGCTCATCTGGTGTAGCTCTCTCAGCCTCCCTAAGCTCACAGTGTGCTGTGGAATGGACCCTTTCCCACAGCCAGCTGGCCCAGGCTCCCATCCCACCCACACCCTGTCTGTGAATGAGACTTGTCTACTGGTAGCCTCCAATATGGTAAGGAGACCCTTCAATTTCCATGCATTGTCCTGTGTCCGCTTAGGAGGCACCAGGTCTGACCACTGTGAAGCAGTTGAGCCATGAGTTATGCTGGGGCTGGTCTCTGAGTCACCAATCCAAGCTTAGAGCACTAAGACCAGCCCTGCTTGTTTTCACCCTGCTTCTTTGGATGCAAGAATCCTGGGACCCATCCTGGCCCTTTGGTCCCTTTGGACATTCTTCATTAGCCACTTAATTTTCTGGGGCCTGCCAGGCTCTGACACACACACACTCTCTCTCTCTCTCTCTCTTTTTTTTTTTTTTTTTTTTTTTTTTGGTTTTTCGAGATGCTCCTTCTCTCAGGAGCTCCTGGAAGCCCTGGAAGAGACACTGCTCAGTAGGTGTGGCCTAGGCTTTACCTAGGAAGTGGAATGCAGTCTCGCAGCTCCCAGAGGCCTTTGCAGTGCTCTAGGCCAGGCAGTGCTGCTCGCAGGGGTGTCTGACCAGATAGTGCTATTTCTGAATGTCCCAGAACTGGGATGTGGCTGGCTTCAAGGTTGCTCTGGGTCTGTTAACAGGATGGGCAGTCCATGGAGGTGTGCCCCATCATATTCTTGCTGGGCCACATGGAGGTGTGCCCCATCATATTTGTGCTGAGAATCTCTGTTTTGGGAGTATCCTGGAATGTTTCATTAGGGGCTAATATTAGTTGGCTCTGGGGGTACAGTGTTCTCCAGAAGGCCTGTACCCTGAGAAGGGGGTTCCAGAGTCTTTTTAGGTCCGGGACCCAGGTCCATAACAGGGCCATACTTAGGGCCTTGGGAGGCTCTTGGCAGTGGGTGTGTGTTCAGCAGGCAATGACATTACAGTAAGAGTATGGAGTGCTTTGTGAATAGAGACAACGTTGTCAAATTTGTATCTGAGGTAGGTGGAAACCTTGGCTTTTCCCACTGGGGGCTGGGGCGGGGTTTCTCCCTGTCCTTCTGTCCTCCTGTCCTCCTGTCCTCCATTCCCCACTTATCACTGGGTTCTCACCAGCATAGGCCTGGCTGTCTGCCCCTGGGGCAAGCCTGACCTGAAGTCCTTTTCTCAGTAGGGGCTTCAAAGATCATTGTTTCTACTTCAGCCAGGGAGTCAAGCAGGACATGAAACAGCTCAGGAGAGGCCATAAGGTAGACAGAAACCCATACACATGGGACATGTATGAAACACATAACAAAAATGCTTAACAGCTAGGGTGGGGACAGTTACCATATAGTCAATCCATTTGTCCCTCTGAAGGGACACTGGCATGGGGCCACTGACAGCACTGCCTGCTCCCTCCGCAAATAGGAGTGGCTTGGGGGGTGGCGGTGTCTAAAGGGGCTGGTTGCCATGGCTACCATAGGGTTCTGAGGCCCGTCATCTGGTCCCTGCCTCAGCCAATAGGCGGCAGGAGCCCGAGCTGCAGCCTAGAGTCACGCTTCTGTCTCCCAGCCACACAGTGGCCAAGAGCAGGGACCGGCTTCCTAGAGTGGCTGAAAGTGCTCGGACCGACAGCCAAACCCATCATGGCGGACAGCGGGACAGTGGGTCGTGATCAGGCACTTGGAGCCAGGCAGGTGAGGTAAGCCAGGCGGGTGGACAGATGGGTGGAAGAATGGGTGGACAGGTGTATGTAGGTGGTCCTTGTATTGTAGCCCATTGTTCTTGTGGTTGTGGCCCTGCCCTCAGCCCACCCCACCCTCAGCACACACACACTCTCCCACCGAACCTTCACTCTGGAGCCTCACCCCACGTCGTCCATGGAAGGGTCAAGGGAAGAGACAAAAGAAAGTCTATGAGCAGAATGGAGCCACACCACATCACCATGGGCCCGAAAACTGCCTTGGTTGGTCTTTCACATCGGATTCCATACAGAGGCAGCTTCAAAGCCCCCCCCCCCCCCCCCCCCCCCCCCCCCCCCCCCCCCCCCGACTAGCCCAGGCCCTTAGTGTCCTAACCACCATGCGGGGCTCTGCGGCAAGCTGCCTTAAATCGGCATGGTTTAAAAAGCGTGTGTGTGTGTGTGTGTGTGTGTGTGTGTGTGTGTGTGTGTGTGTTTCTTCTTTTTACAATAAGGGGGGGGAAAGCAACAGAAAAAAAATGTCCACATATAACAAGGGGGGGGCAGCCAGCCCAGATAGATCAGAAGCGCCAAATCCCATTACTCGGGACTTCAGAGCATAGCCCTGCACAGGCAGCTGCGATTAAGAGCTTGTCAATGGAGTCCCCTTTGGAGATCAAAGGGGCATGCCTATGAGTATGAGAGAGAGAGAGAGAGAGAGAGAGAGTGTGTGTGTGTGTGTGTGTGTGTGTGTGTGTGTGTGTGTGTGTAGGAGCACATGCTGTGGGGTGACAGTGGAGGGGCCATGTGCCATAGTACAGAAGAGCCTTGTGTATCACCTGCCTCCTGTGGCCACCCTCCATGTTGCTTCTGTCCTTGCTGCTGTGTATGACATGCGTGGATGCATTGGGCCAGGCTGGTCCTCTGGAAGGCACCTGCCTGGATCTAGTCCCCATTTCTGGCCCGGCCTCCACTTTTACTTGGATCCTGTTCCTTCCCCAGAGTCTTCCTAAAGGAGTCTGTAGGCGCTAGGGAGGTATGCTGGGACATGGGCAGTGGTGGGTGTGAGGATGGGCTGTATCTGGGTTTATAACTGCACCAGGTCCTGCTGCCCATGAGCACTCAGCTGGCCTGGGAAATGCATCCTGGGGGTTGAAAGCTGCTGTCGATGTGATTGGTAGGTTGTTAGGTAAACTCTGAGAAGCAAATCTTTTAATCCACTGTGGCTAATCCAGTGCACTTTTGTTTGCCAAGACAGATTCTGTGGCAACAAAGGGGCTGGAGGGACCCTAGCATACATAATCACATACTTAGAACTTGGCCGCCGCTGCCCACGGGGTTCCTAGGCAGCAGAGAGAGACATCTCAGGACAACAGTGTAGAGGGTGGGAAGTAGAAAGAGGGGCCTGAGCGGGCTGAAGGTGTGTTGGCTACTAGCCTTCCTAGGTGATACCCTTTCACCTGTCTGGATATCCCCCGGCCACCCAACGGATAGGTGGCTGATGAGTACTCTGCAAGTTTGTGGGGACAACTGAGTAGAGCCAGACAGAAGGATGTGAGGAGAAGCTGGGAAGGATGGCAAGTGACATGGAAGGGGTGGAAACAGAAGGAGTAAGGTGGCAGTGGGTAGCAGGAAGGCAGGTGTGCCCCAACAGGAAGAGGAAGTGGCCTGGGGTGGTGTAGCACAGTATGAAAGAACACTTGCAGAGCATCTTCAGGGCCTGGCACGCTCACAAGGGAGAATACTGCTGACCGTGGACAAATGGGAGACAGCTGGCTCCTTCTTCTACCACACATATACTGGGCATAGCAGTAGAATTTATTCTGCTACTCAGTCTTGTCTGTGCAAGTTATGCACGGACCGCTAAGGGATCCTCATCTCGCCAAGGAGGAAACTCAGACACAGCAAGTATTAAAGTCTCCAGAGTGCCATTCCCTTATGTTCCGTTCCTGAGGCTTCCTGGGGTGGGGGTGGGGGGTAATTGGGCTTGGTGGCAGGCTACCCTCCCCGACTGTTTACTGGGCTGAGGATATCAAAAAGAGCTAACTTAGACCTCACCTCCTCCATACCTACCTGCTGACCCTGATCAACTTAGCCTTTTACCTTGGTATCTACATTCTCTTTCCTCCGGATGCCCCAGACAGATGACCCCCCCCCCCTTAAGACAATAGGGAGTCAGACCTCAGAAGGTGTGAGCCGTATCCTGGGAAGGGTTTATTTCTTAGGGTCCACTCAAGTGGAGATCTGGCCCAGCACTACCTTCATGCCTGTTTACACTGCTTTCCTGCTGTACTGGCTCCTGAGTCCTTTAGGCTACAGAGAAATGCTATGCTGGGTCAGGTGTGCTGGACAAAGGAGGACATGGTTATGAGGACCTCTGGAGTCTAACCCAGGGGATAAGCATGCTACTCCTAATTGGGCCTGGAACAGATAATAGTCCAAAGGACACAAATGGTGATTACAGTGTCCATCTCTGAAGAGACCATGCTAGTAAGGCAAAATAACTCATTATCTGTTCCTCTGTGGATGGATGCCTCTCATCTGGGAGTAACAGCTGTAACAGCACTTTGATGTAGGAGCCATCAGAACCCTACATTGCAATGCTGGCTGGCATATAACCTATTATTTAGAAGTCTCAGCAATGGTTAACGCTGCAGCCATGTTGAACCATATCATTTAGGACAGTCATGCTTCTGCTGGGCAAAATTCAAACACCAAGAGTAATGCAAGGTGCCAACTCAGAACACATATCCCCAGAAGTAATACAAGGAAAGGAAGAACTTGGGGCCAGCAAAATGGCTTGGCAGGTAAAAGAGCTTGCTGCTGAGCCTGATTGCCTGGGTTCAGTCCCAAGGGCACATGTGTAGAAGAAGAGAATTAACTTCCAAAAGTTCTATTTTGACATCTACATGGCCCAAACACATTAAAAGGAAATCTGTCATGGGTCATGCTCATGCTCATGCCAAGGTGGCTGCTGGCTCAGAGTTAAGGCCTTCTGCCCTATCCTGAAGTGAACACAGGAACACATTAGCTAATGCTGCCCATGAGCAGCTGTATCCTTCAGGGGCTCACTTTGCTATTATATTGTTCTTATTCCTTATACACTGATGTCACTGGAAGATGATAGCTACTACAGAATGGTTGAGGTTCCATTTCATGGTAATGGTAATATTACAGCAGCACTTTTTTGTTTTTGTTTTGTTTTTTTCGAGACAGGGTTTCTCTGTAGTCCTGGCTGTCCTGGAACTCACTCTGTAGACCAAGCTGGCCTTGAACTCAGAAATGCCCGGCTTACAGCAGCACTTTTCTTTTACTTGTTACAGTTTTTCAAGACTTCAAAGGCGTGTGCCACCACAACAGGCCCTGCCACACTTTCATGAATAAAATAGGGCTAGAGAGCCGGACGTGGTGGCTCACACCTTTAATCCCAGCACTTGGGAGGCAGAGGCAGGCGGATTTCTGAGTTCGAGGCCAGCCTGGTCTACAGAGTGAGTTCCAGGACAGCCAGGGCTATACAGAGAAACCCTGTCTCGAAAAACAAAAAAAAACGAAAAAAAAAAAAAAATAGGGCTAGAGAGATGGCTCAGTGGTTAACATCACTGACTGCTCTTCCAGAGGACTCGGGTTCAAATCCCAGCACCCACATGGCAGCTCTCACCTGTCTATAACTCCAAGATTTGACACCCTTACACAGACATAATACATGCAGACAAAACACCAATGCATATAAAAATGAATAAAAAACAAGAAGTAAAACGCATGCTGGGCACATTCATTCCTGTTTCCTTAGCACTTGGAAAGCTTGGGCAGGGCCATCCTAAGTTTAAGGTCAGCCTGAGCTACACAGCAAGACTCCATCTTGGAGTGGGTATGGTAACTCTCTGCTTCCTTCTCGGGGCCTACATGAGCCCTCTTTGATAAGCTCTTCCTGCCTTCATAGTCACTTGCTCTGTGATATAAAAATTAGCATCTGTTTTTGTACCATTATGGGTTTTCTCACTGCTGTGTCTGTAACTCCTTGTCCTCGTAGGCAGAGGCCCTGGCCACCCTACCCCCATTCCACTCCCACCCCTCAACCCCAGTCTCGGAAGTGATGGAAAAAGATTCATGGAGATGAGACATAAGCCGGGGATGGGTTATAGCAGGAAGAGAGCTGGCTGACAAAGGGAGGGAATTGGGCCACCTGAGTCCTTTGAGCATTCTGGGTCACCTTGGGTCCAGATGGCTGCTGTATTCTAGAATGGCAAATAAGACATGAGACCACAAGTCCTCTCTACCAGGGATTTAGTTGCAACCCACCACCTCTGAACTGGGTAGAGGGGGCAAGGGACAGACAGAAACTAGCAGAGTATGAAGCCCCTCTTCCCCTAGAATTGAAGATCACAATGGTCCTTCTCTTCCTGAGCTGTGGCATGGACAGTGGCCATTCTGTAGCTGGCCTTCTGCCATGCATTTTCCTGCAGTTTGTCACTAGGTCAAACCCTCTGTAGCATGCATGCCAGGTGGTGCCAGGTGACTTTCTTTGTATCATTATTTTCCTAAAGATTTATTATTATATGTAAGCATACTGTAGCTGACTTCAGATACATCAGAAGAGGGTCAGATCTCATCACAGGTGGTTGTGAGCCACCATATGGTTGCTGGGATTTGAACTTAGGACCTTCAGAAGAGCAGTCAGTGCTCTTACCTGCTGAGCCAGCCCCTTTTTGTATAATTTTTTTTTTAATTTTATTAGATATTTTCTTCATTTACTTTTCAAATGTTATCCCCTTTTCTAATTTCCTCTCTGAAAGTCCCCTATACCCTCCCCCCGCCCTGCTCCCCAACCCACCCACTCTTTGTATTTTTGTTTTTTGTTTGTTTTTTTTGAGACAGGGTTTCTCTGTGTAGCCCTGGCTGTCCTGGAGCTCACTCTGTAGACCAGGCTGGCCTCGAACTCAGAAATCCGCCTGCCTCTGCCTCCCGAGTGCTGGGATTAAAGGTGTGCGCCACCACTCCCGGCTTCTTTGTATTTTTTTAAAAGACACTTTATTTAAAAGTATTCCTATGTCAAGGTGGAGAGATGGCTCAGTGGTTAAGAGCACTGACTGCTCTTCCAGGGGTTTCAAGTTCGCTTCCCAGCAACTGCATGGTGGCTCACAACCATCTTTGATGAGATCTGATGCTGTCTTCTGGTGTGTCTGAAGAGAGAGTATACTCACATAAGATAAATAAATCTTTTTTACAAAACTATTTCTATGTCTACATTGAGGAAAAGAATTTCTGCTCATGAGTTTGGGTTTTTAAAACTCTTGATTCCTGGCAAGAAACCTGAACAAATGCCATGAAAATGTAGTTAGAACTGCTAATGGCAATTCTGGGTGGAGCAAAGGGCCTTGCAAGGTTCTCAAGTGCTACCCTTTACCCTCTCCTCATTGCAGAGACTCCCTCAAGGCCTTCAGCCCTATTTATAATTTCTCCCCCATCACACCCCCACAGCACTCCTTAGCAGGTCGTTGCATTTCCTCCAGGCTTCCTGATTCCCTTCCTGTCCCTGCAGGGCAGGGGTCACGAGGAGCTGGAGGCCCGAGGGCACTACTCTGGTCCCAGGGCTTGGGGATACCTACCACCGTGGGCCAGCAGGAGGATGGACATGGACTTGATCCCGAGAGCCTGGCCGGGCCGCAGCAGCAGCTCTACAGAATCAAGGCAAGCGTTGGGGCCCTGGTTTGGGAGTGGGGAGGACACCCAAGGCCAAGGCTATCTACTGCTCACTCAGTGGTTGTGATTGTTTCTTCTAATGATATGAATGGTCTGAGTCAGGGGCTGCTAGGGAGTCTCCAGTGCCCAGAGGCCCGAGGACCTGAGTCTGCATCAGTTGGACAGAAGTGAACATGAAACATGAAAGGTTTGAGTGGGGCACTGTCTATACTCCAGCCCCAGACCTGAGGCTCAGTGACAGATCTAGGAGGGGAATTTGTCGGGCTTGCTCACCCTAGCAGCTATAGTTCAAGTGGTTCCTTCTCTATACATAGCAATCCTGGGCCTCAGAACTGTGCTAAGTCCTCTTAAGGGACAGGTGGCAAGGTTAGGATCACCCCAGTCAGCTGTGTGGAAGGTAGCCTGTGGGTTTAGAGTCTGAAGCCAATACTACTGTTTTTGCCTGTGAGCCATGAAGGATAAGGGACAAGGCAATGAGGAGAACAGTGTCCAGAACAAAACATGGCAGTGGCATTGGCGGCAGCAGTATAGAAGCATGTAGATGGCAAGTGCAGATGCAGCCAGGATAGGTATGGTTACCAGGAGTCCTCTGGCCAAGGTGAGGTCTGGGTGAGTATGTACTAAGCCTAGATCACAATCTCTTTCTTGTCTTCAAAATGGACTACCTGAGAGGTGTCAAGGGCTGTTCTCTAGGGTCCTGATTTGACTGGTAGATGACATTCTTTTTTGTTTGTTTGTTTGTTTGTTTTTGGTTTTTCGAGTATAGCCCTGGCTGTCCTGGAACTCACTTTGTAGACCAGGCTGGCCTCGAACTCAGAAATCCGCCTGCCTCTGCCTCCTGAGTGCTGGGATTAAAGGTGTGCACCACCATGCCCGGCTGTTTTGGTTTTTTGAGACAGGGTTTCTCTGTATAGTCCTGGCTGTCCTGGAACTCACTCTGTAAACCAGGCTGGCCTCAAACCCAGAAATCCATCTGCCTCTGCGGTAGATGACATTCTTTTTTTTTTTTTTTTTTTTTTTTTTTTTTTTTTTTTTTTTTTTTTTTTTTTTTTTTTTTTTTTTTTTTTTTTTTTTTTTTTTTTTTTTTAAGGTTTATTTTATGTAAGTACACTGTAGCTGTCTTCAGACACTCCAGAAGGGGGCGCCAGATCTCCTTACGGATGGTTGTGAGCCACCATGTGGTTGCTGGGAATTGAACTCAGGACCTTTGGAAGAGCAGTCAGTGCTCTTAACCGCTGAGCCATCTCTCCAGCCCCCGGTAGATGACATTCTTAAGTGCAGTGATTCCTTGTGTTCACATATTTCTCCTTGGGATGTGGCTGACCGAGGGTTGAGAGCTGCCAAGTAGAGAGTTGGGCATCTATGTTCTTGTGGTGGGGCAAAATGGAGTTGACTCGTTGCGCTTGCAGACTTAGTGAGAGATGCCTTGCAGACAGTATAAGTGTTATGGGTGTATTTGTGTGGAGGGCGACAAGATACTCAGAAACCCTCTCAATAGCATCTGCGACCAGACATGGGTGGTCTGCCTTCTGAGTACTGGCCTCGGGTTCGGTGATGGCTGTGGTTGTTGAGCGCGCTCAGGGCTGTTTCCCATGGCACCTTTCGGGACCAGCAGTAGTCGTTGCCCTATTGGGCATCCTCCGCGACTACGTTTCTTTTCAGCCGCGCTCCTAGTCACGCCCCGCCTTCACCACCGCAAGACAGTGCTTGGCTCCTGAGTACGTCGCAGCCCCGCCTTTCGCTCAAGACCCTGCCCCTTACTCTTGTCCTCTGCCTCCCACCCCGACCCATGCTAGAAGCTCCGCCCCACACCGTAGTTCTGCCTCTACACGGAGACCCAGCCTCCGCGGCAGTCCCGCCCCACACCACGGCCCCGCCCCCGCACTTCCGGGCGGCGCCGGCGGGGGCGCTCGGGCCTGGGCTTCGGGGCTCTGGGCTCAGGCTCCTGACTTAGGGAAGCTCTTGCGGCCGCCGCCGCCGCAGGAGCCTGCTGGGGTCGGGCCGGAGCCTGGTTCCAGAGAGGGCTGGTGAGAGTGAACAGCCGGTTTTGGCGGCGCTCTGCGACCTGCCTTGCGCCGCCTCCGGGCCACGGGTCGCCGAGCCGCCGCCGCTGCCGCTGCTGCTGCTGCCGCCGCCGCGATGGGGGCCCCTCAGGGCCGCGCCCCCGCCGTGGCCCGCCCGCTGAGCCGCCGCTGAGCGCATGGGCCTCGCCGGGCCGGGAACCAGGCCCCGGGCCGCGCCTCCACAGCCGCCGCGCGCTGGTGAGTAGTGGGAGCCGACGGGCGCGCTCCTGTGGCGCGGAGGCCTGCTGCCCGGGGCTGCGGGAGTAGGCCGCGCTAGGCCGGCGTACGCGGACCCGGAAGAGAGGGGCGCGCGGGTTGCGGGCGGAGGCGTGTCGGAGCGCGGCCCCTGATGTGCGAGGTTGTGCCCCGCGCAGGGAGACCTGAAAACCATGGGGACAGAAGAGGTGGCAGGCTCCGCAGTATGAGTAGAGGCGTGGGGACTGCACGGTATGCTAGACATATGGGGAGAAGGGCTTTGGGGGGCCGATGTGCCAGGGACGGGACGATAGTAGGGCATGGGGAGAGCAAGGCCTGTTTGAACAGGACCAAGGAGTAAGGAAAAGCAAGGATTCTAAGAATGATGCACAGTTGGGTTGTGTGGTGTACTGTTGATGGATCCGGGACACATTTAGGATATGGGTGAGTGGGTGCTGAGAAGCTGCTGGTGCTAGACTATGTGTGTGTCTTCCTTTGCGCCATCCCCTAACCCCCATGAAAAAGTAAAGAAAAAGTAGGGACGAGTAAGAACAACCCAAGGAGGGCACTCTATGATGTGGTTTGGCTTGCCAGATAATCACTTGTCCTGGTGTTCATTGCCTTACTTAACTAAGCTCCTCCCAAACAAAACAAATTCACCCAAAACCAAAACCTAGAGCGAACATTTTTAGTTGGACATAAGGATTTTTTTTTGGCTTATCTGAAGATAACTTGTAAAGAGTTCTCAATAACTGTGTACTCCTCCCTTTTACTCCAATGCGTTCCTTTACTCACAGCCGGTTTTGGAGAACATGGAGTCTGACTTTACTTGAGAGAGGCAGTTCTAGCTGGTTTCAGTTTTAGAGCCCACTTCAGGGCCGAGAGAATATAGGAAGCACAGAGATTTTGTTTGATTTTTTTTTTTTTTCAGCAGAATTGACTTGTCCTACTTTTTTTTTTTTTTTTTTTTTTTTTTTTTTTTTTTTTTTTTTTTTTTTTTTTTTTTTTTTGGTTTTTCGAGACAAGGTTTCTCTGTGTAGCCCTGGCTGTCCTGGAGCTCACTCTGTAGACCAGGCTGGCCTCGAACTCAGAAATCCGCCTGCCTCTGCCTCCCGAGTGCTGGGATTAAAGGTGTGCGCCACCACGCCCGGCTTTGTCCTACATCTTTTTTTTTTTTTCTGGTTTTTCGAGACAGGGTTTCTCTGTGTAGCTCTGGCTGTCCTGGAACTCACTTTGTAGACCAGGCTGGCCTCGAACTAAGAGATCCACCTGCCTCTGCCTCCCAAGTGCTGGGATTAAAGGCGTGCGCCACCACTGCCCGGCTTGTCCTACATCTTTAAGAGAAACACCGTTAGGACTTTAGGTGATGGGGGACTGCAGCTTGGAAGCTATACTTGAGTATAAGCAGTATATACAAATATACCCAGGGCTGTGTGTTTTGACAGTGTCAAAGGGAATTTTATATATGATATCAGGCTTGTATATTACCTTTATGGAGTCACTTTATAAGTCTTGGTTGCAGATTTGAGGCTGGATTTGGTGCTATGGGCTTTAGATTCTTACTGAATTATCATAGCTGCTTTATGTGTGATATTTCTGTGTGCCTTAAGTGTTAGATGTTTTCTGTGGGAGCCCAGGGATTATTGGAAATTGGGCTGTTTCAATGTTAGTAATTTTGGGGAATGTTTCTTGTTCAGGGACAGGTGGCCAGAAGTGCAGGCCCCTTTTTCCTTGATGATATCCTAGATAAGAGCATAGTAGACACGATGGGCTGGTGTGGTGTTTCAGTTATCCAGTGTGCTTACCACATGCAGACAGAACTACCAGAAAGTGACTAAGGTTAAAGAGAGGTATAGGAGCTCTGTGAGCAGCAGACCACAGTCATAGGGCCTGTGAACTTAAGAAACAGGCTGGTCTTGCTGAGGCTGAGATTATAGCTTGCCTAAGAAGTCATTAGCTGCAGAAGTGTCATAATTGTGACCCATCTCTTATTTGTACGTGCCTCTTCCTTGTAGCCATTAGTAATCTAGCCATCAGCATTGTTAGCAGGTAAAGTATATATTCTGTGAGAATGAGCAAATGATGGATTTCATGGCAGTCAGGGCTCAGCACTGTTGAATGGTAACCAAGGCCAGCCACTCCTCCCTTTTTGATTGTTTTTTGTTTTGTGACAGGGTCTCTTATACCACAGGCTGCCCTCTAACTCTCTTGAAGCCAAGAATAACCTTGAATTTCTCATCCTCTGCCTCTACCTCCATACAGAGATGTGCATCATCACTCTCAGTTTTATGCAGTGCTGGGGATCTTGGGCCTCAAGCTTGCTAGGCAGCACTCTACAATCTGAGCTGCATCCCCAGCCCCATGACCTTGAATTCTTTTATTTGTTTTATTTTTGAGACAAGGTTTCTCTTTATAGTTCTAGCTGTGATGGAACTCTGGCTGCTCTGTAGATCAGGTTGGCCTCGAACTCAGAGAAATCCATCTCCCTTTACCTCCCGAGTGTTGGGACCACCCACCATCTGGCTGACCCTGAACTCTTGATCAGGTCTTGAATTCTCCCTCATTTTTCCAAGTGCCGAGATTATAGACTTGTGCCAATATACTGGCTTTATTTATTTATTGAGACAGGCTCTCATTTTATAGCCCAGGCTAGCCTTCACTCAGCCTCCTGAGTTCTGAGATGACAGGTATGAACCACGATGCCTGTCTTTTGTTTTTAGGATTTATTTTGTTCAGGTTATCTGACTGACATATATATATGCCTCTCTCTAGCTCACTTTTAGCTGGGAACATTTGGGGCTGTGTTGCTATCTCCTCCTTGGATATGTTGAGAGGCACTGCTGGAGAGTCTGTGGGATGTAGCAGACAGGACCAAAGATCATAGCAGAGGTTCCTATCCAAATCTGAACAAATTTGGTCCTTTTTGCACATCCCACACAGCAACAAAAAATATAGTTTTTAATTTCTTAAGAGTATAGGTGGTATGGTTTTCATTTGGTTGAACTAAACCATATTTTCTGTATACTTATTTATCGAAAAAGCACACTTGTGTGTGTGTGTGTGTATATATATATTTATTTATTTATTTTCGAGACAGGGTTTCTCTGTGTGGCCTTGGCTGTCCTGGAACTCACTTTGTAGACCAGGCTGGCCTCGAAATCAGAAATCCCCCTGCCTCTGCCTCCCGAGTGCTGGGATTAAAGGTGTTCGCCACCACACCCGGCTGCATGCTTGTATTTGTAACTGATTTTTTTTTTTCTGTACCTTTTCTGTCTTTCCAAAGTCACCATATGCTATCAGAAGGGAATCTCCTTATAAAAGAGAAATTACAACCAAGTACAGCAGCTTTTTGAATCTCTAAGGTTGTCTGTGTTGTTAATGTATAGGTGGTTCTGAATGTGGACTGTCCTTCCATTACTGGTTCAAAGTGTGGAAGGTAGCCAGCCTGTGATCACTTGATGTCTTAGCTGTTGAGAGCTGGAAGGACATCTTGCTGTGTGGTTTCTCATGAGGCATGCCAGGTATGAAAAGTAATAAAATAGACAGGAAATAAAGAGACTGTTAAACTTGTCATATGCCTATCTACCTGAGAATCTGTAGTGCCTCTTTGTTTCCGAGTGTCACTGGGGCAAGTGAGGTGGTTGTCTTCATGTATGAAGGACCAGCTCACTGATGATGGTGAGTGGAGACAGAGGCACTCTTCCTTTTCTCTAGCGACATTTTTTTTAGCCAGGATGGGTGGTCTTCAGGCCTTACTATTGGAGGTGCCCCTTGAAGGAGAGATGTCCTCCATGACTCGGGCTTTCACTTAGTGTGAGAGGCATTCTTGTAAAAGTTCCAGAAATTGCCTTAAGGATAGAGCAAAATTTGTGGCCAAATATGTCTCTGCTGGACGTCTGCACTGAGTCTCTGCTCCAAGTGGGAGTGGGAGGGCATCCCTGCACATCTCAAGAGAACCTCTGGTGTTTCCATGGACCACCTTTCCTAATCCTTGTCCTCTTAATGGTTTTAACAGGAGAGATTGATTCCCTTGGGAGCTGTAAGTACTGAGGTATTAGGGTGCAGCGCTCATTGTTCACTGATGCAGAGTCCCAAAATGAATGTCCAGGAGCAGGGTTTCCCCTTGGACCTCGGAGCAAGTTTCACCGAAGATGCCCCCCGGCCCCCAGTGCCTGGAGAAGAGGGAGAACTGGTATCTACTGATTCGAGGCCTGTCACCCACAGTTTCTGCTCTGGGAAAGGTACCAGCATTAAAAGTGAGACCTCAACAGCCACCCCAAGACGTTCAGATCTGGATCTGGGATATGAGCCGGAGGGCAGTGCCTCCCCCACCCCACCATATTTGAGGTGGGCTGAGTCACTGCATTCCTTACTGGATGACCAAGATGGGATCAGCCTGTTCAGGACTTTCCTGAAGCAGGAGGGCTGTGCTGACCTGCTGGACTTCTGGTTTGCCTGCAGTGGCTTCAGGAAGCTTGAGCCCTGTGACTCAAATGAGGAAAAGAGGCTGAAGCTGGCAAGAGCCATCTACCGAAAGTACATCCTAGATAGCAATGGCATTGTGTCCAGACAAACCAAGCCAGCCACTAAGAGCTTCATAAAGGACTGTGTCATGAAGCAGCAGATCGATCCTGCCATGTTTGATCAGGCACAGACAGAAATCCAGTCCACCATGGAGGAGAATACCTACCCTTCCTTTCTTAAGTCTGACATTTATTTGGAGTACACAAGGACAGGCTCGGAGAGTCCGAAGGTCTGCAGCGACCAGAGCTCAGGGTCTGGAACAGGGAAGGGCATGTCTGGATACCTGCCCACTTTGAATGAAGATGAAGAATGGAAATGTGACCAAGATGCAGATGAGGATGATGGCCGAGACTCTCTCGCCCCCAGCAGGCTCACCCAGAAGCTGCTATTGGAGACTGCTGCCCCGAGGGCCCCCTCAAGTAGACGGTACAACGAAGGCAGAGAGCTCAGGTGAGTTCGGCACAGGGTGTCCATTTTCTATACACAGCTCAGAGACCTGGCAAAGGAGCAAGGAAAAGGTATTGGTAACAGGTGGTCTTGTTTTTAACCCCAGCTGAAATTGCTGCAGCAGCTGCTGTTGAATTATGGTTTTAATTCCTCTTAGATATTTTCATACTTGTCTTTAGATACCTTTTTATATTTTATAGCATTGAGGATGCAACAAACAAGACTTGCCAGGTGTAATCCCACATACTTGGGAAGCTGAGGCAGGAGAATGGAAAAGTTGAGTGTCAGTCTGGGCAACTTGTAGAGATTCAAAATGAAAAGGTGTAGAGGCTTAGTAGAGTTTCTGCACAGCATGCAGGAAACTCTGAGTTCCCTCTTTAGTAACACATGTACTACTAAATATAGGGCTTTGTGAATTATAAACATATGGCTTGTGAATTATTAGAAACATGGGAATTCTTAGAAATCATAATGTTTAAACTTTACCCTTGAGCACAAAATTTATGTCTTCGTGCATAGAAGAAGGATATTTATTTATTTATTTATTTTCGAGCCAGGGTTTCTCTGTATAGCCCTGGCTGTCCTGGAACTCACTCTGTATCACTTTGTAGACCAGGCTGGCCTCGAACTTAGAAATCCACCTGCCTCTGCCTTCCAAGTGCTGGGATTAAAGGTGTGCGCCACCACTGCCCGGCAGAAGAATTTTAATAATGAGAGGGAAATACATTCAAATGCATAAAAAAATTATAATTATTTTTATTTTATATTCATTTAATTTATGTGTATGTATGTGTGTGTGTGTGTATGTGTGTGTGTGTATGTGCACCATGTATGTACCCGCTGCCCACAGAAGTCAGAAGAGGGTGTCAGATCCCTTGAGACAACAGTTAACAGATGGTTGTGAGCTACCACATAGGTGTTGGCAATCAGCCCAGGCCCTCTAGAAGAGCAACAAGTACTCTTAACTTCTAAGTCATCACTCCAACCCCCACCTTGCTAATTTTTAAATCAGTATTTGGGTTCTTTCTGGAGAGTGAGACAGTAGTGGGGCAGTTTCTGTGTAATCAGTTGTTGGCTGGCTATGCTTGGAGCTCCAGAATTGGACCCTTGCCTCCTTGGTGTGGTTGGTGAAGGGTGCTCTGATTGTGTCTGACATGCGCAGCTTGAAGAGCATCACAGCAGTGTTCTCCAGAAGTGATCATGGCTTTGAAACTCTTTCTTCACCTTTCTCTATAAAAAAACAAAAGTTTTTTACACTTGTGTGTGTCCGTCTGTCCGCGTGTCCATCTATCTTATATGGTGGGTTGGGGAGGCGCTGCCCTCAGGCTCCTATGTGGCTTATGTGTGCATATGTGATAAGAGAAGACAATAGGAGACAATCTTTTTTTTTTTTTTTTTTAAGATTTATTTATTTATTATATGTAAGTACACTATAGCGGTCTTCAGACACCCCAGAAGAGGGCATCAGATCTCATTACAGATGGTTGTGAGCCACCATGTGATTGCTGGGATTTGAACTCTACCTCTGAAAGAACATTCAGTGCTCATAACCGCTAAGCCATTTCTCCAGCTCCTATAAGAGACATTCTTTTTTTTTTTTTTTTAAAGATTTATTTATTATATGTAAGTACACTGTAGCTGTCTTCAGACACTCCAGAAGAGGGCGCCAGATCTGGTTATGGATGGTTGTGAGCCACCATGTGGATGCTGGGATTTGAACTTATCACCTTCGGAAGAGCAGTCGGGTGCTCTTACCCGCTGAGCCATCTCACCAGCCCCCTATAAGAGACATTCTTATCCTGTGAGTTCTGGGCTTGGTGACAGACTCCTTTACCTGCTAAGCTGTCCTGTCAGACCAGGCTTTACTGTTTTTAAATTCAGTATCATCGTGGTTACAGGAGGCTTGGTTGGCTGGGTTGGGTGCGTATTGCACTTGTGAGCAGAGGTTGCATTTTTTGCTTATTTCATTGTTCCCAACCTGAAAACCATTTCCAGTTGTTGAGATAGTCGACGTTTAGAACCAGGATTGAGCTGGGTGTAGTGGCTCAGGGATTAAGTCAAGTGGGTTCTCAAGAAAGGAGGTTCATTGAACTATAAAGAAAAGCAGTAGTCATATGTATTGGCACATAACTTTAATCCTAGCACTCAGGAAAGCAGAGGCAGGCAGATCTCTGAGTTCAAGGCCAGACTGGTTTACTGAGCTAGTTTCAGGACAGTCAGGGCTACACAGAGAAATTCTGGGGGTTTGGGGGCGGTTCATACATGGACGCAGATGGACTGGGGCTGTTTTTTTTGTTTGTTTTTTTTGTTTGTTTTTTTGTTTTTTTCGAGACAGGGTTTCTCTGTATAGCCCTGGCTGTCCTGGAACTCACTTTTTAGACCAGGCTGGCCTCAAACTTAGAAATCCGCCTGCCTCTGCCTCCTGAGTGCTGGGATTAAAGGCATGCACCACCATGCCCAGCTTGGGGCTGTTTTTTAGGATTTCTGTAACCACAAAGAAATCAAAAT
This sequence comes from Mus minutoides, assembly GCA_902729485.2. Classification (NCBI taxonomy): domain Eukaryota; kingdom Metazoa; phylum Chordata; class Mammalia; order Rodentia; family Muridae; genus Mus; species Mus minutoides. Next base: position 1,296,058 of record LR756420.1, on the reverse strand, counting down.
TGGTCACTTACAAAGCTACAGAATTAACACTTCCTTAGTTTAAGAGACACAGATCAATATATGTTGTTTTTATTTATTGTCATTAGCCAAGTGCTGTTTACTTAGCAAGCTTTTTTTTTTTTTTTTTAATTTTTTTATTTTATTTATTTATTCCCTTGTTCCGGTCAACCTTGCTCGCTCTGCTCGACCCCGCTCGCTCCGGCCAGCCCCACTTGCTCCCGGCCGCCCCTGTACGGCCCCGGCTTGTTCCAGCCAGCCCCGCTTGCTCCGGTTTGGCCCCGCTCGTTCCAGCCGTCCCCGTTCGGCTCCACTCGCTCCGGCGTCCCCGCTTGCTCCGGCCGTCCCCGTTCGGCTCCGCTCGCTCCGGTCTCTCCAGTCCAAGGATTCATTTCTTATTATTCTTCATAAGTACGCTGTAGCTGACTTCAGACGCACCAGAGGAGGGCGTCAGATCTTGTTACGGGTGGTTGTAAGCCACCATGTGGTTGCTGGGATTTGAACTCATCACCTTCAGAAGAGCGGTCGGGTGCTCTAACCCACTGAGCCATCTCACCAGCCCACTTAGCAAGCTTTTAAAGGACAGTATGTTTTGTTTTGGAGACAGGGTCTTATGCATCCCAGGTAGACCTCAAAAATTCCCTATATAACTGAGAATGACTTGAGCTTCTGAGTCACCTGCCTCCACCTCTAGAATTCTGGGATCACCGGCATGCACCAACAGTTTATGCAGTGCTGAAGATAAAACCTGAAGCCGTGGATGTTGACAGACATTTGACACTACATACTTAACATGTTTAGTTTTTGAAACAAGAGCTCTTTTACCCCTCCGATTTGCTGTGTAGCCAAGGATGATCTTGAATTAACTTACCTTCTGTCTTCCATGTGCTGAGGTTACAGGCAAGTTCCATCACACCTCAATTCCAACATGTCTTTTGTTGGTATTTTTTCCTGTTTTTTGTTTTCAGTGTTAAGGATTCCATTCAAGACCTCATGCATTAGAGTCAAGTGCTTACCAATAATTTATCTTCTCCACCATCTTTCTTCTTTGAATACATTCTGCCTGTTATGCAGTGGGCTATAGTTAGGAAGTGCTAGGGTGGGGGTTGGGAAAAAGAAAATCCAGTCTACTGGGATTAATTTTTAACTCAATTGGCTAGTGTTTCACGTGCTTTGATGAGAAAGCCAACACTTTTTTTTCCTTCTTTCTTCCTCTTCTTTCTCCTCCTCCTCTTTCTCCTCCTCCTCTTCCTCTTCTTTTTGAGACAGGGTCTCACTATTTAGTCCTGACAAATTTAGTACTCTTTGTAGACCAGGTATGCCTCAAACTCTCAGAGATTCCTCCTCTGCTTTTGCATCCTGACTGCTAAGACTAAAGGCGTGTACCACCACCATGCCTGACTAGCACTTTTCTTTATAGTTTAATGAACCTGCTATTTTGGGGGGGGGGGTCCCTTGTAGTGGAGGTGGCTTCCTCTGTCAATTTGTGCTCTTAACTACTCTTGTTTACTAGACTTTCCCACACCAGTGAAGGAAGGCTCTTCATTGGCCCATAGTGGGGAACAATTTTACTGCTATGTTCTACAGATCCTTGAATGCCTCAGCTTGTGGGTCGTGACTCCTTTGGGTTTTTTTTTTTTTTTTTTAAAGATTTATTTTATTTATTATATGTAAGTACACTGTAGCTGTCTTCAGACAGTCCAGAAGAGGGCGCCATATCTTGTTATGGATGGTTGTGAGCCACCATGTGGATGCTGGGATTTGAACTTATCACCTTTGGAAGAGCAGTCGGGTGCTCTTACCCGCTGAGCCATCTCACCAGCCCCTCCTTTGGGGGTTTTTAAATGATTGTTGAATGACCCCTTCGCAGGGGCTCACCTAAGACCATTGGAAAATACAGATATTTATATTATGATTCATAACAGTAGCAAGATTACAGTTATGAAGTAGCAGCAAAGATAATTTGATGGTTGGAGCAACATGAGGTTGCAGGTTTTGTATGACTGAGAACCACTGACTTAAAGCCTGATGATGTGTTATTGCACTTAAGCTAAATAGGACCATCCTGTAAAGAAAGTGGGGTGCTTTACCTAGACAGCATGGCTATTTCCTAGTAGTGAGGGAGGAGTCCTCTACAAGAAGTCTGGGGCTGATAGGAATTGGGAAAAGAAAAGTTGATGCTTGAGTTCCAGGACAGCCAGGGATATTCAGAGAAACCCTGTCTCGAAAAACAAAACAAGAACAACAAAAAAACCCAGAAAAGTTGATGCTGAATAGATGACTAGCAAGTGTTCACAAGGAAGGAGGTCCTGGAACTAAGCCTTCCTGGGTGATAACTTTACTGTGAATGGCATGCTGATAAGATGCAAAGAGCCAGCTGTAGTATAAATGATGCCTACAGACTTGGGTAACTGGCTTCCTTGCGTGGTGTTTCTGTGGTTTGGGTACTCTGCTATGCTCTTGTTAGTGGCTATTCTGCCTTGGCAGGAATTGCCATTGCTGTCCTCTTGTGTTACTGCATATGCATAGTGATTTTCATATAGATGATTTGAGGATTCTGAGAAGACATGATAGTCTCACATGAAAACAAGAAGACACACTACTCTTGATTGGTTTTTGCATTCATTACACTCATGCAGCATCATTTCATGTGAGTATCTCCCCCCACCCCTTTTTTGTCTTGTTTTATGTTTTGAGACAGGGTTTCTTTGTGTAGTCTTCCTTAGCTATCCTAGGACTAACTGTATAGACTAGGCTAGCCTTGAACTCACAGAAATCTGCCTGGCTTTGCCTCTAGAGTACTGAGATCAAAGATATATGAACCATTAACAGGCTGTTTTGATCATTTTGAAGACAAGGTCTAGAACTTGCTATGTAGCAAAGGCTAGTCTTGAACTTCTTTCTCTTCTGTCTCTATCTCCCAAATCATGAGATTTTTAGATAATGCCATCACATCTGTCCTCTTTTGTTGTTTTGTTGCTTTGTGAAGTTTTAAGATTTAGGCAGTCGTAGCTGGGAAGTGGAAAGAGAGGCAGGTAGATCTCTGTTAGTACAAGGCCAACCTGGTCTATACAGTGAGTTCCAGGACAGCCAGGGCTACACAGAAACCCTGTCTTGAAAAGCTGAAAAAAAAAATTTTTTTAAAGTCTATTTGTTCATTTGTGTGTGTGTATGGACGGGGGACAGTGCCTACAAAGCCAGAAGAGGGAATTGGAAAGTCTGGAGATGGAGTTACAGGAAGTTCTATGAGCCACCTTACTTGGGTGCTAGGATGGAACTTTAGTTATGGGCTCTTAACCCTGGCATCATCTGCCCAGATGCTTTACTTTATATCTCCTTTCCTCCCTCCCTCTCTTTCTTTCACAGGGACTCACCTTGTATATCTGGCCATCCTGAAACTAACTAGGTAGACCAGGTTGGCCTTGAACTCATAGAAATCCACTTGGCTCTTCCCCATTCCTGGGATTAAAAGTGTGTCACCACATTGGATCCCTTTTTTCTTCTTGAGATGGTTTTTTAAAGATTTATTTATTTATTATATGTAAGTACACTGTAGCTGTCTTCAGACACTCCAGAAGAGGGTGTCAGATCTCATTACGGACGGTTGTGAGCCACCATGTATTTGCTGGGATTTGAACTCAGGACCTTCGGAAGAGCAGTCAGTGCTCTTACCTGCTGAACCATCTCTCCAACCCTTGAGGTGGGGTCTTAACTCTTAGCTCACGCTGGTCTTGAACTCAGCAGTCCTATCTCAGTTTCCCAAGTCCTGGGATTATAAAATATAAAAGATACCTCCCTCCCACCTGCTACCCACAGTTTGTCTTTTTTTTATATTTTATTTATATGTCTCTGTGTTTGTATGTATGTATGTGTGTGTATGTAGTACAGAATACATGTGAAAGTCAGAGGACAACGTGCAAGAGTCTGTTCTCTCCTTCCACCATGTGAATCCTGGGTTTGTACTTAGACTGGCAGGCTTGCCATCTAAGCTAGCTCCTTTACCCATTGATCTATTTCTCCAAGGCCTGGATGTCATAGATGGTGGGGTGGGGGTGTTGTTGTTGTTATTTTCATTTTTAGACTTAGTATCTTATTCTTTGTGTTTGTGTCTGGGCATAAGTATATGACTGTGTACTACATGTAGGAAGTGCGCTTGGAATAGAATAGAATAGAATAATAATCACTGGTTGTGAGCCCTATGTGCCTGCTCTATAGCCCCATGTTTTTAACAGGTAGGAATTAGCAGGGTATTGGCAGTTTGCTGAATGGTTTGCACTGAGACCCAGGGATTATGACACATTAACTGGCAGACTTGGGTTTTACTTTCCTTGGTAGGTGATCCTGGCCCACAAGTTTGATTTTGGTTGGGTTTCCTGACAAATCTTAATGGTCAGGTCTGAAGTAAGCCTTGCCACTTGGCTGCTGGTTTTAACCCTTAATTTCTGAAATGATTTATGTTTGTTGCTCTTATTCTTAGCTGTGTCCTTCCCTGTACATAGATAGTCTCCTGGATCTTTTCCTAATGTCTTTCTTAGGCCAATACCATGGTATACTCCAGGTCAGGCTTGGTTGCCGCTGCCATTGACATGGAGTGGACTTCAGATGGTGTTGACAGCAGGAGCAGTATAGTGGCTTGGTTGGGTTCTTGCCACACAGACCTTTCCACTCAGAAAACAAGAGGATCTTTTAGACATGGTAATTAGCCCTTGCTCTCCAGCCTTCTTGCTAGAGGAACTATTAGGCCTGTCTGTCAATTTATTGAGTGTTTCTGGTGATGGCTTAAGTAAACAACAAAAAAAAAAAGAAAGAAAATAATTTTTTTCAAGACAGTTTCTTTGTATATCCTTGGCAGCCCTGAAACTTGCTGTGCACACTATCAAAGGTCAGCTTCAACAACCAGAGGGTTTAAGCTGATTGGGGTTGGTGCTAATAGCCATTGAGGGGGTTTGAGGGGTGCGGGTCAACCGTAGTAGTGCTGCCATGGGAGCAAAACCTAGTTATTTGGGGCTGGTAGTTTCTGTGACTGGCAAGAAACTGAATTCTTTAAACTCTTTGGGGGATGGTGAGAAAGAAAAGAGAAAATACATACACTCATACATACAAACTTAGAGGCGCAAGCAAGCAAGCTCCAACAGCTTTATACATACACATTCATACAGACAGACACACATTCACACCTTGGGTGAATAGAGCAAAGTTCTAGCAAACAAGCTCTAACCATTTTACATAGATACATATACACAGTGGATGGATAGAGCAAAAATCTAGTGAGCAAGCGCTAACCATTTACATACACACACACACACACACACACACACACACACACACACACACATATATATATATATATATATATATATATATATATATTACATACACACACATTTACACACATTTGATGGATAGAGCAAAGTTCTAGTTAGCAAGTTCTTTTTTTTTTTTTTTTTTTTTTTTTTTTTGGTTTTTCGAGACAGGGTTTCTCTGTATAGCCCTGGCTGTCCTGGAACTCACTCTGTAGACCAGGCTGGCCTCGAACTCAGAAATCCGACTGCCTCTGCCTCCTGAGTGCTGGGATTAAAGGCATGTACCACCATGCCCGGCTCACATTCTCTTCTTGATTCTAACTTTATTACATCTTTCTGGCAAATTGACTAAAACCATCTCCTTAAACTGACTAAAACCATCTCCTTAAACTTACTATCAACTACTCTATTTTCCTAAAACTATTTAAATCAACTCAAGAATACTATAAAATCATTAATTTAAACAATTCTGGTTTATAAGAGTTCATCTTGGGGCTGGAGAGGTTTAAGAGTATTGCCTGCTCTTGGAGAGGTCCTGAGTTCAATTCCCAGCAACCACATGGTGGCTCATAACCGTCTGTAATGGGATCTCGTGCCTTCTTCTGGCATGCAGGCACATGTGCAGGCAGAACACTGTATATGATAAATAATCTTAAAAAAAAAAGTTTATCTTGATGTTGATCTGCAAGAAATTTGCTCAATAGAGTGGGCTAATACCCAAGAAGCAATCATAACAGTATAGGCAGAAAGGGTCTTTCTTTGCCCAGCCACACCATATCTGAACAATGAGGAATACAACCATGACACACAAGAGAAGCAGGTCAGCAACAAGAAGCAATCCCTGGGTGGTACCTTTCCAGGGTTCACCCATCCGAGCCATGCAAAACAGTGGGCCATTCCCAAGAAGCTCACTTGTCTACTGCAGTTCTTCCTGCATGGTGTCTGTCAGTAGACCAGGCTGACCTTGGACTCTTGCCTCTGCCTTCCAAGTGCTGGGAGGGTATGTCTCCATCAACCAGCAGAAAAAAATTGTAAGAAGCACCCAGTAGGTGCATAGCTCTGAAGGTTAACTTTGGGTCATGATTTGAGGAATTCAGAGGCTCCAATGAGAACATCTGGTTTCACTTGATCTTAGCCAAAAGATCAGGAAGCTGTGAGAGAACATCTAGTTTGAGAGAAGGGTGTAGTCTGCTGAGCCTGCAGTTGAAGACACAGGCATAGGATGTCTTAGACTGACTTGACCTATGGTACTCTCTATCTCTTTATGGCCATTTGTGACTAAAAATTCATCAGTTAGTCTGACTTCCTTGTAGCCCTCTTGTGTACACTTGCTGTTTGGACATGGGGCTAAGAGGGAGAGCAAGTTCTTTTTGCTGTGCCTACCACTTTCCAGATGTCTGGCTGCTTCTGTGGAGTGAATTCTTATTACATGACCTCAGAATGAGAAAGCTGGTGACTCCTAGACAGTCTTTTCTGTTTTTTTTTTTTTTTTTTTTTTTTTTTTTTTTTTTTTTTTTTTTTTTTTTTTTTTTTTTTTTTTTGTTGTTGTTGTTGTTGTTGTTTTTTTGAGACAGGGTTTCTCTGTATAGCCCTGGCTGTCCTGGAACTCACTTTGTAGACCAGGCTGGGCTCGAACTCAGAAATCCACCTGCCTCTGCCTCCCGAGTGCTGAGACTAAAGGCATGTGCCACCATGCCCGGCCCTTGTTTTGTTTTTCGAGACAGGGTTTTTCTGTATAGCCCTGGCTGTCCTGGAACTCACTTTGTAGACCAGGCTGGTCTTGAACTCAGAAATCCGCCTGCCTTTGCCTCCGAAGTGCTAGGATTAAAGGCATGCGCCACCACTGCCCAACTGACAGTCTTTTTTTTAATTTTAATTTTTTTGGTTTTTCGAGACAGGGTTTTTCTGTGTGGCCCTAGCTGTCCTGGAACTCACTCTGTAGACCAGGCTGGCCTCCAACTCAGAAATCGGCTTGTCTCTGCCTCCCGAGTGCTGGGATTAAAGGCATTGCCACCACGCCCGGCTTTTTTTGGTTTTTCTTTCTTTTTTTTTTTTTTCCAACTTTTATTAGATATTTTCTTCGTTTACATTTCAAGTGTTATCCAGAAAGTTCCCTATACCCTCCCCCCTCCCGGCCCTGCTCCCCTACCCACCCGCTCCCACATCTTGGCCCTGGCGTTCCCCTGTATTGGGACATATAAAGTCTGCATGACCAAGGGGCCTCTCTTCCCAATGATGGCCAACTAGGCCATCCTCTTCTATATATGCAGCTAGAGACATTTTTTTTGTTTTTTCAAGACAGGGTTTCTCTGTGTAGCCCTGGCTGTCCTGGAACTCACCCTGTAGACCAGGCTGGCCTCAAACGCCTGCCTCTGCCTCCCGAGTGCTGGGATTAAAGACGTGTGCCACCAAAAAGTTTTTTTTTCCCTAGTTCCGGTCAACCCTGCTCGGCTCCGGCTGGCCCCAGGCTGGCCCCACTCGCTCCGCCAGCCCCGCTCACTCTGGCTGTCCCCGTTTGTCCCTGCTCGCTCTGGCCGGCCCCGCTCCCTCCAGTCGGTCCCACTTGCTCAGTCCCTGCTCTTTCTGGTCCAAGGATTCATTTTTATTATTCATAAGCACACTATAGCTGACTTCAGACGTACCAGAGGAGGGCGTCAGATCTCATTACAGGTGGTTGTAAGCCACCATGTGGTTGCTGGGATTTGAACTCATCATCTTTGGAAGAGCAGTTGGGTGTTCTTATCCCCTGAGCCATCTCTCCAGCCCCCCAAGAAGTTTTTAAAACAAAACGTTATCTGTGTATCCCAGATTGTCTTCAAACCTGTTCTATAGCTGAGGATTACTTTAAACTCCCAGTTTTCCTGCCTCTACCTCCTAACTATTGGGATTACAGGTGTAAATCATCACCTACAGCTTGAGAAATTTAAAAGATTATTTTTAAGTGTATATATGTGGACATATGTGCACACATGTACCTTGTATGTGCACACACACACACACACAAGTGCAGGGACCCACTGAGACCAGAGATATATTCCTGAGAGAGATGGAATTACAAGCTGTTGAGGTGCCTAATAAGGATGCTGAGAATCAAACTTTGATTTTCTACAAGAGCAGTACATTCTATTAACTGCTAAACTATCCTTCCCCCCTTTCTCCTGTATCAAATGCTGTATCAAAACCAAAAAGAAAAAGAAACAAAGAAAGAAATAAAAGGAAACCTTAGCTTAGTAATTTCACAGGCTATGTTTTGTGAGATTGGTGACCTTCCTACTGCACTTTCTACTGTTTTGTAAGTGTTCTGCAGTATGAAGATGTAGAGAAGCCTTAGATAATGCATGTGAGAGGCAGAGATTCCCACCAGAGGCCTGTGGGTTTTTACCCCTACTTGGGCATTTAGCTTCTTGAACAAAGCTTAGTTTAGATGCTGGTAAAATTCACATCGGGGTTCTCTCATTATTGCAAATATAGGATGGTTGATGACACATTGAAGTTCCTAACACTATATCTTCCTTCCTCTGCCCCAACTTGGTCTTTGCAGCAACTCAACAGTACTCAGCCACCCACATCAATTTAGCTGATCCTACCAAGTGAGTGCAGGGAATTGAACCCAGGTCCTCTGGAAGACTAGGCTGTGCTCTTAATAACTGAGCCATCTCTCCAGTCCCATTAGGCAAATCTTAAATATACCATCCCTTCTACCGGTGCTGCAGAGATTTCTTGTGAACTCTAATGTACCCACTGTACATGCCTGTTAAAAGGTGACCTTTTGGGGGCTGGTGAGATGGCTCAGCAGGTAAGAGCACCCGACTGCTCATCCAAAGGTGATGAGTTCAAATCCCAGCAACCACATGGTGGCTCACAACCATCCTTAATGAGATCTGGCGCCCTCTTCTGGAACGCCTGAAGGCAGCTACGGTGTACTTACACATATAATAAATAAAATAAATCTTTAAAAAAAAATTAAACCAAAAAAAAAAAAAAAAAAAAAAAAAAAGGTGACCTTTTGGGCTGGCGAGATGGCTCAGTGGGTAAGAACACTGACTGCTCTTCTGAAGGTCCTGTGTTCAAATCCCAGCAACCACATGGCTCACAACCACCTGTAATGAAATCTGACGCCCTCCTCTGGTGTGTCTGAAGATAGCTACGGTGTACTTATGTATGATAAATTTAAAGAATTAAAAAATAAATAAATAAATAAAAAAGGTCCTGAGCTCTCAGGCCGTGTATTGCTAATACCTGGTACTGGTTTGGTAGGTTTATGAATGGGAAGCACTTACAGGCAAAACAAGACTGAATACTTCATGGTTGCTGTCTCTGTGGACCATACTACTTTGGCTCTTACTCAAAAACAGTGTTTGAAAAGAGCAGGAGTTATATATTTGGCACATGTTGCTGGCATGTGTACATTTTATTGTGGCATCAGTATGGTCTCTTTTTTTTTTGTTTGTTTTTTTGAGACAGGGTTTCTCTGTGTAGCTCTGGCTGACCTGGAACTCACTCTGTAGACCGGGCTGGCCTCGAACTCAGAAATCCGCCTGCCTTTGCCTACCGAGTGCTGGGATTAAAGGCGTGTGCCACCACGCCCAGCTAGAATGGTCTCTTTTGAAATTAAGCTGTACCTGTGGGTCAGATGGCTGGTGACTCTGCCTGTGTCCTTGTGTCAGTATGCTAGTTAGCCATGAACATTCAAGTTTGGTCTGTGCCTTCTGGCTTTGCTAATCTTTCTACAATCCAGATTTTATGTATTTTAGTTTACCCTTCAGCTCTTGCTTGTGGCTGAGTTGTGGGAGTTGGTGGAAAGCAAGTTAGTCTGACACTGACAGTTCTTCCTTTAGCCCTGTCTAGCTTAAGGGTCTGTGCTTTTGTATGGGAGGAAACTAGCTTTGCTTTGGCCATTATATATCTCACCAGTAAGAACATACCACATGAGTCATATAACCCTTAGAGTTATGAATTTCAAAAAGTATGTAATCTGCAGGAACATTCAGGATGTCTCTTCAATCATTTCTGTGGGATGGGCAACCATCTTAACATTAAACATAGATAGCCTCTTAACATTTAACCATCTTTCTGTGGAGCTAGACATTTAGTGCTTGACTAATAAAGTCCTAGTCTTCCCCATCCCTATACCCCAGTCCCAGCCTTCTATAAGTCATTGATAAGTTTAGAAGGTGGGTGTAGCTCTTGTTTGTTCGGGCAGTGGTCAGCCCTATGCTGCATGTCTCTAGCTAGGTAGAGGGTTCTGCTGGGCACATTTTCTCAGGCAGATGTTGATGCATCTCTCTAGAGTGCTAAGTTTCCCTCTGCTATCCTTCATCAGGGCTGATTCACCAGGGATACTCTTCTGTACTCTTGGCTACATGGGCTTCTTCTTTCTCTGTTTCTCAGGCAAACACATGGTGCTCAGGCATACATGTAGGCAAGATACCCATATATATGAAATAAAGGATTTTGACTTAAGCATGGTGGTTCATAACTTTAATGCTATCCTAGTGCTTGGGAGGGTGAGGGCCTCCAGTTTAAGACCAGCCTAGTCAAACAGAGACCCTATCTCAGGCAAAAAAAAAATAGGGGGCTGGAGAGATGGCTCAGCAGTTAAGAGGACTGGCTTCTCTTTAAGAGGCTGAGGGTTCAATTCCTAGCACCCACATGGAAGCTCACAATTGTCTGTAACTCCAAGATCTAGCACCCTCATACAGACAGACATGTAGGCAAAACAGCAATGCACATAAAAAATAAAAATAACTTTAACAAAAGGCAAAAATAAGGCTTTACAAAAAGCCCATGTTTTATTTATGTGTTTGTTTATTTTGTTTGCACATGTATCAATCTTCTACATTTTATGTATCTTCTTCCAACACTCACACACACCAGAACTCTTTGTAGCTCTGGCTATTCTGAAATTCATTTAGTAGACCAGGCTGACCTTGAACCCAGATATCAGTCTGCCTCTGCCTCCCAGGTGCTAGATTTAAAGGGTTTAAAGGCATGTGCCACTACCTCAGAGCTTTTTGAGACAGAGTCTTGGCTGTCCTGCAATTTGTTAAGTAGATTAGGCAGGACTCAAACTTACAGAGATCCAACTTCTGCCCCCCAAGTGCTGGGATTAAAGGCATGTGTCAAAAAGCCTGGCTTCTTGAATTTGACAATGGTACCATGTGCCTGTATCACTTGAGCCCAGGAATTCAAACAAAAATCAAACAAACCTGTTAGTGATCCTAGTGCAGAGACTCTTCTACATACTAAGTTTTAGGATTGTCTGGGCTATGTAGCAAAATGCAGTCTTAAAAAACAAGAACCGGGGCTGGTGAGATGGCTCAGCGGGTAAGAGCACCCGACTGCTCTTCCGAAGGTGATAAGTTCAAATCCCAGCATCCACATGGTGGCTCACAACCATCCTTAACGAGATCTGGCGCCCTCTTCTGGAGTGTCTGAAGACAGCTACAGTGTACTTACATATAATAAATAAAATAAATCTTAAAAAAAAAACAAAAAAAACCAAGAACCTCAGGCTGGTGAGATGGCTCAGCGGGTAAGAGCACCCGACTGCTCTTCTGAAGGTGATGAGTTCAAATCCCACATGGTGGCTTACAACCACCCGTAATGAGATCTGACGACTTCCTCTGGTGTGTCTGAAGTCAGCTATAATGTGTTTATGTAAAATAATAAATCCTTGGACCGGAGCGAGACCAGAGTGAGTGTAGCCGAGTGGGGCTGGCCGGAGCGAGCAGGGCTGGCTGGAGCAGGGGGAAAAAAACAAGAACCTCCAAACCACAAAAAAAATAAAATACACTTAAAAAAAAAAGATGCATACAGAGCCAGTTAGATGTGTCAGTTGGTGAAGACACTTACTTCCAATCTGAGATTGATCCTAACTACCCATATGACTTCTACAAGTTGTCCACTGACCTCAATTCACTTGCTATGACCTGTGCATTTACATACATACATACATACATGTAGGCTGGCCATAGTAGTGCTCACCTTTATTCCCAGAATTTGGAGCAGAGACGAGGACCTCTGTGAGTTTGAGACTACCTTGACCTACATAGTTCTAGGACTCAAAACAACAACAAAAACCCAAACAACAAAAAAATGAGATAGCTTAACTTTTTTTTTTTAAGATGTATTTGTTGTGTTGAAGAGATAGCTCAGTGGTTAAGAGCATTGCCTGCTCTTTCAGAGGTCCTGAATTCAATTTCTAGCAACCACATGTTGGTTATCTGTAATTGGACCTGACAGATACCCTCTTGTGGTGTATCTGAAGACAGCAACAGTATACACATGTAAATAAAATAAAAATTTTTTAAAAGATGCATTTGTAGCTGGGCGTGGTGGTGCACGCCTTTAATCCCAGCACTCAGGAGGCAGAGGCAGGTGGATTTCTGAGTTCGAGGCCAGCCTGGTCTACAAAGTGAGTTCCAGGACAGCCAGGGCTGTATAGAGAAACCCTGTCTTGAAAAACCAAAAAAAGAAAAAAAAAGAAAAGAAAAAGATGCATTTGTGGTTGTTTGTGTTTTTGTTTGATTTCTTTGAGTATGATTCAGGGTTTTTCTTCCATATATATATATATATATATATATATATATATATATATATATATATATATATATATATATATACACACACACACACACACACATATATACATATATATATATACATACATACACACACAATATGTATAAAAATGTGAAGTGTCTTTTTTTTTTTTTCTTTGGTTTAAAGGCATGCGCCACCACGCCCGGCTTATTATTCTTCATAAGTACGCTGTAGCTGACTTCAGATGCACCAGAGGAGGGTGTCAGATCTTGTTAAGGGTGGTTGTAAGCCACCATGTGGTTGCTGAGATTTGAACTCATCACCTTCGGAAGAGCAGTCGGGTGCTCTAACCTGCTGAGCCATCTCACCAGCCCCTGGCTATGACTTCTTTCCCAGGATGGCTTTTATTTGAGACAAGGTCTTGCTGTGTATCCCAGATTAGCCTAGTACTTGAGGTATGGTCCAGGCTGGCCTTATATTTAACGAGATCCTCCTGCTTCCACTTCCTGAATTCTGGTGTTGGTATTAACAAATGTCAGCTACCACACTTGCCTTTCCTGTTTAAGGTGTTGGGCATTAAATCTGGGGCCTTATTCATGGTAGATAGACATTCTACCACTGTGCTACATGCCTGCTTTACCCTGAGGATGTCTTTTAATGTGTTCATTGTTGTTAGTGTTTTCTCATAGTATTGCAGGGTTTTCCCTTTGAGGTTTTTTTCACCAAGAAGAAGAAACTGGTCTTTCAGTTATGGGTTCTTTTTGATAATTTCTTCTCTGGTGTCATTTTTTTGGATACTTTTATCCTTTCCATCTCCCTGTGTTTTGTTTTTTTCGTTGTTTGTTTTAATTTAGAGAGCCTGCATTATGAATCCTGGGTCTTATGAAATGATGCCTTCCCACCCCTTTTGGGGGATGGTGTCTTACTATGTGGCCCTAGCTAGCTGGAAACTCACTATGTATCCTAGGCTGGCCTTGATCTTGCAGAAATCATCCTCCCTCTGCCTCTTGAATGCTGGAATTATTGGAGTACATCACCACATCTGGGTCTTAAAGCGTTTTTTTTAACATGAGAGGAAAAAGAAATGTGGGCTAGCTAGTTAGAGAAAATCAGGCATGACACCCATGAAGATGGTGGTAGAAGGCCATTTGTCATATAAGTTCATTATGAGTGAAAATTGCATCTTTCTCAGGAACAGTGTTCTGTGTAGCATATTTTCCTATATGAGACATAGCTAAAGTCTTGGCTTGTTTGTGGATGCTTCCCATTCTTGTATAGCTCAGGGCTCCACACCCGATCCTCTTGAGGACCTCTGCTCATCAGAAGAAAATTGGACCTGACCATGGCATTGCACACACGGAATCCCAGCAGTTTGAAGACAGGCAGCCAATCTCTGAGTTTGAGGCCGGTCTGATGTGTATGTGTGTGTATGTATGTATGTATGTATGTATGTATGTATATTTATATATATCAAGTTTCATATAAACCAAGGCTATGAGACCATCTAGAAAAACTCAGGAAGGAAGAAAATTGGTTTCTTTTTTTCTTTTTAAGATTTATTTACTTTATGTATATGAGTACACTGTCTCTGTCTTTAGACACACTAGAAGAGTGCATCGAATCCCAACACTGGAATGTGTAGAAATCGGGCTGGAGAGGGCATGATGTCAGACACTTTCTGTTCTGTAGAGCCATGGTAGAGTCACCAGTGCTTGGATCCTGTGGATCTGTTGTTCTGACTTCAGAATCTTGAATTGGTTGCACATTTATGTTATTTAGCTGTGGCCTATAGCCATCATCATCTTTTTGTTCTTCTAACTGATGTGAGGGATGCAAGACCAAAGACAGTATAGTCTATGTTGAGGTTCTTTTGCATTGTATGCTGAACCCTTTCCAAGCATGGTCACTAAGAGTTCAGACATCCTGCAAAGAATCTGTTGTCCCTCCCTTCTTCCCTTTCTTTTAAAATTTTAGATGGGGGTCTTTCCATGTAACTCTAGCTGTCCTAGAAATCACTGTGATCATGCTGGCCTCGGGCTCACAGAGATCATCCTGCCTCTGCCTTCCAAGTGCTAGGATTAAAGGCCTGTACTACTATGTCTGCCTGACCATTATCATTTCTGCTTTAAAATGCGGAAATGGTGACTTAGTGGTAACAAGAAATTCTGTCAGAATTCTTGAAGTTTACCTCTGGAGGGCAAGTGTGGTGTCATCCCATCTACTGCATTTGCAGTGTGGGAGCCATATACCCTCTTTACCCTACTCAGTTAGGTGGGTCCCAGGTCCCATCAGAAGCTGTGGGTCTACAATGAATGGCAGGCTGCTTCAGACTCTAAGGTCACTTGTACCTGTTCCCTGGGGTTCTAACATCTGGTTGACTGTACTGTTGAAGGGTGCTGGTGACTGTGATCCTCACAGGAAAGGAAGAGGCTGGATTCCTGATTTTACGTGCAGGAAATAAGAGGCTTTTGCTAGCTGCTGGTTGGTATTGTGGATTGCATCTCATAGAATATTCTTTTACCTTTCGGTGCAGAGGTGAGGTGCTTGTTCTGTAAGTAGCTATATTTACACAGTAGGGGTATGCCTAGAAAGATGTTGTTTGTGAGCCAGTGTTTCACATTTCATACAGATGCTAATTTAGAGTGAGATGTTCCCTCTCGCCCTTCTAGTGGCATTGTCACTGGTTCTTCTGTAGTTCTGAAGCCTTGTGTGAGAAGATAAACTCTTGGAAGAAGAGCTATCTTGGAAAACTAGTCACTTGTCTCCAAAGGGTATAGCATAGGGAATGTGGAGCGAAAGATACGTTGGTATCACTGACATGATGATCTAATGAGATGGACACAGTCAGAACCCAGCATCACCACCTTCCATGAGTGGGTGCGCATTATAGCATGGATAAATAACAGTTGTCATCCATGGGTGGACAGCATCAGGATAGCAAAAAACATGCTTTTTTTTTTTTTTTTTTGGATGGGGTTTCTCTGTAGTTCTGGCTTTCCTGGAACTTAATCTGTAGACAGCTTCTGCCTGCCACATGCTGAAATTAAAGACTAAAGGCATGCACCAACACTCCTGGCAACAGCATGCTCTTTTCTATGAGTGGATATGCATCTGAGCATTGATAGCATGCTGTTATTCACAAGTGGACAGTGTTAGGACATTAGTGATATTCTATCATGCCTTCTGTTCTTTGATGTCAATTGCCTTCATCTATTTGGGACCATAGACTTGAGTATTATCTCTTTTTTGTTCTGTGGCCACAGCTTTCTGAGTCATTACATGGATGTTAGCAGGGTGGGCTCCTGTCATTGCTTTTGGGAGGGGACTGAGACTCTATGGGATTAATGGTTCTGAGCCTAGAAGACAGTGTTTATTACTCCTGCATGTGCACCTTATATTTGCTGTTTGCTCTTCTCAGGGTAAGCTGTAGGCTGGTGTTGAGGGCAGGAATGTAGCTCTTACCAAAGTCAAGTGTAGATTTAGGTTCAGCTAGGAATGATGAACTTCAGGGACAGTTCTGGTGACAATGCCTGCTAGTAGTATGGTCAAGTCTACTTGCCTGCTCCCTGTTTGGCTTCAAGGATAACTTCTGCACTTTGCTAAGACACAGTCCTCACCACTGCCATCTGAGCTCCAGAGACCTCATAAAGAGCCAACAACTATTGGATGAACTTATCCAATTTGAATTGCATCTCTAGGACTTGGGTGGCCAAAGACACTGGATTAGGGTGGGGTGATCCTAAGAGTTAGACAGGCCTTCTCCTCTAGCCCTAAGCCATTTGTTCAGCCCAGGATGTCCCACCTGGCTTAAGACAGATTTGTTCCTATGTACCAGGGCAGGGAGCTGGGACAGTAGGAACAAGCCCTGGGAGAGGATACATTTGATGGTTCTTAGCTTATGCTCATTTTGGGCAGCAAGGTAGGCAGAGTTTAGGCCAAGGCTACCAGCATAAGAGCTCAAGGCCTCTGATTTTCAGAAGTATTCCATCATCAGCCATAACAAATTAAAGCCAGTAGAGCCCTTGCTCCTACCTATGAATATAAGGTTGCTTTCTCAGGAGACTGAGACAATCAAGTGATCACTCATCACTGGAGAGGAGAGGGAGAATGAATGAATGAACCGAAACAAACAGCAGCGACAAAAATCAGTGCTTCATGCTGGACCTGGTGTAGTACATATCTCTTAGGAGGCTAAGACAGAAGAATAATGAGTTTAAAGCCAATTTGGGCCTTATCTCTAAACAAAAAAACAAAACAAAACAAGGAGCTGGAGAGATGGCTCAGCTGTTAAAAAGAGTATTGGCTATTCTTCTGGAGGACCCTGCTTCAACTCACAACCATTTGTAACTCCAGTCCCAGGGAATCAATAACCCTTTCTGAATTCTACAGACAACAGACATGCATGTGCTTACATGCAGACAGGCTTACACGAAGGCAAAACATCCTTATGCATAATTTTAAAACTATATGTACATGTGTATAATGTATACATATATATGTATATATACACACACATCTCTTCCCCTGGCACTTAGCCACATCCCAGTCCTGCTTGTCCATTAAAGGATATGCTGAAAAGGTTGATTGTAAGCTCTGCTTTTTCTCTTTTCTCTTTTCTTTTCTTTCTTTCTTTCTTTCTTTCTTTCTTTCTTTCTTTCTTTCTTTCTTTCTGAGAACTAGGTGGTAACTGTATATACCTTTAATCTTAGCTCTTGGGAGGCAGGGGCAGATGGATCTATAAGTTTGAGGAAACAAATTCTGCCTCAAAAAAGGAGAGAGACAGACACTCTGACTGACTGACTCTCTTAGGGTTTTATTGATATGAAGACACACCATGACCATGGTAACTCTTATAAAGGAAAATATTTAATTGGGGCTAGCTTGCAGTTTCAGAGGTTTAAATCTGTTATATCATCATGGCAAGAAGATGATGGCAGTATGCAGGCAGATATGGTGTTTGAGCAGGAACTGAGAGTTCTACATCTTCATCCTCAGACACTAAGGAGGAGACTTTGTGGGTTTCATACTGAGCTTAGCTTGAGCTTTTAAGACCTCAAAACCCCGCTTTCACAGTGGCATACTTCCTCCAACAAGGTCACATCTCCTCATAATGCCACTCCCTATGACTAAGCGTTCAAACACATAACTATGGAAGCCATTCCTGTTCAAACCAATATATACATACTCACCCACCCCCACACACATGGGGGTTGGAGGGGGGGAAGATACTGAGACTGGCTCTTTGTAGTTCTGCCTGCCCTGGAACTCACTATGTAGATAGACTAGGCTGGCCTTGAACTCACAAAGATCCTCCTCTCTCTCTCTCTTAAGTGCTGCGACTAAAGCATGTGCCCATTCAGACCTGGCTTTTTATGTGTGATGAACTCAGGTCCTCATACTTGCACAGTAGTTGTTTTATAGTTGAACTATCTGTTAGAAGGTATCCTAGGAAACCTGAAGAGCATTAGTCACCAAGTAGCTTCTTGCTGGGAGAGACAAGTGAACCAGGTATTGAGATGCCATAGCTGTGTCAAATGTGGGTTTGGTTCCCAGCACTAATATCAGGAAGTTTTCAAGCTCAGTCATAATCCTTTTGGCAAGTCTCTGTCTCAAAAAAAATATTTACATTCTAATTCATAACAGTAGCAAAATGACAGTTTTGAAGTAGCAATGGAAATAATTTTATGGTTGGGGTCACTACAACAGGAGGAGCTGTATTAAAAGGTCACAGCATTAAAGTTAAGAAGTACTGTTCTATATAGACCCAGAATTCACCTGCCTCTGCACTCCCAAGTGCTGAGATTAAAGGGGAATGCACCACCATGCTCAGACATCTTTAGAGAAGAGAGTTGTCAGGAGTCCCTATATAGATCAGTGCTTTTCAACCTTCTTAATACTGTGGACCCCCCCTTTTTTTTTTTTACAGATTTATTTATTTAATGTATATGAGTATAGTTGTCTTTAGACACACCAAAAAAGAGCATCAGATCCCATTACAGATGGTTGTGAGCCACCATGTGGTTGCTAGCAATTGAACTCAGGACCCCTGGAAGAGTAGTCAGTGTTCTTAACCACTGAGCCATTTCTCCAGCCCCCACCATGACCCTTTAATATGTTCCTCATGTTAAAGTGACTCCAACCATAAATTATTTTTGTTGCAACTTTATAACTGTAATTTTGCTACTGTTATGAATCATGATGTAAATATCTAATATTCAGGATATCTAATATGTGACCTCTGTGAAAGGGATATTTGACACAAACCCCCAAAGGGGTCTCAACCTACAAGTTGAGAGCCACTATTACAGATGTGCAGCTGCTACAAGGTAGCACAGCACCATGGAATTTGATTCCTGTGTTAAAAGTCAGGTTAGGATGTGGCTAAAAATAGTATTTAAATTACTAATCATGTACCAGTTAGTGCTGCCAATTGGCCATCCATTGGGGGTCAGAGGATCAACTAATTTAGTCAGTAAAAGGTTTGATTCCCAGCACCCATGTTAAAAGCCAGATGTAGCCAGGCATGGTGGCGCATGCCTTTAATCCCAGCACTCGGGAGGCAGAGGCAGGCGGATTTCTGAGTTCGAGGCCAGCCTGGTCTACAAAGTGAGTTCCAGGACAGCCAGGGCTACACAGAGAAAACCCTGTCTCGAAAAACAAAACAAAAAAAAACAGATGTAATAATCAACAGTGGGGAGATGAAGACAGGATCCTTGGGATTTACTAGGTAGCTATTCTAGCCTTATCATCAAACCCTAGGTCCCAGTGAGAGACCCTGTCTCAAAATAAGATGCATAGTCTCCTGAAGAACACTCTCAGGGTTGATATTGGAAGCCTGGGGTGATGAAGAGATGAAGTTTGCATGTACAACTGTATTATACACGCACACGCATACATATAATCTGGAGGACGAGAGAGAGAGAGAGAGAGAGAGAGAGAGAGAGAGAGAGAGAGATGGCTGAGTGGTTAGGAGCAGTAGCTGCTCTTGCAGAAGAGCTAGACTGGGTTCCTAGCACCTAAACAGCAACTCACAACTGACTGTAACTCCAGCTTCAGGAGCTCCAGTATTCTTTTTCTGGATTCCATGGGCATTAGGCATGCATGTAGTGTACGCAAGTGCATGTAGGCTAAACACACATGTAAAATAACTTTGTTTTTCCTTTTTGAGACAGGGTTTATTTTTCCTCCCCCCTTTTGTTTGTTTGTTTTGTTTTTGAGACAGTTTCACTGTGTAGCCATGGCTGTCCTAGAACTTGCTCTGTAAAACCAGGCTGGTCTCAAACTTAGAGAGCTCCACCTCCCTCTGCTTCAGAGATGTGTGTCACCACCACCTGGCTGAGACGGTTTCTTTTGTGTAGCCCTTTCTACAGAGCTTGCCAAGCTTGCCTTGAATTTACAAAGATCAACCCTCTCTACCTCCATAGTACTGGGATTAAAGGCAATTTTTTGTTTGTTTTTTGAGACAGAGTTTCTCTGTGTAGCACTGGCAAGGAACTTACTATGTAAACCAGGCTGGGCTTAAACTCACAAGAGATCCACCTGCCTCAGCCAGTTGTGTGATTAAAGGCACATGCCACAATGCCCAGCTAATTTTTTTGTTTTTGTTTTGGTTTTGGTTTTGGTTTTGGTTTTGGTTTTTTGAGACAGGGTTTCTCTGTGTAGCTCTGGCTGTCCTGGAACTCACTCTGTAGACCAGGCTGGCCTCGAACTCAGAAATCCGCCTGCCTCTGCCTCCCAAGTGCTGGGATTAAAGGTGTGCGCCACCACCGCCCGGCTGCTAATTTTTTTTTTTTTTAATTTGAAAACTGGTAAAGTATTAAGACAACAACAACAAAATACAAATCCCCAAACAGAACAAATCACCTAGTAGACAAGGGCCAAATGCTATAATATAAAGAGATGAAGAGAAAAACAAACAAGTATACAGAAGTGCCCTTTTGGAAAATGCAGGTTATGTTTCTTGTTTTTGGCCAATCACATGGCAACAACTGGACTCTGCTACTTCTAGTAATGGGACTTTGACCTTCCTCCCCACACCTACCCAGCAGCAGATTTCATTTGTGTATAATGTCCATGGAGCATCATGATGCCTGACACCCAAGGAACTGAATTAGAGTCCTGGTGGCTCCAGAAAAACCTATTGAGTTGGGCCAGAAGTAGGTTACTTTGTAGTTGTAACAAGGATAATGGTTTCTTTCTTCTTGTGCTCTTTAGTAGAAAGATGGAGCATTATCTGCTACCCAAATGATACTCTATGTATATATATTTAAGTGCTTTTTAAAAAATAGGAAATAATCTCGAAAGAACGAATTTAGTTAGACCCTCTTTCATCCCTTCCCTTGGAATTGGGAAGGGTGGAATGAGGGGAAGAGGGAAGGGGATGAAGGCACATGCTCTTTCTGCTCTGTTTTTAGATAACTCTAGCAGTGTATATTGAAACAGAATAATTGATCTGCTACCACTCATGTGCCTTTCTTATTCACAGGTATGGATCTTGGAGGGAGCCTGTCAACCCCTACTACGTCAACTCTGGCTATGCCCTGGCCCCAGCCACCAGTGCCAATGACAGTGAGCAGCAGAGCCTGTCCAGTGATGCTGACACTCTGTCCCTTACGGACAGTAGCGTGTAAGTCCCATGGTTGCTTGCTGTGTGCTTCCGTGTTCTTCGCTGATCCTTACTGATTGATTCTTTTAGAGCTTGACTGACTTGTTTCTAAGGAACAGACATGAAGCTGACTATGGTAGAATATATTTGTTTTTTTTTCTTCTAAGATTTATTTCTTTATTATTATATGTAAGTAGCTGTCTTCAGACACCCTAGAAGAGAGCATCAGATCTCACTACGGATGGTTATGAGCCACCATGTGGTTGCTGGGATTTGAACTAAGAACCTTTGGAAGAATAGTCGGTGCCCTTAACCGCTGAGCCATCTCTCCAGCATTTGAGAAGCTGAAGCAGAATTGCCATGAGTGCCAGACTAACCTGTACTGTATCGAATGAGACTATGTCAAAACAAAAACCCTAAAAAAGATGACAGACTGCCCTGTAAGTGGTTATTCTTGAAAACTAGCCCAATGGCCAAGGTGTAATTCAGAGGAGGCCCTGGTTCAGTCCCCAACACAACAAAAATTGTTTAAAAGTCCTGACAGAGCTGGGCGTGGTGGCTCATGCCTTTAATCCCAGCACTCAGGAGGCAGAGGCAGGCAGATTTCTGAGTTCGAGGCCAGCCTGGTCTACAAAGTGAGTTCAGGACAGCCAGGGATATACAGAGAAACCCTGTCTCGAAAAACCAAAACAAACCAAAACAAACAAACAAAAAGTCCTGAAAGAATCCAACCAAAAGATGAAGTTTGAATTAGCTGACTGTCTTGTAGGCTAAGGCTTCCTGTTGCTTTTTTTTTTTTTTTTAAGATTTATTTATTTATTATTTGTAAGTACACTGTAGCTGTCTTCAGACACTCCAGAAGAGGGCATCAGATTTCTTTTTTTTTTTTTTTTTTTTTTTTTAAAGATTTATTTTATTTATTGTATGTAAGTACACTGTAGCTGTCTTCAGACACTCCAGAAGAGGGCGCCAGATCTCGTTACGGATGGTTGTGAGCCACCATGTGGTTGCTGGGATTTGAACTTATTACCTTCGGAAGAGCAGTCGGGTGCTCTTACCCGCTGAGCCATCTCACCAGCCCGGGCATCAGATTTCGTTACGGATGGTTGTGAGCCACCATATGGTTGCTGGGATTTGAACTTGGGACCTTCAGAAGAGCAGTCGGTGCTCTTACCCGCTGAGCCATCTCACCTGCCCCCCCCCATGCTTTTAAAAGCAATGCACTCAGAGTTAGAGCTGCATATAAGAAACTTGTGGTTTGTTTTCTCCTAGCTACAGAATGTAGGTTTCAGTGTGAAGACAAACAGGGAACAGACAGGCAATCAGGTGGCAAGCAAGAGACAGTCCTGGGAACCATCAGTCTGCATAAATGGGTTTCTTGCCCATGTTGTTCTGCCCTGGGCCTTTTTATGATATGGATTCTTGATATATCATGAATAGTCTGGAGGAGCTGGGGAGCCTATGTTCTGTGGTAAGACCAGTTTCCTGAGGGCCTAAGTTCTAAGCTATGGAAGCAGATCTTTGCCTTCACATCCCTGATATTATGGGTCACAGTTAGGAGCTTGTTTTGTCTGGTGTGGTCACATACCTAAAAGTTTCCCTCTGGGATGTATCTAACCTATGAACTGCCTCTTGCAGGTGGCTTTTTGGAACCCTGGTGCATATTAAATAATTAAACTAAGTATTGAATTTTGTTGAGTTGATCATCCAACCTGGAGTTTCCTGGGGGTTCTGGCTTGGTCATGTTTGGGCTGATCACCCCATGCCTGGGGCTTCCTCCAACAGCACCCTAGTGTTAGAGTAAACTTTTGCTCATTACCTGTGATCAGAGCAAGTCTTCTGGGCTTGTTTGTTTGTTTTTTGGTTTTTCAAGACAGGGCTACTCTGTGTAGCCCTGGCTGTCCTGGAAATCCCTCTGTAGACCAGGCTAGCCTTGAACTCAGAAATCCACCTGCTTCTGCCTCCCAAGTGCTGGGATTAAAGGCATGCGCCACCACGCCCGGCTCAGAGCAAGTCTTCTGATTGCCACTAGATGGCTCTTAATTCATGATTGGGCAGGGTACTCAAAGGGGTTCTTGGGCCAGTTCAGCAGTTCTGCCCTGATTTAAAATTTAATTTTTTTTTTTTTTTTGGTTTTTCGAGACAAGGTTTCTCTGTATAGCCCTGGCTGTCCTGGAACTCACTTTGTAGACCAGGCTGGCCTCGAACTCAGAAATCCGCCTGCCTCTGCCTCCCGAGTGCTGGGATTAAAGGCGTGCGCCACCACGCCCGGCTTAATTTTTTTTTAAAATTTATTTTGGCCAGACATAGTAGCCCACATCTTTAATTCCAGCACTTGGGAGACAAAGGCAGGTAGGTGGATCTCTGAGTTCAAGGCCAGCCTGGTCTATATAGTGAGTTCCAGGACAGTTAGAGCTACATAGTAAGACGCTGTCTCAAAATACATACATACATACATACATACATACATACATACATACATACATACATTTTGTTGTTGTTCTACATGTATGTATTTGTATCATGTATGTCTGGTGCCCTAGAGGACAGATAAGAATGTCTTATCTTCGGGACTTGGAGTTATACATAACCACTGTGTGGATGCTGGGTCCTCTGGAAGAGCTCTTAAACCACAGGGCTGACTCCACAGCTCCCTAAATTTTTTTTAAAAGTGTTGTATTGTGAGTGTAAAAAAGAGTACATAGGTGCATGTGTGTGCCATAGCACATGTGAAGGTCAGAGGGCAACTATAGGGAGTTGGTTTTCTGCTGTCCCTTGTAGTTTCCAGGTATTGAATTTAGGTCATCAAGCCTATTGTGCTCCAAAGGGCCTCTACCCACTTGCTGACACTGAATATGGAGATCCTGAATCAGTAAAACTAGCTGACCCATGAACACCAGAGACTTTTCAGCACCAGGATTATAGGCATATACTATCATGCCCAGGTTTGTTTTGTTTTGTTAAGTAGATGCTGGGATGTAAGCACTTCACATCTAATAAACCACTGCTAAGTATATGTGCACTTAGTGGTTTTTGTTTTCATTGATGCAAGTAAACATTTCTTAGAGGAATTAGTAAGTAGCAGAACCGCAGGTCATATAGTCTGGTTATAGTGTCCTTTCATTCCTGTATGCTAATCTAGATACTTCACTCGCTTTTCACAAAAAAATCCTGTTTAAGCAAATGCAACAGTATTCTGAAGACAAAACTATTAGAAGTTTGCCAAATATAATGGCTTAATTATAAAGGAGGAAGGCTGGTGAGATGGCTCAGCAGGTAAGAGCACCCAACTGCTCTTCCAAAGGTGATGAGTTCCAATCCCAGCAACCACATGGTGGCTTGCAACCACCCGTAATGAGATCTGATGCCCTCCTCTGGTGCGTCTGAAGTCAGCTACAGCGTACTTATGAAGAATAATAATAAACGAATTCTTGGACCGGAGAGACCAACCGGAGCGAGTGAGAGGGGCCGACGGGAGTGAGCGGGAAGCGAGCGGGGCCCACTGGAGCGAGTGGGGATGGCCAGAGCGGAGCCGGCCGGAACAAGCGGGTCGAGCGGAGCGAGTGGGGTTGACCGGAAGAAGGGAAAAAAAAAGAAAAAAGAAATAAAAGGCATGCAAAATGGAAAGGGAAATGTCAACTGCCTTTATTAAAAAAAAATTATAAAGGAGAGTATCCCCTAAATATTTTAGACCTCATATATTGAATAACATTGATACCAATAGGAGCCAGTTTCTCATTACCCATTATATAAAGTCTTAGGACTAGAAGGAATAGTTTTCAAAGTATTTACTATTGCTGTGTATCTTAGGGTTTTCCTACTGTAAACAGACACCATGAACAAGGGAAGTCTTATAAAGGACAACATTAATTGGGACTGGCTTACAGGTTCAGAGGTTCAGTCCATTATCGTCAAGGTGGGAGCATGGCATCATCTAAGCAGGTATGGTGCAGGTAGACCTGAGAGTTCTACATCTTCATCTGAAGGCTACTAGTGGAAGACTGACGTCCAGGCAGCTAGGGTGAGGGTCTTAAGCCCACTCCAACAAGGCCACACCTCATAATAGGGCCAAACATATACACCATCACACTGTATTCTGATTAAATGCTAGCTACCCAACCCTAGATGTTAATTTTTTTTAAGTAGCATATTTTTTAAGCAACAATAATCAAGAATGTAAGCCTATTAAAGAATGTTTTTTGCTATTTTTCATTGCTGGGTCTAAAAATTTGCCTGACTAAAAGTGAGGGGCCTAATACCTGTTAAATGAATAAATTCCACACTGGTTTTGCTAAGGTATTTGTTAACAGGCAAAATATATATATATATATAGGCTATAGTCATATTGATTCATAATTAAGTCAATATTAAAAACAAATATTTGAGGGGCTAGAGAGATGGCTCAGCAGTTAAGAGCACTGACTGCTCTTCCAGAGGTCCTGAGTTCAATTCCCAGCAACCACATAGTGGCTTACAACCATCTGTAATGGGATCTGATGCCCTCTTCTGGTGTATCTGAAGACAGCAAGAGTGTACTCATATGCATAAAGTAAATAAATCTTTAAAAAAACAAAAAACAAATTTGAGCTGGGCGGTAGTGGTGTATGCCTTTAATCCCAGTACTCAGGATGCAGAGGCAGGCGGATCTCTGTTTGAAGCCGCCTGGTCTACCAGATGAGTTCCAGGACAGCCAGGGCTGCAGAGAAACCCTGTTTGCAAAAGGAAAACAAAACAAACAAAATTTTTGAAATATTTGATACTATTTTAGTATGGTAAGTGTTTATAAGAAAGTAAGGCTAGAGGTTTCAGTTTTTGCTGCTGGAAATTCTGTCTTTATTCAAGAAGTCTGTAGTAGTTTTCAGGACTCACTCCAGAAGTCAAATTAACATTTCAGCAAATAACTCAGGTTAAGAGGTACAGCAGCACCAGGTTAAAAGAGCAGAGCTGAGTGAAGACTCAGCCAGCAGAAGGATTTTGGAAGCTCATTTACCTATGACTTGAGGTAGTTCACCTTGATTCTGTTCCTTCCTATCTCCATGTCATCTCCTGTCCCCAGAACAATTGGGCTCCCCTCCATTTTGCTGTCATCACATTTGGTGGTTTGAATAGGTATGGCCCACCTTGAGTCATGTGGTTGAGTGCTTGGCCATAAGGAGTTGGCACTATTAGGAGGTGGGGCCTTATTGGAGTAGATGTGGCTTTATTGGAGGAAGTGCATCATTATGGAAGCAAGCTTTGAGGTATCCTATGGTCAAGCTACACCCATTGTGGCACACAGTCTCCTGATGCCTATAGATCAAGATGTAGAACTCTCAGCTCTTCCAGCATGCTGTCTGCCTGCACACTGCCATCTTCCTGCCATGGTAATGGACTAAACCTCTGAACCTATAAGCCAGCCCCAATTAAACCTCTTCTCTTCTCTTCTCTTCTCTTCTCTTCTCTTCTCTTCTCTTCTCTTCTCTTCTCTTCTCTTCTCTTCTCTTCTCTTCTCTTCTCTTCTCTTCTTTCTTTCTTTCTTTCTTTCTTTCTTTCTTTCTTTCTTTCTTTCTTTCTTTCTTTCTTTCTTTCTTGTTTTCTGAGACAGGGTTTCTCTGTGTAACCCTGACTGTCCTGGAACTCTGTAGACTCTGCCTGCCTCTGCCTCCCAAGTGCTGGGTTAAAGACATTGCCATCATGCCCACTATGTATCATTTTGTTGTGGCTGCTCCTTTTTATCTGCCTGCCCTTTCACATTCTTCAAACACTTGGCTTTTTTTTGTTTTTTTGGGGGGTTTTTTTTTGGTTTTTCGAGACAGGGTTTTTCTGTATAGCCCTGGCTGTCCTGGAACTCACTTTGTAGACCAGGCTAGCCTGGAACTCGGAAATCCACCGGCCTCTGCCTCCCGAGTGCTGGGATTAAAGGCGTGCGCCACCACGCCAGGCAGCACTTGACTTTTAAAAATAGATTGTGCTCAACCAGGTTTCCACACAGAAAAACCCTGTTTTAAAAAAACAAAACAAAACAAACAAACAGCATGCTATCTTCTGCAACTCAGAGGTCAGTTTGGCTAGTGCTAGTGCTAGTGCTGTGTGGCAAACCATGTGGGTTTTGTTTTATCTGAAGAATGTCTCTTGTCATTCTCTTTTAATTAGTTAATTTTGAGACAGGGTCTTAAAAGCCCTTGCTGGCTTGCAACTCACTATGTAGACCAGGCCGGTCTCCAATTTGGAATCCACTGCCTCTACCACCTTATTGCTGAGATTAAAGACCTGTGCCACCACACTTAGCTGCTTTTCAGTTTTGACCCTTTAAACATTGGCATTTCCAGCCACACTTTTTTGAAGTTTCTGGATTTCTTTGTGGCTTCTCACTTAAAAAGTGTTTGCCAGCCCCATCAGAAGACGACAACAAGCTGTAACACCTCACTTTCCTCATCCCTGGAATTAATGAAACTCAACCTCCTTAAGAAAACATGTTGCCAGGTGTGGTGGCACACGCCTTTAATCCCAGCACTCGGGAGGCAGAGGCAGGCAGATTCTGAGTTCGAGGCCAAAGTAAGTTCCAGCACAGCCGGGGCTATATAGAGAAACCCTGTCTCGAAAAACCCAAAAAAAAAAAAAAAAAAAAAGAAAAGAAAATATGTTACCCAAATGGAGAAAGTTAAAATTCATATAAATGTTTTTTGTTTTAGGGGTAAGATGATAGAGTTTCATGTAAACAAGGCTGCTTCTGCCTTCCAGGGGCTGAGGTTCCAGGCATCTGCCATCTACTTAGTTAATGCAGTGCTGGGCTTAGACACACACCCAAGCATAGGCAATTTTTCTTTGACAATCTGTTCATCTTGGATTTTATTGGAAGACTTAAGAATTTGGGATACAAAATTGTCACCTATATTTGAACAAACATCTGAGGCAAAGAAATGAAATGGTGCATCTGACGATATCTGGTGGGTAGCTCACGTGTTTCCCACATTGAAGTCACAGTTGGATTACACAACTGTTCAACAAGGTGTTTCCTAGTATGTCACATACCCTTAGATGTAGATTTTGAGGACAAGCCTAAGCCCCAAATACTGGGGATTTTAAAGCGATGAATCTAAGTATAGAAGAAACAGGTTTCAGCTATTGGATTTAGGCCACCTACTATCCTGAGTGCCTGGGAAGCCAAGTCATAGGAATTTTAAACTCCCATTCCTCTACACTCTGTTCCCTTTTTGTTTATAAAAGGAAAACTCTGTAATACTACCCTCTTGTCTGGGCACACCAACTGCCTGGGCAGGTTGCTGGGGGCAACCATCCCTTGATTGGGGCTGTGTCTTTTACTGCTGCCAAGAGTAATATTGTTGGGGTTCCACTGTCTTTGATGGCTTCCCACCTTCTCCAGGGCAGGGTACACAGACCACATCCCTTAAGTGCCCTGTGGAATCTTTCATTAATAAGATATTTTTTTTTTAGATTTATTTATTTATTTATTATATGTAAGTACACTGTAGCTGTCTTCAGACACTCCAGAAGAGGGTATCAGATTTCATTACGGATGGTTGTGAGCCACCATGTGGTTGCTGGGATCTGACCCTCGGAAGAGCAGTCGGCGCTCTTAACCACTGAGCCATCTCGCCAGCCCCCATTAATAAGATAATTTTTAAACTCCCATTTAGCATTGATTATAGTCCTCCTGTCTGCCTGTTTTCATGTCACTAGAGAGCTGTAGTGAGAGCTCCCAGCACTTTCATTAGTCAGCCTGTCTTTATTATTTCTAGAGTAGCTAACACCATGGATTTCTAACACCATGGGATGGAGGCTAGGCAGTTTTAAGTTAGATATAGCATCTGTCTTGAATGAGCAAAAAACTGCTTGGCCTTAGTCCTTGGGTTTATAGCTCCCGAAGGCTCTTTCTAGTTTGCTTTACATGTTTGTTTCACTCTTCTAACAAGCTCTCAGTGACCTGGATTCAAGCCCTAGAATCCACTTGCTTGAAGTCTGACCTCCACATGTGCTGTGGCACATATATTTACTCATATATGTACACAAACTACATGATGTGTGTGTGTGTGTGTGTGTGTGTGTAACAAAAATTCTTTTAGTGTGAAAATTACTCTTAACTACAAAGTTTAAGATTTTGTAGACTCAGAGATCCATAACAAAAGGACAGCTGACCTTTGCTGAAATGATCAGTAAGTAGTAGGTAGAAGAACATTCCATGGTTGAGTTCTTGGGCTTTGTTATCATATATGAGTTTTGTGCATATGTCATGTAGTACATGTA
The DNA here is from genome assembly GCA_902729485.2 of Mus minutoides. Lineage (NCBI taxonomy): Eukaryota > Metazoa > Chordata > Mammalia > Rodentia > Muridae > Mus > Mus minutoides. The sequence continues at coordinate 1,266,364 of LR756420.1, read as the reverse complement.
AGTAAGTGTATCTGTCTCTGTTTATATGTAGTTCCATGTCTCCATGTAAATGGGATGATACATTGTGGATATCATTGCTATCAGTAATGACCATGGGCTGGTAACTATATGATGCTCTGCTGTATACCTTGTTTTCTGCTTAAGCTAATGGCTACATCTTTTGTCTATGCAGGGATGGAATCCCCCCATACAGGATCCGTAAGCAGCACCGAAGGGAGATGCAAGAGAGTATCCAAGTCAATGGGCGGGTACCTCTACCTCACATTCCTGTAAGTACCAGATAGCACCAATAACACCTTGTCTTTTCTCCTGGTGCCTAACTAACTGATTTCCACCATGACACCAGTAAGGGACGCACCTAGTAGGCTTCCTAGGACCACGGGTTATCTCTGGGCTCAACAGACAATCTGAGAGATGCTGGGGTGAGAGATAGCCATCCCAGTAGATAATATAGGACTTAAGAAGTAAGGGTTGAAGGGTTTAAGAAATGGGTGCCTTTTCTGCTGAGCAGTGGGTACTGCCATGTAAATATCTTAGGTCAGAAGCTGCACCAGCTTGCCTCTTGGGTGATTAGAGTAGCTTTTTCTGAGCCTGTAAGACTTTGTTGACTGTATGTTTGAGCAGGCGTGCATAGCACTGACCACTGGTGACTCAGAACAATCATTCCTTCTTCTGGCACATGGACTTGGGACAGAAAGACTTCTAAAGAGCTTGGCAGTGTCCTCTACCCATGACTCCTTCTCTCCATATTGTTTACAGAGCCTGTGTAGGGTGGATGAGTACTGTAGAACATCACATAATCATTATCATTTCTTTTGCTTTGTTTTGTTGTTATTTTGAGGCAGCAGTTATGTAGCCCTGGCTGACCTTGAGATCACTATGTAGACCAGAGTAGCCTTAAACTCACAGAGATCTCTGCCTCTGCCTCCTGGGTGCTGGGATGAACAGTATGCACTATCATTCCCCACCTCATCAGAATTTTTTTTTCCTTGTTCCTGTCAACCCCGCTCGCTCCGCTCGACCCCGTTTGCTCCGGCTGGTGGCTCCGCTTGCTCCGGCCAGCTCCGGCCGCCCCCGTACAGCCCCGCTTGTTCTGGCCGTCCCTGCTTGCTCCGGCCGTCCCTGCTTGCTCCGGCCGTACCCGTTCAGCTCTGCTTGCTCTGGTTGGTCTCTCCGGTCCAAAGATTCGTTTCTTCTTCTTCTTCTTCATAAGTACACTGTAGCTGACTTCAGACACACTAGAGGAGGGCATCAGATCTCATTATGGATGGTTGTAAGTCACCATGTGGTTGCTGGGATTTGAACTCATCACCTTTGGAAGAACAATCGGGTTCTCTTACCTGCTGAGCCATCTCACCAGCCCCTCATTTCTTAGTTAGAATCTTTCAGCTCTTTGACTGCATCGTCAGTTTTAGGAAATAGACATTTGTCGTTAGAAGATGATGTTTGTTCTGTGTATCATGAATTTTTTGTCTCCCGTCACTGTGACAGAGCTGAGTGTCCCAACCCTCTTGAGTATAATCCCACCCTGCTTACACTACATCAGGACCAGGCACTGCTCCAGGATTTCGTTTGAAGAGGTATAAGCCTGGGGAATGCCATGGCTAATGCCATGTTTCTCTGTGACAAGCTGGGAATATTCAGTGTAGAGCATGTTGGCTAAGACTTTGACCATCACCTGTTTGGATGTCTGTACACGTGAACATTCAGGGGTGCCACAGCCTATGCATTACCAGGACCCTGCCCAGGCCTCCAGTAATGATGTAATTATGTAATTTTGAATGGCTAGAGAGCAGGCTCCATCTTCAGGTCAGTGCTCAGGTCAGTGAAAGAGAAGAGGGGCCAGTAAGGATGCTAGTGTCCCAGTAAAAGGGAACAGTAAACATCTGCTTTAAAAAAGCTTTAGGGCTGGAGAGATGGCTCAGAGATTAAGAGTATTGGTTATTCTTCCAGAGGTCCTGAGTTCAATTCTCATCAACCTCATGGTGGCTCATAGCCATCTATAATGAAATCTGATACCTTCTTTTGGCACACAGATAAAGCATTCATACTTAAAATAAATATATAGATCTTTAAAAAAAAAGTAAGTTGACGTTCCCCTATCACTTACTAGAAGACTTACTGTGCTGCTCAGTAAGAGATGCTATATCTACTGACTGCTGTATTTCTCCACAGCGCACTTACCGAATGCCAAAGGAGATCCGGGTAGAGCCACAGAAATTTGCTGAAGAGCTTATTCACCGTCTAGAGGCTGTCCAGCGCACTCGAGAGGCTGAAGAAAAGTTGGAGGAACGGCTGAAGCGTGTACGCATGGTGAGTGAACTGTGTGCTAGGGTCATGTTTGGGCCACTGTTTCTGTGGCTTACAAGCCCTCCATGTAGGGAAGCTTCCATTCTGAGGTCTGTTCAGCCTGCTTGTCACGGTGCTCCTGGCCTGTCTTCATCTTCTACACCTTGTTCTGTCTCTTTTTCCACTAACTGAACCTAGTGCTTACCTCCAGCAATCCCTTTTCCCAGCAGGAGATGCCTAGGAGGAAGCTCCCAAAATTCCCAACATTTGAAGAAGACAGGAACTGACAAAATGCCTGGCCTTGGCAAGTAGCAGGAACTGAGCAGTGGGGGCCTTGCTATGAAAGCTGGGCAAGTGCAGGTCTTTTCCTGTTCTTGTAGGGGACACTGTAGACTGCAGTACCTATAGTGGCGCCCTTGGAGCTCATTTTGGTGCACTGAGAAACTGCTGCTTTTTGTTTGTTGGGTTTGTTGTTGTTTTGAGACAGGATTTCTCTGTATAGCCCTGGCTGTCCTGGAACTCACTCTGTAGACTAGGCTGGCCTCGAACTCAGATACCTACCTGTTTCTGTCTCCTGAGAGCTAGGATTAAAGGCATGTGCTGCCACCACCTGGCTGAGAAACCACTATATTTTATCTATCTATCTATCTATCTATATTTTTTTTTCTTTTTTTCCCAGTGCTGCTGTGGTAAGACTTTCTTTAAGGAGGCCATAATCCTCATATGTGTGTCCTTTACTCCAAAGGGTTTTATGACAGCACTGTAGCCCTGCTGACCTCCCAGTCCCTGTGTAGCCCAAAGTAGCCTCTTACAGCAACATTCCTCATTTCCGCCTTCCAGAGGTTGGCCAGGATAAGATGAAGCATTTTTATTTATATGAGTTTCCATACTCAAAGCTCAATGTTCTTCTATGAAGTTATTTCTCCATTGCTCACCTAATGTTTTTATTTACTTGACAGCCCTATTCAAACTTGAAACCCATTCCAGGTCCACTATTTTCCTCTCAGGCTCCCTAGAGGCAGGGTTCATGGTGCCGTGCCAGCTATAATCTTCACAGATCAGAGGCCGAAATTAAAAAACAGGCAGGGGCTAGAGAGATGGCTCAGCAGTTCAGAGTATTTTATTCTCTTTCAGAGAACTAGATTTGGTTCTCAGAACACACATGGTGGCTCACAAACATTTGGCACTCTTTTTCTGATCTCTGCAGGAACCAAGTACACACACACACATACACACACACACACACACACACACACACACACACACACACACACACACACATAAAAGAGCCAAGTACTCTTACACATAAAATAAATAAAAATTTATTGTTAGAAAATTTTCAATTTTTATTTAAAAAATAAGAAACTTTCTAAGGAGTTTATGTGAAAATATTCTCTTAAATTGTTTTGTCACTGAGACAGCGGCATTCTCCGTGTCCCTTTTGGTAACAGGAGAGATGTTGTTAGACTGCCAGGCAGCCTTTTCTGTGTTGGAATGGCTACCCACCCCCTAGTCATTGTGTGATGGCTGGCATTGCAGCATTTTCCAACGATGCAGTACTGGTAGGCTACAGTGAGACATCATGTTATGGGCCTAATGTAACCTTGAATTGCATAGGGCAGGCACCCCATGATGTGCAGCCAGGCATCTGCTGGGCAGTGAAATTATGCAGACTGAAGCCAATTTTTTGGGGCCACATGGTTTTATCATTCTGATAGATTATATTCATAAATAAATAAATAAAATGGGGAGCTGTATTGACATGAAACACTGAACCTTTTTCTTTTTTTTTAATTATTTATTTAATGTATATAAGTACATTATAGTTGTCTTCAGACACACCAGAAGAGGGCATTAGATCCCATTACAGATGGTTGTGAGCCACCATGTGGTTGCTGGGAATTGAACTCAGGACCTCTGGAAGAGCAGTCAGTGCTCTTAACTGCTGAGCCGTCTCTCTAGCCCTGAACCTTTTTAAAGTGCTAAGTCCTAACTTATTTGGACCCAAATGAGGGTGGGCTATGGACGTCGTGGGAGACTGTGTTAATAGCCTCCTTAAGGAACCCTGCTTATTCTAGGGCTGGCATACACATCCTGTTCAGTTCACCTGGACAGCAGCTCCTGGTTAGTTCCCAAAGTTGCTAATGCTAGTTCAAGGCAGAGGTAAACAGGTGTTAGTGATTTCCTGATGTCTAAGCCTTAGAACTCCCTCGGCTCAGTGGAGTGCCAAATAGAATGGCCCAGTCCCTAGTAGCAAGGATGGCCACAGGGCCTAAGAGCTAACACTGCAGGTGAGAATGGTGCTATTATTGTTTTGACCTAACAGAGAACACTAAAATTAAAAGCTCTTGAGTGATTCTTTTATATATCAGCTTAGGAAATAATCTGTGGCCAGAGGTCCTCTAGGCTGATGGGCTGACGTGCAGAGGTCCTCTAGGCTGGTGGGCTGACGTGCAGAGGCCCTCTAGGCTGGTGGGCTGACGTGCAGAGGTCCTCTAGGCTGGTGGGCTGACGTGCAGAGGTCCTCTAGGCTGGTGGGCTGACGTGCAGAGGTCCTCTAGGCTGGTGGGCTGACGTGTATTCTCTGCCCTTTATTTTGTCCACCATCCTGTCCTGAGCTGTCTCCTGGTGACAGTATAACTACAGACATAGAATTTTGCAGCTTTCATGCTATCCTGGAACTCATTTTGTCCACCAGGCTGGCCTCAAACTCAGAGATCCACCTGCTTCTGTCTCCTGAGAGCTGGGATTAAAGGCACACACCACCACTGTCCTGCAATAATTACCCATTTTTATTTTTATCCAAAACCTGAGAAAATAAAACTTGTGAACAGGTCTGAAGACATGGCGTGCTCATCAGGATTGTTCAGATCCTTTACCCATGGAGCAGGCTGGGGGTTCCTATAGGCCTATAGCCCCAGCTGGGAGGGATGAGGGATAGAAAGAGAGGGTTACTGGGCTTCTCTGGGTTCCAGCCTGTTTGAGAAAACACAAGTCTCAGGTCAGCAAGAGACCCCACTTCCAAGGAATGAGTGGACAGTGGCAGAGGAGGACCCGAGTCCCTTCTGTTCTGCCCATGTGCTAGGCGAGATGCCTTACAAATTCCAGGTCGGAGCTGAGCAGTGACAACACAGGTCTTTAATCTCAGCACTCAAGAAATTCCAGGTTAAACCTAGGGTAGCATGATTCACTCCCACCTGTCATTGCCTGCATGCATACATGTACATATACATATATACAAAGTGATTGTGTGTATAAGTATACACACACTGGGGGGTGGGGGGGGTTCTTAACTTTAAGGGAAAAAACAAAGCCAGGCAGGAGCTAGAGCTAGTTCCAGAATAGCTAGAGCTACATAAACCCTGTCCAAAAAAATACAAAGAGAAAGAGAGAAAAGAAAGGGAAAAAAGAGAAAGAAAGAACACAGCGTGTCCAGGAGTCTCCTTGACCTGACCTCACTGTAGACTGCAAAGTCTTTGGCTTGACTCTCAGACTGTGGTTCACTTCCAGGTCTGTCCTCATTCTTGTTCTGACAGTACTGCTGTTTCTCCACAGGAGGAAGAAGGGGAGGATGGTGAAATGCCTTCTGGCCCCATGGCAAGTCACAAGCTGCCTTCTGTCCCAGCTTGGCACCATTTCCCACCCCGCTATGTGGATATGGGCTGCTCTGGACTGCGGGATGCCCATGAGGAGAATCCTGAGAGCATCCTGGATGAGCATGTGCAAAGGGTCATGAGGACACCTGGCTGCCAGTCACCTGGCCCGGGCCACCGCTCTCCTGACAGTGGGCATGTGGCTAAGACTGCAGTGCTAGGGGGTACAGCCTCCGGGCATGGGAAGCATGTTCCTAAGTTAGGGTTGAAGCTGGATACAGCTGGCCTGCATCATCATAGGCATGTCCACCACCATGTTCACCATAATTCAGCTAGACCTAAGGAACAAATGGAGGCTGAAGCTGCCCGCAGGGTCCAGAGCAGCTTCTCATGGGGCCCAGAAACACATGGTCATGCCAAGCCCCGGAGCTATTCAGAGAACACAGGCACCACCCTCAGTGCTGGGGATTTGGCCTTTGGGTGAGTCTTGATCCAGCCTTCTTAATGTTTCCAGTGCATCCTTGTATCCAAGTCATGGTTCAGAGAGTCCGTGGTCCTGTTCTGACCTAATCCAGTAAAAATGATACAATACCAGGGCCAGGGCCCAGTCAGACTTCAGGCCTTGCTATGACTGGATGAGGAGGGGTGCACTTTGGGTTTTTTCTTGGGCTCTGGTCAGCATGGCTCTTTTACCATAGTAAAACAGACCGCAGGCAGCTGACCTTCACAGAGGCCCCAGTTTTCACAGTGGGTTGCAGGACTTCTTGTTGAGCTTGAGGGTTCAGGAAGTAGCGAGGAAGACCAGAGTGACCTCATATGTCTTGTTCTCCCAGTGGTAAAACTAGTGCATCCTCCAAAAGAAACACTAAGAAGGCTGAATCTGGGAAGAATGCCAATGCTGAGGTACCCAGTACCACAGAGGACGCAGAGAAGAACCAAAAGATCATGCAGTGGATCATTGAGGGCGAGAAGGAGATCAGTAGACACCGGAAGGCAGGCCATGGGTATGTACACTGCAGGGGCCTGTCCCAAAGCAGCTGTCCTCTTGTTGCTAGGACCATTGCTTTTAGGAGTTTACTTCTGTCTTCAGGGTCAGATGACTTCACCAAATGCCTTGTTACCTATGAATTTACATAAGTGGCAGCTGTGGAAGAACCTTCTGTCTTTTTTACCTACTTTTCTTCACTCCTGAGGATCTGAGGCTGCTCAGCTTTAATGTGACCTCTCTAAATATCTCTCCTCTGCCTTGTCTCATGTTGTGTGATTGCACGGATTTCTGGCTCCACAGGGAGAGGTGCCATCCTTGTGACCCTCTGTATGGCCCATTTCTGAGCATATTAGGGGAATCTAGGAACGAGGCAGGGTTCTTTCCTCAGTCCCAGATTACTCTAACATGCTGCCTGCTCACTACCTGTCCTCAACATACTTGGGAACCGTGGCTAGGAGGCCACCTTCCTACATAGAGCAGGAGAGTGTAAGTTAGGCAGGAGGCATGCCGTACCTGAACCTGGTTCTTTTGCAGGCAGAAAGTCTGTCTTTGGAATCATAGGTCCCTATTGGCCTGTTGGCTGTACAGATGAGCCTAACTCTGAACTTCTGATTCTTTTCTTCCTCTATCTCCCAAGTACTGGAATTATAATCATGTGCTACCACACCCAGTGCAGCCTGACAGCTTGGGAAGACCTTTCTCAAAAATAAAGGATAGCAAGATGGCTCAGTATTACCAGAGCCAAGACTAAGGATCACATGGTACAATGGTACAAGTGTTCTTACATTGTCCTCCGACTTCCTTACGTAGACTGTGGTGCATGTGTGTTTGTATTCACACACAAAATATAATTAATAAATTTTTTTAAAAGTAAGAAAGGTCTTTTTTTTTTTTTTTTTTTGGTTTTTCGAAACAGGGTTTCTCTGTATAGCCCTAGCTGTCCCGGAACTCACTTTGTAGACCAGGCTGGCCTCAAACTCAGAAATCCGCCTGCCTCTGCCTCCCGAGTGCTGGGAATAAAGGCGTGCGCCACCACGCCCGGCAAGAAAGGTCTTAAATGCATCAGTGACTGCGCATCATGAGCAAACCCCTTGTTCAATCTCAAATCATAAACAAAAAGAAAAGTCTGCAGGAAGGCAAGGAGTGTGTCTGTGTGTCACCGTGGCTCCTTTAGTAGAGTGTGGACACACTTGGTTGCTACCACTGCTCACGTAGTCACTTGTCCTTGTTCCCCAAGATCTTCTGGGATGAGGAAGCAGCAGGTCCATGAAAGCTCCAGGCCCTTGTCCATCGAGCGTCCTGGGGCCGTGCACCCCTGGGTCAGTGCTCAGCTTCGGAACTCTGTCCAGCCTTCTCATCTTTTCATCCAAGATCCCACAATGCCACCTAATCCAGCCCCTAATCCCCTGACCCAGCTGGAAGAGGCCCGCAGGCGTTTGGAAGAAGAAGAAAAGAGAGCAAACAAACTGCCCTCCAAGCAGAGGTAGGTTCATGTGGTATAAGGTGACCTTACCATGGCCCTAAGGCCTAAAGAGAGTCCTTCAGGTAAGATAGCCATGTTGGGCTGCTTCTCCACTGAGAATCACAGAGGAAGCCTTGCTGCAGGACAGAGGGTTGTGAAGTGAATATTCTTACAAGGTCAGGTGGCCAACAACTAATGGGCATGCCTGGCTTAGTGGTAGATATCCTGACCATCTCTGATGACATCCACACAAAGCACAGCCAAGGGAGACAATGGACAATTCTGAAGTACAGGCAGTTGTAGGACTTGTCTGGAGAGCCATAGCTCCCAGTCCTTCTCCCTGTCTTCTTCAGTATCGGCCCCATCACCATCACAGTTCAGCAAGCCTGTTCTGTCTCTTGGGGAGCATGTTCTGCCCAAACTCAAAGAGATTTCTTTTTGAGTAGCAACGTTCTTGGAGCCAGAACATGCCTTCTCTGACCCTTTTATGTTGGCTTTGAATCAGTTGCCTGGACATTGTGGCTGATTGCAATTCCCAAATGGGTAATACTCTCCATGAGGGCTTAGGATCTGTTTCTTACCCATTCCCTGGAACCATGGTCACACAAAGGCTAGTATTGCCTTTTAAACTGTCAGCTCCTTTATTCATCTTGGAATGTATAGATTCTGGAGTCAGAGTCCTCATTCCCTGATATAACTCATGTCTCTGGTTGTACACTTTTGGTCTCTAGCAGGGTCAAACTGTAGTTGCCCAGGAAGCTTAAACATGTCCCTGGTCATTAGAGGTCTCCAAAGGCTCACACCAGGTTCTGAGCCTATACTAGTTTTGGTACCAAAAGAAGTTACAGTTGCCTGGAACACAAGGGAGCACTGCCACCTATTGTAAGCAACATTATGCTCTTGTGCTGCCTGTTTTGTGCAGAAAGTGTTCTTACTGATGCTGAAATACTGTATGTATCTGGCAAGGGTCAGAGGCAATTTGAGCAGGGTGTCATGTGGACTGATGCCCTCAGTGGTCTGGGCAGGGTGCTCTCAGAGTAGCAAAGTGTTCCTAGGAGGCAGGATTTTCTAATGGAGCAGGGTATTCTGAGTTAGGATTCTCTTGTTATGCAGAGGTTACATTTGTTCATCTGGTACTAGCACCTGGCTAGCTCCACATGATGGCAATGCCTATGGTTTTCTTCTGTTAGTAGCATCAGCTAATAAATCTCTCTGGTCTGTGTTTTGGGGTATGACATCACCACCACTATCACCAGTACATGCATGCGTGCAAGATACACACATACACACACACACACATCTGATCTTAGCTGGTTCCTCCAAGATTTTCATATGTGAAAAAACTGATCATGTTATATCTATCTATCTGTCTGGGGCTGGATAGATGGCTCAGCGGTTAAGAGCACTGACTGCTCTTCCGAAGGTCCTGAGTTTAAATCCCAGCAAGCACATGGTGGTTTACAACCATCTGTAGGGAGATCTGACGCCTTCTTCTGGTGCGTCTGAAGACAGCTACAGTGTACTTACATATATCGATCAATCTTTTAAAAAAAATCTATCAGTCTGGAACTGTGTAAGCAAGTGTAGGTTTATGGAGTGAAAGCCCTAGCTAGGTGTTGGCAGGCCCTGTTAAGGTAGATCAAAGGAAAGTCACTATTAGGAACCCATAGTGGCATACTCCCGGGTAGAGGGTTCACTTAGAAAGGTTCTGCTTTGCAGGGACCCTGGGACATGCCTCAGTCATGGCAATAAAAATTCCCCAAGACACTGTACAGCAGAGCCACCTACTGCTTCTGTCCATGTCTGATATCCACATCATCTTCAGGAACTTTGTGATGAAAGTGTAAGAAAGAGCCACGTTTCTGTCCTGGCAGATCCTCTTCTGAGCAAGGGGTGAAGTGACAGCTTTAGCACCTAGATCAGCAGTTCTCCAGAGTGTATTCCAGAGAACAGACTGACATTGACCCTGTGTCAAGATAGATACCTAATGGCAGGGCCTCTGATAATATGTCAGTACGAGTTTTTGATGGCTAGGTCCTGCTGCTCATCCTTTCTGTGCCTATTGTCCACAACACTGGCTGAGCCCCATCCTCTTTGATGCGGGTTGTTCCCTAGGTATGTGCAGGCAGTCATGCAGCGGGGACGCACCTGTGTCAGGCCAGCTTGTGCACCGGTGCTGAGTGTGGTACCAGCCGTGTCGGACTTGGAACTCTCCGAGACAGAGTATGTGCACCCTGTGGGTCCTCCTGGTTTTGCCCAGTCTAGCCCAGCCCAGGCCAAATTTCAAAGTGGAACACCTATTTTGATAGGTTTTGTCACTGAGCCAGGAAGCACCAGGGCTGGAGAAAGGCCTGCTGGGGCTTCTCTCTCCCTTCTCCCAATAGAGGAGATCATTCCTCTTCATTGTGGTGACATGATCACTAGGTCCTGCAGGTACCACAGCTTGCCTTTCATCTTTGCTCTCCTGAGCTTCTCAGTGAGGTTTAGGAATTGGCAGTCCACAGTCCTGGTCCCCTTGAAATAGCACAAGGAGACTGAGCCAACTTTATAGTAAGATCTAGACAGTGTGACTGCAGCCAGGACTTAGGCTCTGTACGTCCTCTGCTATGGTCACATGTAGATTAGGGACGTTCCTGACTGTCCTTTCTGTACTTTCCCTCAAGTTAGGAAGATGAGCCTTGCCCAGCTCTGTCACAGTCACTTCATAGAGAGAGCCATCAGACCCTGAAGTTGGGGCCTCTGCAAGTGACCCTCCAGTTGTTCTGAAGAATCCCCAGACAACTCCAGAAGCCCATTGCAGGAGAAAAGTCCAACAACCCGGACCACAGTCTCATAGCCAAAATGGCCCACTTGTGGCCATGGGCGAGGCCAGCTGTGGAGGCTTCTGGGTGATGGGAGGAGCACAGGAGACTTGCCTGTCATCCAACTCACACAGCCTTACAGAAGTCTGAGCACCTGAGCAGGAACTAGCTCATGCTTCTAGTCTACTTTGGAGATCCTGGCCATCTTGGTCCTAGGAACACTTCCTTCCAGATCTGTGCAGCACTGATTGGTCTATCCTTGAGACTTAGGGACGTTTGGAGAGGTTGGGACTTGACAGGGTCTAGTAACTGACTTCCTTTACAACCTCAGAGATGGGACTTTGTGTGCCTGGCCTGGTCATGATCTGGTGGGAAGTGTGTTCTTAGAGCTAGACCTGTACTTAATTTCCCAGTGAGTGGTTCACACAGGACAGGTACCCAGATTTTGGGTTGGTGGGTGGCAGGACCTGTGAGTATCACATTGGTTAATGAGATGCTAACCCTGGGGTGTCTTGTCCTCTGCTGGTAGATGGTACCTTTGAGGTACTCTCTGTAACCTGACCCTGAGTCCACTACTTAACCACTTTATTTCTGCCCCAGGACAAAATCACAAAGAAAGGCAGGTGGCGGGAGTGCACCACCATGTGACAGCATTGTTGTGGCCTACTATTTCTGTGGGGAACCCATCCCCTACCGGACCCTAGTGAGGGGCCGTGCTGTCACTCTGGGCCAGTTCAAGGAGCTGCTAACCAAGAAGGGGAGCTACAGGTAAGAGAAGCTGTAACCATAGAGCATATTTGTCCAGTATGTTTTTGGTTGAGCGTAGAAGGGAAAAGTTTTCTGTCCCATTGGTCTTTTATCTACCCTTTCATCCTACTTCTCTTGGCCATGGGTGCTACTCAGTGCTGTGTGGTGACATCAGGACCCTGCCTCAGAGCCAGACTGTCCCCTTTGTTCTAGCCTTAGACCTCTCCCTCCATGTTAGCCAACTTGGAAACTCTAGTAGAGAGGTTACTGCTACCTGAGTGACATGAGAACCTGTCAGCCCTACTGGAGTTAGCCCCTGTGGATAGCAGAGCTGGGGCCCCAAGACCTCTTTGAATAAGAAACCTATCAGGAAAGCTGGGCATGGTGGTGCACACCTTTAATCCCAGCACTTGGGAGGCAGAGACAGGTGGATTTCTGAGTTCGAGGCCAGCCTGGTCTACAAAGTGAGTTCCAGGACAGCCAGGGCTATACAGAGAAACCCTGTCTCAAAAAAAAGGAAAAAAAGAAAAAAGAAAAGAAAAGGAATCTCGAAAAACCAAAAAAAAAAAAAAAAAAAAAAAAAAAAAAAAAAAAAAAAAAAAAAAAAAAAAAAAAAAAAAAAAAAAAAAAAAAAAAAAAAAAAAAAAAAAAAAAAAAAAAAAAAAAAAAAAAAAGAAAGAAAGAAAAGAAAAAAAAAGAAAAGAAAAGAAACCTATTAGGATTGGGGCTCCCAGGTTTTGTGGGGGTATTTTGGTTTTGGTTTTGGTTTTTTTTGTTTTGTTTTTTGTTTTTTTTGTTTTTGCAATTCCTAACATGCTATTAACTCAGCCCATCAGTGGTCCCAGCTCTTCCCCAAGTGTTGCCACTGCCCAGCAGGCACCAATCAGGAGCCCAGCTCGACTTCTGGGAGAAGCCTTCTCTCTAGGGTGGTCAGACATCTAGAGGTCAAGGACAGGCAGGCATTCTTTTCTGGGAGCAGGTTTTTCTCACTGTCTCCACACTTTTCTGTCCCTAGATACTACTTTAAGAAAGTGAGCGACGAGTTTGACTGTGGTGTGGTATTTGAGGAAGTACGGGAAGATGAGGCCGTCTTGCCTGTCTTTGAAGAAAAGATCATCGGCAAGGTGGAGAAGGTGGACTGAGCCCTGGGCAGCACACCCAGAGCGCACTATCACTACTGCGCACTGTCATCAGTCAGGTGGACAGCCTTGTCCTCAGGAACCTGGTGTGGGGAACAACACAAGATTGTGTCATGAGCTCTTCTAGGGGGTGAGGCTGGGGACCTCAGGTGTCTGCCAGCCTCTGTCCCTCTGGCTCTGGGAAAGTGGGGGTGGGGGGCTGTCCTACTGAGTGGTTCCTTGGGTTTCTCTGTTTTGCTGTTCAAGAGGAAAGTTCCACCTACCACCACATTACCCCCTGAAGCAATACCAGGAGCCATCTCATGACCCTCAGCAGCTCTTGCTTCTGAATCTAGTCTGACCTAGGGATACTTTGCCCTGGGCTTGTTTCCCACTGTTCCCTTCTCTCTCTGGGACCTATTTACTGCACCTTGGTTGGGCTCAGGTCCAGGAGCAGGGGATCCTGTGGGGGGCCTCTGTATATTGTACATGTCACTGAGTGCCTTCAACATAGCTGTCTCTTGCCTGCCACTGTGTGAATCTGGCGGTTGAGTATCTCAGGCCCCTTTGCCTGTCTTCAGCCACCAGCTCGGTTCAGCAGGGGGGAAGGGGGGGATGTGTCTGGTCCCTTCCAAGTGTCCATGTAAATATGTACATTTCTCAGGCCAGGGCCAGCAGGGGGATACCCTGAGCCCATTTTTCATGCAATGACTTGTACAATTATCTTTTCAAAGGTACTTGGATGATAATGAAATAAAAACGTTTTTTGAACCTTCCTTGGATATGATCTACTATCTGTACCACTGGGGCAGGGCCAGTGGCTATGCGGCCCTCAAGCCAAGTGGTGAAGGAGGCAAAATGCCCTCTTAACATGTTATTTATTCTTGCCCAGGCAAAGCCCTAAAGGTCAGGTGCCAAACTAGGCAGACTAGCAGCTAGCCCTGCTTATGAACCACACAAAGTCTGGGACAACATGTTTATTCAGAGTACACAGCTCCCTCCAGCAACCTGAGGACACCACTCTCTGGATTACAGTGTCCCAATGGCTACAGCTCCTCCTTGGGACCCAAGGTGGAATTGGCTTGTGCTTCCTAGAAAGAGAGAAGCCCAACTCAGACCTGCCTCTGCCCACTTTGTTAGGAGAAAACCTGTTCAAGGGCTGGTGTCCTGAATGGAGTACCCACTGGGGCAGAGACTTCAGCCTCCTTGGGTTCCTCATGAGGCAGGTGACCTCCGCTGTCTAGGAACTTGGAGAATGTCTCTAGGTCCCTGGTGCTTTTGTAGTCTATAACCTGAAGAAAGAGGAAGACCCGAGGGTATGTTCCCCAGCCAGGCACCAGCTATAGAGTAGTCACTCCCCACCCACTTCCATGCCTTCACCTTTCGGTCAGGTCCTGCAGGGAAGAACTTGAGAGTGGGATAGCCGTGCACAGAGAAGGCCTCCAGCTCATTAGCTGTAGCATCCAACTCGGCAATGACAATGTCCTCATGATCCTTGTACTTCTCTGCCAGTGCCTCCCAGGCTGGAGCCATCTCCTTGCAATGACTGCACCATGGAGCATCTAGAGGAAGAGTCAGCTTGACTAGCTGGACCTGCCTCTGCCTCTGCCAGCCTGCCACCTTCTCCCCTTTCAGCACTCACAGAACTTGACAAACACATTCTTGGTTTCATCAAAGGCAACCTGCTCAAAATTCTTGCCCACAAGAGTCTTGACTGGCCCCTGGTCCCAGTCAGGGGGTATCTCCTGACTCAGGAGATAGTGCTGGGGAAGCAAACAGGCCTTCAGTGGGGTCATGTGCACAGCCAGAGACCTAGGACTGCTGTTCCTCCTCCCCTCTAAGAGCTACAGACCTTGACTTCCCCATGGAGAACTGCCTGGCAAAAGGCAGCCACAGAAGCTGCAGTGATGGGTATCACCCCTGTAGGTGCATACTTCTTGGTAGTTTCAACATTGATCAGACGCAGGGTGGGGGCTTCCTCAGCCTTGAGGCCAAAATAATTCAGCACATGGCTGTTGTCAGCGGCCACATCCACCATCACGAACAACACCTACCAAAAGTAATATCAAGTTGGGGTCTCATTCGGCCCTACCATCCCTCCCTCCTCCTGAGACCCCAGTACCTGCCCCCTGAATGGAGGAGCTGCCTCTCTGAAGCCTGTCAGCAGTTCCCTGTGCTGAGCTAGTGTCTGGTTCACAAACAGCAGCAGATGGTTGAGGATCTTGGCTGCAAAGATCTTAGGTGACGTCTGGAGGGGTAGGAATCTCATGACTTGTATTGGGACCTCTGTTTGAGGGCTCCCATCCATCCCAAGGTCCCTCCACCCCAACCAAGCCTCACACCTCCTAAGAGTCCCTTTACTCTACCTTACTGTGACCTACACCTTTACTTGCCTGGCTGTTGAATTCTGTGACCAGGTGCATGCTATGTGTGACGAGGAAGCGGGACAGGTCCCCCAGGTCCAGGCCAGTCTCCTTGTCTACCGGGAAGTCTGCCCGACCCTCATCAAACTGGACACCAACAAGGTTAGCAGGAGCTGTGACTCTGACCCCAACCCTCTTCTTAGCCCCAACTCACCTTCTTGAAAAGGACCACAGTATCCTTGGTGAGGCCAAACTTCTCAAAAAGTTGTGGCTGGTCAGTGAAGCCAAAGGTCATGTCCAGGGCATCCTTGGCCAAGTCCAGGAAGGTTGCCACATCCTCTTCCTGTAGATCCTACAGGACCAGCCCCATGAGAAACATGGATGCCTACCAGCACTGTTCCCACTGCTTGTCTACCCCTGCTATTGTACCTGAAAGAAGCCAATGACCACCATATCCCATTTGGCCATAAGTGCCTGGACACCTTCCTCATCCTCCAGACGTGTGGCACTGGGCCCTACTCGCCGCCTCAGCCACTCAGCAATGCCCTCAGCGGTCTTGGGCCCTGCAGAGGGATCTGTTCCAGACTGGACTTGTGCCCCATCCCTAGGCCACTCTTACTCCACACCCGTGTACCTGCCCACCTCGTACCTGCGTACTCTTCTGGGTTTGTGCGGTTTCCATTCTGGAAGAACTTGAGTGTAGGGTACCCTACCACTCCAAACTCCTCAGTCAGCTCCGGTTCCGCAGGCCCATCCACCTTGGCCAAGGTGACCACAGCTGACTCAGCCGCCAGCAGGGCAGCCGCCTTGCTGTACTCGGGAGCTAGTGCTTTGCAGTGACCACACCATGAGGCATCTGAGGGATGAGGCTGTGAGTACACCAGTCCTCTGCAGGTTGCCAGCTGGGGAGCAACTCCTCCCTCAGGCCCACCCTAGACACTGATCAGTTACACATGGGTGCCAGATCCCAGACAAAGAGAAGAATCCTGTTTCCTCTCTCCCAGGGTCACATGTAGCTAATTTCTGAAGCCTACCAGTGAAGAATGCTTTGACATTTTTTAAAGATTTTAAGAAACTACAGAAAGACCAGTGACCAGCTGTTTGGAATAGAGGCCCCAAAGATAGTAACATCAGTATGTGGCCATGGCTGACAGAGCATGGGGGATTTGAGTGTCCATGTGTCCTCAGAGTACCCAATACACCAACACCCCTCCTTCCCAATCAGACTGGACTACCACCAAGCCCATCTCAACATCACAACCTTCAGTCCAGGCATCCTCTCAGGGATCCTCTCAGGAGCAGGGTGCCCACAAAAAAGGCCAAGTCTAGGAAGTAGAGGACTGAAGCCCTAGGCTACCACCATGGTTTTCAGCCCACTGGCCCAAGCACTTACAGAACTCCACCATCAGGGCTGAATGCTCTTGCAGTGCCAAGCTCAGGGTTCGGTGGTTCAAGACCAAGATACCATCCTCCTTGGGGACTTCTTCCCCAATAGGCTCCTCAGGGAGCACCTCTGAAGGACCCCCAGGCTCTTCTCCCTGTCCCCATGAGCCTGAGACACCCAGCAGGAGCAGCAACACTGGCAGAAGCTGATTGTCCATGGCGTGCTGGGCCCTGAAGGCTGGAGCAGATAAAGAGATCGGGGACCAAGCAGCAACAGCCACGTGGCACCTGGCTGGGTCTCAGGGAAGATAAAGTCTGAAAGGCCCCTCAGGGGCGGAGACAGGCAGAAAGAGGCAGCACGCAGGCAGCAAGACAAGGTAACATTTAATAGGCACCAGGCGGGGGGGGCGGGGGGGTGGACACAGCAGAGAGTGGGGGACATCTGGTCACCAACTGGAAGGTCTAGGGAATGCTTGCAGGTCTCTGCAATTGACAAGAAATTGGGAATACAGACCCCAAGTGGGGTTCAGTCCTTCCAGTCCTGGCAGACATGGAGGTGCCACTCCCAGGACAGGTGGTTCAGCCTGTCATCATCAGTGAAGAGGGACCTGACCACGTAGAGGCCACGTGCCAATGCTCCTCTTGGTGCTTCCTCCACTGAAGTCACAAATTCATACTCCTGGGCCCTGGGGCCATAGCTTCCCACCATGAAGATGGCCTTGTCCACTGTGGGAAGGAAGGTCATCACGAGCCAGCCACCCTCTGCCCACCTCCCCAGACTCGGGGTACCCTCCACTCTGCCTCACCACGCAGTCCCCGACGATAGGTGTGGTGCAGACATTTGAGGCCGCTGACAATCTCCTTGTTGACCTGAGGAAAGTAGAAGGTTAAGGGCCTTCTCTAGAAGGCTGGGACATGGCTGGTCTCTACTGCAGTTACCCTCACCTTGAAGGTGATCTTCACCTTGTATTCAATGCCCTCCTTCAGGACAAACACCTGGTTTTTCAGTGCATCTAGGTCTCCTGTTAGGAAATTGACAGGTACATTTAAATCTCCAGGATGTACAGGACCCTGCCCCAGCAACATCTGTGTGGGGACTGGTTGTGCCCATGAAGTCTGTGGCAATGCACCCAAGGAGCTAGGATTTAGCACAGGGTCCAAGGATTGTCTTCATCTGAAGTTGGGTTGTGGTCTGCAGAGGGGGTTGGTTACCTGTAAGGTCCATGATGATAGGCCCTGGAGCCTGCTCTGTCAGCAGTGTCAGCCTAGTCACCTGCACGTTGGGCAGGCTGGGGTCTGAGGAGAAACAGCATTCACAGGGTGCTCTCTTGTCCCTAGCATCCCCTCCCCCTGTTTGTTTGCAGCCCTCCACATCCAGGTCCCAGGCCATACCCATAATGGGTGGCAGGGGTCCCAGCAGCGCCTGCTTGTACTTGACCAAGCTCACGTCCCCGGGGTCCAGTTGCCAGATCGCCAGCATGCTCTTCTTCCCAGGGGCCTGGTACTCTGGTACAATTTCATCCAGCACCTCATCTGATGGAGTTGACTCCCCATCCTTGTCAGCCAAGAGGACTGTGAGTAGGCAAGGTAATGTAAGCACCTGCCACCTGCTGACCCCAAGCTGGGACCCACACTCAGCAGTTGTTCCTCCCACTACCTAGTGCAGCTGCCATGGACACACAGTGACCCCCAAGTCCCTAGAAATCCCTAGGCTTGGTCTCTTCAGAAGGAGCTCTTGTGACTGGAAGGGGTTCCTGCCTAAGAGACCCTGGAGAGACCAATTTGTTTCTGGTTAGCTTACAGGCTACTACTGAAAGTAGTGGCCCTGGGGTACTCCAGGGGCTCCCCAGCTCTGTACTCTTTCCATAATGTCCTAGATCCCTCTGATGGTGCCCCAAACTAGGGGGTTTCCATAGTTCCTTTGGGTGTTTAGGGACAGGGGTCTCACTAAGATGCTGCCCACTGCCCTCCAACCTTAGGATTGCCTCTCACCGGAAGAAGCCCCAGCCCCACCTACAGGAGAGGCCTCAGCCTCCTGGCTGGACACACTCGTTTCCTCCTCGCTCCCTTCCCTAGAAGGGTCTGCGTGGACTAAAGTCCCACGCCCGGCCAGAATACATACACGCCACGAGGTTCCCACGCGCCCTAAAGTTGCCGCGGGGACTGACCCCCAACCGTGCCGCTCCCTTGCTGCCCCCCGGCGCACGTGGCCGCTGCCCGTCTCGGGCGCTCACCTCGGGCGCACAGCGCCAGCCGGAGCAGCTCCAACAGCTGCTCCCCCAGCTCACACGCGTCCAGGCCCAGCATGGTAGCCGCGGCCCGCCGCGGAGCCGCCGCCCGCTCGGCTCAGCCCCGGCGCGACTGCGGTGAGCTCATCCCGGCCGGGAGCGCCCCCCGCGCCCAGCGCCGCGCCCGCGCCGCGCGCCCCCAGCCGCTCCGCGGACCCCGCGCAGCCCGCAGAGACGCGCGTGTCGTCCGCACCGCGCCGGAACCCGGTTGTCCCTGCCGCGCCCGGCGCCCGGACGCGTCGCCAGGGACCCAGGGCTGCCCCACCCCCACGTGGAGTCGGGTCCCCCGGGATCCCCTGGGCGGGGCGTGCTGGCCAGGGACGCCAAGTGGAACAGGTGCGACGCCCCCCACGTCCCTGGACTCCCATTATCAGTAAGCGGCGCAGGGCACATCTGGAGCCCCCCCTACCCCCCCCCCCCCGCAACCCTCCACCTGTTCCCTCTCTCTTGTCTGGGCAAAGGGGACTCCTGGGGCCTATCAGCCTCCAGCTGGGCCACACCCTGTTGTTTCTTGGGACCCACACACTGAAGTGCAGTCTGGGCCACACAGACTCAGATCTCTTAAAGCTTATTGGTACATACTGTGAATGTGGGGGGCGGGGAGGGGCGGATGTCTGTGGGGACCTGGGATCCAGACAATTGTGCAGGTTCCTAGACTGGGAAAAGACTAAAAAAAACAGAAAGTAGATGCTGAGGGATTTCTTAATCTTGACGTCCAGAGGAGACCTAGGGACGGAAGGGAATGCTGGTTAGTTAAGGCAGGTGACTGGTGAGCTGGGCCTTCAGCTGAGGACCGCAGGACCAAAGGCCTGGATCAGCGTAAGGAAGTAGTAGTACAAAGCAGTTTCTTGCATTTCTGGGCGTAACCAAGCAGCATGCCCCCTTTTGTTTTGCTGTGCCAACCATGAATGCTGAGGTATTGGGCTAGTGACCACACTGTCCACCACCTTTGCAAAGCAAGATTCTGCAAGGGGGCCCAAGATGCCAGGGAGATGCCCCCCATGCCCTTTGGCAAGTGACACTGGGGATAGCTTCAGCTGCCAGCAGCCTGCAACCTCTAGAGCTGCCTATTCACCCAGGGAAGACAGCTGGCCTGGGGCCAGCCTGACCTTGTGTTTAAGTGAAGTAGGACTGGAGAAGGCTGGGATCTTTGGGTGATGTACCATATCTGGGTAGGACATCTTTCTAGCCCCTCTGATTCATTAGATAAACTCAAATACCATGTTGAAGGTTCCTGGTCTCAGTAAGGCCAATTACCCCTCCTGTGGCCCCTGGCATTCCTAGGATAGGGAAGAGAAAGAGGGCATCTGATCTTCAGAAAAGAAGAAACAACCCACTCGTGACTTTTATAAATGGATCAATGACCTGCCAGGTGAGGCTTCCATCATATAAACCCTATGGCTCTACATACTTGTCACATCTGTGAAAGGATACTCCTAGGTCAAGTCAAGCCACACCCTTGACCCCACAACCCTGACAGCTGGTCTCTGCACTCCTTACTGGCCCACGAATGGAGTTGAGACTTCAAGACACTAAACCACTGTTTCCAACCTGATCTATCTGGCTACACTCTGTCCTATTCCAGAGCTTCAGCGACAAGTCCCATCTCTGAGACCAAACCCTGAGGCAAGTAAGCCACCAGACTAAGACAGGCTCGTCTGCCTTGCAGGCATCTGAGGTTTCAGGATGCCCACACTGCAGGCTATCCCAAGTCACAGCTTGCGAGGGCTCAGGCATCTCTGTGGTACGAGAACCACACTCACACGGTTAACCTTAGCGGGCGGGGCCGGCATGGGGCGGGGCGTTTCCTCTCCGGAGGTCCGCCATGGCCACGGTTACCCGCTGCACACCCCACGGCGGGTGCTCCCGAATGCAGAGACCGCATCTCAGCAAGGTGGGCCCTCAGCCTGTGGGCATAGAGTTTGGGCAGGAGAGAGGGCATGGAACGGGGCAGATGAGGGGGGTGAACAGACCCAGGAAACCATTGGGAGCTCATAATAACAGCACTGGGTAGCTGGGGTCCCGGCCTTTACTGCCCCAGTCTGTTGTCCCTGCGCAGTGACCTGGGGAACCTGGGAGCAAGTGTGCGCGATCTGAGTTACTCCCCTCACCCACCCGCCCGCGTTCGTTCTCAGATGGAGCGGGTGGTCGTGAGTATGCAGGACCCTGACCAGGGCGTGAAGATGCGGAGCCAGCGCCTTCTGATCACTGTCATTCCTCACGCGGTAGCGGGTGAGGCTCGTGGACACCCTGGGGGAACAGGGCGCCGCGGTCTCCGCCCACTTCGCTTCTCCTGTGTAGGCAGAGACCTCGTGGAATGGCTGGTTCAGAAGTTCTGCATCTCGGAGGAGGGTGAGAGTCGGTGCACCGCGGCTTGGGGCGGGGACTGGCAGAGCGCTCACTTTCCTTCTCCTTAGAAGCCCTGCACCTGGGCACACTCCTGGCGCAGCACGGCTACATCTACCCACTGCGTGAGTCCCGAGACCTGACACTCAGGCCAGACGAGACCCCCTACAGGTTCCAGGTCAGGCCCCGGGTTGCAGGGTGCACCCCTAGTTAGGGAGGGTGGAGCTTACTGGGGTTGGAGCGGGACGTTGTGACGTCACTAGAGTGGACCCGCCTCCTCCCCACAAAAATCTGGACTGAGGCAAATCTAGGGAGCTTCAACTTTCTGGTGCTGCAGCACTCACGCAAAGGTCTGCCGGGCATTCAGCTGGGGTTCCAGCAGGTCTCATCCTTGAAAATTTCTCTGCCAGGTGTAGTGATAGGATCCCTGCATCTCAGTGTGTGAGTCCAGGCCAACCCAAGCTCAGACTGTGATTACATCCTTGGATTATCAGGTTCCACTGGCATTCCGAGTCAGGGAGGTAGTCCTTTAACAGGACCCGGAGTTCCAGGTAGAAAGAATTGGGCAGTGGTGGCACACACCTTTAATTCCAGCACTCAAGAGGCAGAGGCAGGAGGATCTCAGTGAATTTGAGGCCACCCTGGTTTACAGAATGAGTTCCAGGACAGCCCAGGCTACACGGAGAAACTCTGTTTCAACCATCCTCCACCCCCCACCCCCCGCCGCTTCTCCCAAAAGAGAATGATCAGTGGTCAGCGGGAGCATCTCATAAGGATGCATCCTCTGACCAGCCATTGCTGGATGCTATGAGGTGGTGGGCGGTACTTGGGAGAGAAAGGGAATGTCTTTGGATATCATTTTCCCTGCACAACAAGACACCCTACTTTTGGACAAGCACTATGTGGCCAGCTGCTGAGCTGGACTATGGTAAGTGGGATGGACATAAATCCAGACTGGGAATGGGTGGTCCCAGGGCAAGGCCATGGGGTATACAGTAATGGCTCTCTGCCCTCTGTTCCTGTCCTTCCAGCCATCTACCTGGCTAAGAAGAACATTCAAAAACAAGGGGCTTTAGTGGACTACGAGAAGGTGAGCCCTCCAGCAGGCTGAGTCCAGCACAGACTCACCCCTTGAGCCAGATCATGCAGCCTAGGCTACTAGATAATCCACACATACCCCTGCTCACCCACTGCAGCCTCACTGGGAAGGGCCCCAGAGGGGGAGGCTTAGGGTTCCTAGAAGGGGAGGCAGCCCCTGTTTA
This sequence comes from Mus minutoides, assembly GCA_902729485.2. NCBI lineage: Eukaryota > Metazoa > Chordata > Mammalia > Rodentia > Muridae > Mus > Mus minutoides. The sequence goes on along the minus strand of LR756420.1, from coordinate 1,243,724 downwards.
AGCCCAATGGGTTGGGCTGATTTCTGTACCAGGTAGGGACACACACACACACACACACACACACACATTAACTCCCTGCAGTGTCCTTGAGAGCTGAGGCCCATATTGAGAGGTGGCCTGTGTGAGATTGATTAGCAACTTCATCCCTGGATACCCTGCTGCCCCCAGGCACATTATGCCCTGCTTCACAAGAAGATCAACCACGCGTGGGATCTAGTATTGATGCAGGCTCGAGAGCAGCTGCGGTGAGACACCACACCACAGCTGGTGGGACACAGAGCTCAGAATGTTCAGGATGTCGCCGAGCTGGTCTCTGGCAGCCTTGGAACCAAGAACATGACATCACAGGTTCCAGTGCCCGTGGCTGAGCGTGGGGAGCGCTGTCCTGGGATCAGCTCCCTCTCACCTGTGCCCACTCTTCCCAGGGCTGCTAAGCAGCGCCGCAAGGGAGACAGGATGGTCATTTCATGTCAGGAGCAGACATACTGGCTGGTGAATAAGCCTCCTGTGAGTGCTCATGTGGTAAGAGTAGAGGAGTTCCTCTGGGAATAGGCCAAAGGGGTCTGCGTGCCTTACTAAAGGGGTCTGTGTGCCTTACTAAAGGGGTCTGCGTGCCTTACTAAAGGGGTCTGCGTGCCTTACTAAAGGGGTCTGCGTGCCTTACTAAAGGGGTCTGCGTGCCTTATTAAAGGGGTCTGCGTGCCTTACTAAAGGGGTCTGTGTGCCTTACTAAAAGACCCTCTCAAACTGCTTTCTTAAGCTGTGGGAAGGTGGATTTCAGGGTTGGGGTGTGTGGCAGGGAACTTTGTTTCTTGGTTGACAATGCAGAGGTGACATGGTCAGGTCTGAGGCTGCCTCTAGTCCCAGACCACAGACAAGCCAGGTTCACTCTGTCTAAGGGAGACACATAAGACCCATACAGGGCTGAGAGCCCCAGGCCACAAGGTGAAGGCTGATCTCAGGTGCAGCAGCAGGACTGGGGGGTGGGGGTGGGGCAGTGCTGGGAAACAGAGGGTCTAGCACATGACTTGAGGTCTGCTTACTATCCAAGGGGATCACCCTGAGTCAGGGTGGGCAGAGAGATGAGGTTCAAGGCCAGCTCAGGGCTCAGTTCCCAAGTTCCAACAGCAAACAGTTAAAGCATTGGACACCATGGGGCTGGGGCTGGGCACTCTCATCCCAGCAGCACCCTCACCTCATCTCCTTCTGCAGCCCGGGGCACCTAACATTTTGGAGCAGGGTCCTGAGAGGGGCTCTTACAACCCCTGTCACATGCAGATGGTAAGCACTTCACACCCTCACCCTAACTGCTGCCACTTTAACCCTAACTCTAACACACTTTCGGTTTCTTTGGACCGCTCTTCTGTCCATTTATCTATCATTTGATCCAACTAAATGTACACAATGCAGCCACTCCAAGGTCCCTATTTTATGAAGTGCCTGGTCTCAGCTTCTCTTGGACCCCACTCTCAGGCTCCCTTAATAATGCTTGTCTTTTCTCTTACCTGCTGCCTTGGGTGCAAGTAAGTGGCAGTCCCAGCCCCAGGGGAGGGCAGGACCCTCTTCCCCCAGGCTGAAACAGCAGAGTCCCCAGGGAGGTGATGTGAGAACCTCAAGGCTTTGGCCTGAGGGCTCTGGGTCCATAGGCCCCCTTCCTCCAAAGCCTTCAGTAACCTCCAAACTAGAGAAGATGGGACCCAGCACTGACAGACCTTAACTAATGCAGCAGGTGGTGGCAATGCCCCTACTAGCAACAGCCACTCCCACCCAAACCCAATGTTTAGAACAAATCCTGGTATCTCATCATGTCTTGCTAACTTTGCCCCCTTACTTTTTTGTATATAAAAACAGAGAGAGCTAGGGTGGATATTGGAAGTCAGAGGCGTCATCCACCTACCTCAGCACCATGCCCAGGGGAATAGTTGGCCAGTCTGCTAGGTGGCTCCTCCAGTCATACAAACCTGCCTAGAGGGGCTGTGAGTCAGCTAACCCGGCTCCCAGAGAAAGACTTCTCAATATTCATGTCTTTGAAAAGACTTTGAAGGCCAGG
>LR756420.1:1224806-1241574 GCA_902729485.2 Mus minutoides | reverse complement strand
TTTTTTTGGTTTTTTTTTTTTTTTTTTTGGTTTTTCGAAACAGGTTTAGTCCCAGTCATAGGGAGGGGAGGCAGAGGCACGTGGATCTCTGTGAGTTCGAGGCCAGCCCAAATTCTAGGACATCCAAGGCTGTTACACAGAAAAACCCTGTCTCAAAAAACAATCAACTCCTTGCTCTTCCTACTCCCCACCCCCCACAAAACCGAACAAACAGAAATATTTTAAGTGCCAAGGATGGTGACAGACACCTCTAATCATAGTACTTGGGAGGTGAAGGCAGAAGGATCATAAATATAAGTGTGTTCTCAGCTCCATAGTGAATTCAAGGCCAGCACGAACCAAAGAAAAGTCCCAACAACAACAAAAATACTTGAAGTCATTGGAAAATATTTCGGGTTAATAACAAGTGCGCAATTTCTAAACAGCCTTAGGGTTTTGTAGAACATCTTCAGAGTCCCTGAATAAAGTCTGTGAGAGTCCTTCCCGAGAGTTAGTAGGAGAGGGCTCTAAAAATCTGCAGGTCTGAGCCATTCTTTGCTACATCCTGGTGGGGCAAGGTCTCAGCCCTGGGTGGAAACACAGTGGTGTTTCTGAATCCCAAAAGACTGCTTTGTAACCCAAGCCAACTGTGTCTTTCAGACCTAGAGCTCGGATTTCTATAAGTGTGAGGTAGGTCCAAGGGACTTGCGGGGTAGGGAAGCCGGTTGCCCAGCACCGGTCCTGACTCTCCGCTCTGGTGTCCTAGATCGAGTGCTTCAGGAAGGCACTGGGCAGGAACCGGGTGAAGTCCTCTGTCTGCCTCGAGGCGTGAGTGAGAGGCAGCAAGAGTCCCTTCCCAACCCTTTGTACAGCTTAGTCCCCGAGGCCACCCTGCACCGCCCTCTGGATCCCCCAGGTACCTGAAGTTCAGCAGCCAGCACGGGCCGCATGATCCCATCATGTCAGGGTGTCTGCCCAGCAACCCCTGGATCACAGATGATGTCACCTACTGGGCCATGAATGCGCCCAAGTAAGTCCCCCAGTCTTTGGGTGCCTTTGTTAAATGCTCCTGGATTGGCGACAGGATGAATAGCCCACTCTCTCTTGCTCTCTCCTCCCCCACTCCCAGCGTGGCTGCCCCCACAAAACTCCGTGTTGAGCGATGGAGCTTCAGCTTCCGGGAGCTCCTGGATGACCCCGTGGGGCGTGCCCACTTCATGGACTTTCTCCAGAAGGAATTCAGTGGTAAGACACCTCTCTTCCTGCTGTAGGTACCCCCAAGGGTGGGAGGCTGCTACCTGGAACCATGCCCCAAGTTTTCTCTAGCCAGCTCAGTGAGAACCCTTAACCCTGACTGCTGCCCTGTCCTTAGCGGAAAACCTCAGCTTCTGGGAGGCATGTGAGGAGCTGCGCTTTGGCGGACAGGCTCAGGTCCCCACCTTGGTGGACTCTGTGTATCAGTAAGTATGTGGAAGTGGAAGCTAGTTGGCCATCACTTAGGCCCAGCGTGGGTCACACTTGTAGCATCGGTATCTCAGGCAGTTCCTGGCCCCTGGAGCTGCCCGCTGGATCAACATTGACAGCAGGACGATGGAGTGGACCCTGGAGGGGCTGCGCCAGCCACACCGCTATGTCCTGGACGCAGCACAGCTGCACATCTACATGCTTATGAAGAAGGTGGGCACAACCTGGTGTCCCGGCCATCACGGTCCCTCCCACATTCTGGTGTTTAAGCCCCACACCCCCACTCTTTCTGTAGTTCTGGGTTTGGTCTGGTCTGTTTGGCTCTGTCAGGAGTGGGCATAGCCTCTGTCACTTGCTGCTCTGGTATCAGTAACCCAGTGTGGTGGTGGCATTCAGACCCCACATTGCCTACTGTAGACTGGGCTGTCCCTTTCCCACCCCACCCTTTGTGTATCCTCTGGTCCTATGGAGGAGAGAAGGAGGCAAAGCTCTACTCTACTGATCAGTTTTAAAACAATTAGCTGGATCTTTGGTATTTGTTCAGAGTGGTTAATGGGGGTTTTCAGATTGTATGAGTCAGAGTCTCTCATTCTGAAATCTCAAACTATGTATAAATGTTCACACTGGCCTTTGATCCTCCTGCCTCAGCCTCCTGATGTTGTTTAATATCATAATAAATTCTTAGAATTTTTAGGGCATGGGGGCATGCCTAGCTTTAATTTTTTCTCTTTTTCTTTTTTCTTTTTCTTAAAAAACAAAACAAGCCGGGCGTGTGGTGGCGCATGCCTTTAATCCCAGCACTCAGGAGGCAGAGGCAGGCGGATTTCTGAGTTCAAGGCCAGCCTGGTTTACAAAGTGAGTTCCAGGACAGCCAGGGCTATACAGAGAAACCGTGTCTCAGGGGAAAAAAACAAAAAACAAAAAAATAAACAAACAAAGAAAAGTGGGTCTCTGTATGTCCCTTAACCCTGACTTGTGAGTTCTCCCTTTTGACTTTGTCACCTTAATGGTCACATTCCATGTCCCCCCAGACCTTGGTGGCCTCCTGATCTCTGGTATGTTTTTTTTCTTTTTTTGTTTGAGCAGGGTCTCTCCATAATAGTTCTGGCTGGAGTTCCAGGACAGCCAGGCTACACTGAGAAACCCTGTCTCAGAAACAAAACAAAAGAAAATAGAACAAGTTCTGGCTGTCCTGTGTAGACCAGGCTGGGCTTGAACTCACAACGCCTGCCTGTCTGCTGAGTGCTGGGATTAAAGGTGTGAACTACTATGGACTCTAGTGAGGTTTTTCGAGAGATTTTTCTATGGAGTGCTCTGCCCTTTAGAGCATGGCTACTTATTTATTGTCTATGTAGCCCAGGCTATCCATGTGTTTATGTTCCTCCCCCCTTTGCCTCCCCAGGGTTGGGACTGGAGGTGTGAGCCATCAGCCTCGCTCAGCTGTGCAGTTAAAGTCCCACATCCTTGCCCTTTCTCTGCAGGAGGAGCACTCTAGCTCCTTCTCCCTGGCTGGAGGTGCTCGACTCTTCCCTCCTCATGAACGCGGTGTCTCTTGCCCATGTTTTGCTATCTAGTGCCTCTACCAGATGGATGTCAGGTCTCTCTAGGTCCTGGTTTGGGCTAGTGATGGATAGTTGGCCCCCAGCAGGGTCCTGTGGGGCCTATGAGCAGAAGATTGTCCCGGCAATGCTGGGTCAGACTGTGACGCTGTCTCTTGTAGGACTCCTATCCAAGGTTCCTGAAGTCTGACATATACAAGGGCCTGCTGGAGGAAGCTGTGATTCCGCTGGTGACAAAGCGCTGGTGAGCCTCCACCTATGGCCACTGAACAGGGAGGACCCTGCAGGGGAAGACCCGTACCCTCCGTACCCTGTACCCTCCGCACTTTCTTGTCCCCAGGCCATTTAAATTCTTGCGGAAGCCTCTGCACTCAAGCTCCAGCCCTGCTCTCCAGTCTCCCCCCAGGGAGCCTGCAACAGCCAGCTCCCCTGAAGGTGCCCATGGGGGGCAGTAGGTGGCTCTTGCTGCGTATCTCACCTTACCATCACCTGCCTGACCACTTGTGGGGTTGTGTTCTCCTAACAGAGGCACCCCCAGCACTGGCATCTCTGGGTACAGGGCCTGGCCTTGCTATGAGGTACTTTAGCCTCCACCAAGTAAGCCCTCCCCTACCTAGAAGAGACCGTCCCAGCTGATTTCTAGGCCAAGATTTCATGGGCTGATCCTTGCCAGGACAGGACTTGTTCTAGAAGAAAGGTAAAAACAAGGTCCTCAGAGTTGGTGGTATTCTATAGTCTTTAGTTCAGGACTAGGCCATCTCAACTCTAGAATGTCAAGTCAGTGACACATGAGGAGGTATCAGTCTGGCTATGCCACCCCATTCAGGAAGGCTCCTCCACTGTGTAATCCTTCTCCTCAGGCTAAACCCAGTGGCTTCTTGGGAGACGATGTCTGTGGGTGCCATGTCATTGCTGTACGTGGCATCTCTCCCACCTGTCATCTGATCAGATCTATAGAAAGGCAACACCACACTTGTCCTGACTATAGGGCTCCCAGTTCTCATAGGGCAAATCTTTGTCAAGCTGGCAGCCCTGGCATCCAGTCTTCCTATCCAGGTTGTCCAGTGCCACCAGCATTGCCACCCCCACCCCAGAGGTAGAAATAAAGATGGGGCCTCCTGCCATGCAGCTCCCAATAGGGCTGCTCTCTAGTCTCCCTTCACAACCCATTTCGACAGAAATAAAACTTTCAATCCCCTGCACAGTCCATTCCTCTGTGGGCCCAGCTTGCCGGAGCCTATGGCTTGAGTGTCTGTGGCTCAATGCATGGTGGGTGCTATGTAGGAGGAGTGGCAGGTCTGCAGGTTGCATATGACATGTGGCATTTGTGGTGTGAATATGTCATAGATTGGTGTGTATGTGTGTGAAGAGGGTGTGTGTGTGGGGGGGGAAGATGAAGGGTGTGGTTCTGGTATAAAAGTAGCCACCATGGGGGTGGTGGGATGACTCAGTGGGTAAAGGTGATTGCTATTAAGCCTAGTGACCTGAGTTCAATCCCCTACATGGTACCTACATGACAGAAAGAACTGATTCCCACAGATTGCCTTCTGATTTCCATATATACTCCTAGTTACATGTGACTTTTTTTTTTTTTTTTTTTTTTTGGTTTTTTCGAGACAGGGTTTCTCTGTATAGCCCTGGCTGTCCTGGAACTCACTCTGTAGACCAGGCTGGCCTGGAAATCAGAAATCCGCCTGCCTCTGCCTCCCGAGTGCTGGGATTAAAGGCCTGTGCCACCACGCCCAGCTCTGCATATGATTTGTATGCAATTTTTAGGTGGTTACTGTGGACAGTGCCTGTCTACTTTGTGCTGATGAGTGACCAAGCCCCCCTCTCAGGCTTCAGTGGTGTTAAGTCTGCACTCAGTCTGAGGAGGGGAAAGGGCACCGAGATGGGTACAGTGCAGCAGAGAACCAGAAACCTGTGAAAGAAGCTGTGGGTAGACAGGATGCTGCTACCTGTCCAGTGTCCCCCGCAGCAGGTGTGCCCAGCCACAGAGCAAGCCCCAGGACCCTAAGAAACTATGGCAGGCTAGAGGGTTTCTGGCCCCTTAAAGGCCATAAACAGGTGACTGTCCTCAACAGACACGAGGTGGGCTGTGGGGAGCGAGGTGTGGGGTACTGAGAATGGTGGGTGCCCTTGGACCCCACATCTCATCCTGTGCACTGGAGAGACAGGCTCCTGAAATCTGAAGATACCCCTCTCCATCTCCCTTCTGTCAGGACCACATGTATGTATGCCAGGTTACCTTTACTCTGCAGGCCTGAAGGACCAACCTCAGCCATCATGTTGACACCGCAGGCACACCTATGCACACTCTGGGCTTCTGTACATGTGCAGTTATGAGAACAAGTCTAAGTTCTGCACACTTTGAAGGGTTCTCAGAAGGACTGATACTCAGACCAAGCCCAGAAGCCCTCCAGGCTTCTTGTGCTGCGACAGCCAACACTCAGCTGACCTTCATTTCACTGCACTCCATGACAGACCCCAGAGCGTGTGACTTACAACAGCCCCCTCTGTTGCCAGCAGAGAGACATCCATGGGGGCTTTCCCCATCAGTGCAAATCCTTTATTGTGTTGGTTTCCATGGTGGCTGGGGTCATGGGACTGCTTTGGCTACAGAGCTATGGATGTGATCTGGGCAAAGCTGCTCTGTTGCCCTTGGGCTTCAGGAACAACAAACAAGGCACAAGGTGAGACCACCATCAGGTAAGCACCCGAGTAGGGAAAGGGACGTGCCCGCTGTGCCAGGGTGCAGGGACAGTGTACTGAGGTGAAGGACTGACTCGGCGTGCACCCAGAGGCTCCTTTCTGCCTGGTCAGACTCAGGGTTGCTCACTTTCCAGGAGACATGCTCACCTCTGCTGTGGGGAAGCAGCTTCCAAGCCTCAGGCTCCAGTTACAGCCCTGAGCTTCATGACACCCTGAGGGACAGTGCCAACAAGGGGAAAGCCAGGCTGGACTGAGAGGACCTAGGGAGCAGCACAGCACACAGTGGTGGCTTTCCTGTGAGAGGGTAAGGAGGCAGGAAGTGATGAATGAGCTTCCTGCCCAGCCCAGGGAGATTTACTTGACCAGATCAGAGGGGCTACACAGTGAGACCTTTGAGGGAGGACATGGTATAGGCAGGAGGCTGGAAGGTGCCCCCCCCCCAATATCCTTGGGTAGAACTGGTAAGGTCATAGCTCCCAGAGGGCCAGAATCACCAGGGCAAGCAGTGAGGTCAGCATGAAGGCCGAGGGCAGGCCAGCTTTCCAAGAGGCTTCAGTTTTCACAGTTGGAATCTCTCCGTGTGCTCCAGCTGACAACACCTACATCTCACTTCGGTACCGTAGTCGGGAGAACCGGTCCCGGATAGCCTGGTCACTGTCTGAGCTGCCTTCACCCAAGTGGATCACTCTACTGCCTGGGACAAGGTCTTGCACTTTGTGTTTGGTCACAGAGACCAGGCCAGGCACGTCTGAGCTTGCTGGGCCCGTCAGGAGCACATAGGCAGCGTGGCGACTTGGCTCAAATAGGACAGCTGTGGGGGATAGTGGTGCCACTCAGGACCAGCCAGAGCTATGGGAGGGAAGACCTGGACCCAGTGCCTGAGCCTATGCTTACTGTCAAAGGCCACGATTTTGGCAGATACGTTGGCTAGCTCCAGCAGGATGCCAGGCAGGGTCGGGTGGAACATATACAGACTGTGCTGCACTTCCAGAGGGTCCTGAAGTGAGAAGAGCAAGGTGTCACACTCACCTGTCACTATCTGGGCCACAGCCGCACCTCAGCAAGCCTCTGAACTCCTGGAACTTTCTTGGGCAGCTCTTGGGCTACTTTCAGAAGGTGCTATCCAAGTAACTTTGTTCACAACTGTCTACCAGTGTCCCCCATAAGGCTAACTCCCATTCCATAAAGGCCTACTAGCTCCTGCCTCCCTGTACCTCGTCCTGCCTAGTGTTCACCAGCACCTGCCCTCCCTATTACAGGTCTGCTCCTACCTCCAAGATCCTTCCCCAACAGCCCCAAGACCCTTCAGGATACTTCCCCCTTGGCCTGCACCCCCACCAACAGGTCTGCACTACACTCAGCAGACTTGTGGAAGTCCAGCCCTGGCGTCTTCCAGGGGGATCTGGGTCTGGTCCCTCTGGCCTCAGATCCCAACATGGACTATTTCCTGAGCGTGTGATCTCATACCATCTCATTAGCGCTCACAAGATCATGGAGGCCCCAGAAGAAGAAGGCTGAGCGGTGGTCTGCAGTCATCAGGCTTGTGGATGGTGGGCCCCCAGGCAGGCTTGGGAGGGGCTGGCTCCACAGGATAGACCCAGTACTGAGGTCCAGAAGTAGGATCTGGGGAGGGTGGGGACACTATTGGCAGACAACCTCAACCTACATAGGAATGTGTAGCACAGCCACAAGGGCTGCTCTTTGAACCACCTCGCCATCTGAGGTTCAGCACTGTGTGCTCATGAGCCATGGACGAGGGAGACTCTCAATTCACAGTGAACTCCAGCCTACCTGTCTATCAATGCTGGTTCCATTCTCAATTACCACAGCCAAGGTGTCTGGTTTGTAGTGGCCAAGGATAGGTTTTCTGGAAGGATTAAGGAAGAAGACTTCATAGAAGGTCTTGGTAGAGGGACTTGAAATGAAGTTGTCATTGCATGCTCCTGAATTGAAATGGAGCTACCTACACCGAGACCCAGAGTGAGGGGCTGGGACTCAGGATAAGGGGCTGGTACACATGACCAGCAGTTTCAGCAGCCCCTCCAGGGATAAAGGACAGATCCCAGTACAGGCAGGAGAACACCAGACTTCCAGCCCACTACCCATCATCCCTGCCAGCCAGCAGGACTGGCTGAGGCCCTGAGCAGTACTGCACACACATACCTCAGAACCTGAGCTTCACCAAGGGTCCACCTGGGCTCCAGATCCTGTCCATCCAGCAACATGCAGGCCTCAGAGGTCACAAGGAGCAAGTCCTGGCCAGCTTTCCCTGGGACATTCATCAGGTAGCGAACTGCTCCAAGACTAAGCAAGGAGATGGGGGTGGGGAGCAGACATATGTGGTCTTTGGAATGGGCCCTTCAAGACAGGCCTGCTGGGGGTGGCTTCCCTCAGGCCCCTAAAATATATCCCCATGTTTCTCAGTTCCCTGGCTTGAAAGAATGAAATTCTGTTTGTGGACCAGGGATGGTCCTCCCATCCAATCTTCTTCACTGCTGGGGGATGAAAGCCAGCGATTCAGCCCTGCCGGCCGAGCACTCATCATGAGCCACCGTAGCGGTCTCAACTCTCTGCCTTTGTTTGCCAGTTTCTCACAGGACTACAAGGCCCTAGCCCGGTGGGCCTGTGCCCCACACAAGGTTGTCCCTACCTAAGGCCTGTGTGTCAGACAAACCTGTGCAGTGAAAGTTTTGGTTTCTTTAAAAACCCAATTATGTGAATATTTTTTTGTTTTAATCTCAGGTGTGGAATAAAGGCTACTTCACAGCAGCCGACTATGATTTGCATCATAGTGTGATTTCTGCCAGCTGCAGATAGTTTAATTTTGGGGACTCTGGAGAGGGTATAAATGGGAGAGCCTCCAGAGGGCCTGTGGAGGCTGCTGTTCCCCTTGCTGCTGCTGATTCCTGCTCTTGTGTTTACTGGATTGCTGGTTTGCTATTGTTGGCTGGAGGGAGCTTCTGATGATGAAGACTGGGCTTGCCCCTAGGAAGCCTGCATCCCTAATCAGCAGGAAGTAGCCTATAGAGTTATACCCTAATCAGCAGGAAGTAGCCTATAGTTATACCCTAATCAGCAGGAAGTAGCCTATAGTTATACCCTAATCAGCAGGAAGTAGCCTATAGAGTTATACCCTAATCAGCAGGAAGTAGCCTATAGAGTTATACCCTAATCAGCAGGAAGTAGCCTATAGAGTTATACTCCCCCCTTGCCCTCTAACCTTCTTTCTCTCCTATCCAGTGTTGGGGGTTTGGAAGGGTTAGAGTAGAATAAGGGTTGGAAGGGAAGTAGATATAAAAGCCCAATAAAATAGCTAAACAAATATACCAACCAACCTGTGCAGAAGCCTCCTGTGGGCAGAGCGATTGAGCATGGTCTCCCAGTAGGGGTCTTCCTTAAAATGGCCATCTCTTCCAGTAATTCTCTCATAGAGACCCTTCACAGAGAAGCCACAGAGGGCACTTGCTATTCAAAACACAGAAGGACAGTCACCATGGGGACCAGTTGTATCCATCAGCCCCACTTAGGAACCACATTGGGCTTCCTGACTATTGATTAAGTGTCAGCACATGAACAGGAATGGCCACAAAGGACCAGTCACCAATTTCTTTGTATGCGTCTTTCTCTATCCCTCAAACCCAGTGCTCATCCCAGCATCCCAAGAATGCAGCATCCAACATACCACAGGGCAGGAGAATATACTGAGCACCAGTTCTGGTCACATGAAGGAGGGCGACACCATCTCCATCCACACCAAGGCTGCCTCTGTGGCCAATCTGGTACCCAGTGCTACCTGAATAGATAGCTCCACTGACCTGCACAGCAAAGAGCAGTGGGGGAGAGACACAGCCACATGCGTGGGAGGACAAGGGGAACTTTAGTTTAGAGGAGCCGGGCGTGGTGGCGCATACCTTAATTCCCAGCACTTGGGAGGCAGAGGCAGGTGGATTTCTGAGTTCAAGGCCAGCCTGGTCTCAAAGTGAGTTCCAGGACAGCCAGGGCTACACAGAGAAACCCTGTCTTGAAAAAACAAAAAACAAAAACAACAACAACAACAACAACAAAAACCAAAAACAAAAACAAAAAGAAAAGGAAAAAGAAAAGGAAAAAGAAAAAGAGGAGTTTAGAGGAGAAGGCAGTCAATCCTCATTGCGTCTGGGTAAAAAGTACTCTGAGTAGAATGAACAACACAGAGCAATGCGTGGCTGTGCCGCACAGCCTGCACAGGAGGCACGGCAGCTGTAGGACTAAAGCTCACACCAACTACACATGGCCATTGTGCAGCCTGCTCCTCATGGGGAAGGCCAGCAAGCTGCCTGCAGAGAAGGAGCCTCCCAGGATGTTGCATGTGTGGACCTCAGAACAGAGCCCCTGGAGGACCCACTGCTGAGTGGTCACACAAATTCCCTTTAGGGAGAGTGGATGAGAAGCAGAGAAGGGCTTAGAGGTTAAGTGGGAACTATGTTACTCACCTCCTGTCCCTCCTGGGTGAGGATCAGGAGGTCTGGAGTACTGTCACCGTTGATGTCAGGCACCTGGAGCAGAGGGCTCAGGATGGACGCGTTCCCACTAAAGCTGCTGGGATGGCTCCACAGGGTTTCTCCTAAAACCAAACACACAGTGGCTCCCAATCCCATGACAAAGGAACAGCACAGTCACAGGCAAGGGAGCGCTCCTCCTTGGGATCCTGAGGCCACTTAGACACAGACACAGGAGCACAAGCAGCCAAGATCCTTGTTAAGGAACAACAAGCACAAGCAGCAGCCTCCTGAAAAGGCAGCACAGCCGGGTGTGGTGGTGCACGCCTTTAATCCCAGCACTCGGGAGGCAGAGGCAGGCAGATTTCTGAGTTCGAGGCCAGCCTGGTCTACAAAGTGAGTTCCAGGACAGCCAGGGCTACACAGAGAAACCCTGTCTCAAAAAAAAAACAAAAAAAAAACAAAAAAAAAAAAAGAAAAAAAGAAAAAAGAAAAGGCAGCTCATGCCTGTAATCTCAGCATTTGGGAGGCTTGTTGCAAGTAGAAGGCCAGCCTGGGCCACATAGTGGGACCTTGCAAAAACCTAAAAAGGCAGCAAAGCAGGGAGATGGCTCAGTGGTTAAAGCATTCTCCAGGCAAGTGTGAAGACCAGAGTTCAGATCCCCAGGAACCCACATAAAAGTTGGGTGGGTATGCCTTTCTTCCTCTGGCTCAGAGACTTGTTCTAGGAGCAGAGGGGAATCTGTAGGCTCAGTCCAGCCCTCCACAGCCCAAACAGGTATCCCTATTACCTCAAAGTAGGCAACACTAACTGTCTCTGCCAGCATCCATAACAAGATACAAAATGTGGTTGCAAAGACATAGCTGCAACATGGCAGAGCAGCTGAAAGAGGTGACATCATTGACTTCCAAATGGTCACACCCTCACTTGGAGGGTTCCTACCAAGTCACCAACCCCTGGGTGAGAGCCAGTACTGACCCCTCCAAGGAGAACCATCAAGAACTTTTCCCAGGTGACTGACCTGTGAAAAAGCTGACTGCAATGAAAGAACCAGGTCTTCCCACAAGGATACAGGCAGAAGACGCCTCGATATCCGGTGTCTGTGGCATGGCACACTTTACAAGGGTGACATCTTGGGCCACGGGTCTCTCCCAGAGCACGCTGCCATTGGCTCCTGACACCGCAGCCACAAAGGCACAAGGAGTGGAAAAGCCTGGAAGGTAGATGTGGCAGCCACTTGGTCATTCTCAAACTGTCGCATGCTACCTCTGTCTTCCTTATTCTATGTCTCAGTCACATGACAGCCCATTTCCTCTATTATCCCAGTATCCCCGGTTCTCATGTGGCACTGGTGGTGGCCCCAGGTAGAGTAAGGGAGCTAACAATATTACCTCGTCTAATCTATGAAGAAGAAAATATGATGAAGTGGTTCCCTCAATCCCCATCATCCAAAGCCCTAACTGAGAAGCGGAGCCAGGAGAAAGAGCCCTCTTCCCATGTGGCCACCATAGTAGACAGAACAAGACTTGCCTTCATCAGCACAGGATCTGGTTAGATTGTTACTGCTGTTGGTATTTTTGTAAAGAAAAAGAACATCCTGGATCTTGTCCTTGTTTACGTCTCGCAGAGCCAGGAAGTCATACGTGACTGAAAAAGAAAGCCCCAAGTTATGCTCCATGGGCCGTGCCTGTCACTGGAAAGGTCAAGCTGAATGCTCTGACTGGTTTGGTGTTCCCACTGTGAGGTTCCCTGCCTCCAATAAGAGAAAGGTCTTCCTTACTAGTCCAGGCAGTTTCTTTGGAGGCAGGCAGATCTATGAGTTTCAGGCTAGCCTGATCTGCACAGAAAATTCCAGGTCAGCCAGGGGGACAAAGAAAGATCGTGTCTCAAAAAGTAAGTAAAAAAAAAAATAATAATAATAACATGAAAGAAATCTGAACATCTGTTGAGAAGACGTTCCTCCAAGCCCGGCATGGGATTCTGACAGCCGTGCTCCATCAGCGAGGCCTGGTACAGCCTTGCATCCTAGGACTCAGATGATGAGCTTTTTTTTTTTTTTTTTTTTTTTTTTTTTGATTTTTCGAGACAGGGTTTCTCTGTATAGCCCTGGCTGTCCTGGAACTCACTTTGTAGACCAGGCTGGCCTCGAACTCAGAAATTCACCTGCTTCTGCCTCCCGAGTGCTGGGATTAAAGGCGTGCGCCACCACACCCGGCCCTAGATGATGAGCTTTTAATAAAACCAAACATTGAGAAGGTGACGTTGGACATTTATCATACTCAAAACTTCAAAATGGCCAGGCAGTGGTGGCACACACCTTTAATCCCAGCACTTGGGAGGCAGAGGCAGGCGGATTTATGAGTTTGAGGCCAGCCTGGTCTACAAAGTGAGTTCCAGGACAGCCAGGGCTACACAGAGAAACCCTGTCTCGAAAAAACAAAAAAAACCAAAAAACAAAACACAAAAAACCCCAAAACCAAAACCAAAAAATAAAAAACAAAAACCCCAACAAAAAACAAACCCCTTTATAACTATAGGAAATGAATATTTTGAAATATTAAATTTCAAATGAATGAATAAATTAAGTAATAAATTAATTTGTTTTGTTTTCTTGGTTTTGTGTTTGTTTGTTTGTTTGTTTTTGTTTTTTGAGTCAGGGTTTCTCTGTGTAGCCCTGGCTGTCCTGGAACTCACTCTGTAGACCAGGCTGGCCTCGAACTCAGAAATCTACCTGCCTCTGCCTCCCGAGTGCTGGGATTAAAGGTGTGCACCACCACTGCCAGGCAATAATTTAATTTGTTAACAGAGCAGGAATTGGGGACTAGGGCTGTAGCTCAGTTGGTAGAGTGATTTCCTACCATTTCGGGAGCCCTGGGTTCAGTCTCCTGTGCCACATGAAGCCAAGTGTGGTTCACACACATTCCTATAATCCTGGCAGTTAGGGTGGGAGGCAGGAATTCATGACCAGTCCAGATACACAGAATATCCAAAGCTATCCTGAGGCTAAGGGAAAACGTGCCTCTAAATAAAAATTTTAAAAATAAAATAAAAAATTAGAACTGTTTCCGTTGTTCTTCCTATAGGCTAATTTCATGGGCAGGAAATAAAGTGTGGTTTGCTTCAGCTTTCGTGTCAGGAGCACTCAGCTGCCTGGCACATTCTCCGCAGCTGATGGCACCTTCTCTAATCCCTCAGCCAGGTTGTTTCATTGAACTGCTTCCACTAAAGCCTGTGAGCCCGCCTTTGCTTACTGATCATGACAGTGCTTCCAATTCCCCTAAAGGCTCCTAAAATCTCCAGGTTCAGAGGTAAATCTAGGGCCCCTTAGGGCTGACCGCCAAAAACCACGGGACTAGGCTATACGTCACGGGACTGGCAAGGAAAGGGTCTGGAACCCCGATAAGGAGCTCTGCCCCTTCGCAGGCTCACCTGCATCGTTGTAGTCAAGCTTCCACGTGCCCTGTGAGGAGGGACGGTCTGGACATGGGATGATGAAAGACAGGACAAACACCACGAAGAGGCAGATGAACAGGGAAAGGAAAAATGCTACTGTGCGGCACCGGGACAAGCGGGAAGGCACAGGCTTGCTCTTCAAGTTATCCTCGTTTTTTGGTAGGTTTTCCTGTGATTTTTTGTCCTCATTCTTCAAGGGGTGTATTTCTGCTTCTAAATCCTTGTTGTCTGTCATTCTGAGCACATTCCAGAGCTTAACTGTGGTCACTGTTTAGGAAATGAAATGGGTAAGGCTGGCAGTGAGCTGCTACTCAAGGCAAATTACAGTTTTATCCGTCGCTCCACCCCCCTTTGCTAACAGGAAACACATTATTAGTATTATTGTACGTGTCTGAATGCATCCCCACCATAGCATGGAGCTCCAAGGACAACTTGGTGGAGACAGGTCTTCTCTTCTACCTTCTGTGGGTTCAGGGGATCTAACTCCCCAGGCCATCTCAGCTGTCCTGTCCTGTTTTTGTTTTGTTTTGTTTTGAGGTGATGTCTTTGTCCTAATCAGGGTAACCATTGCTGTGATGACACACCACGGCCAAAGACAAGATGGGAAGGCAAAGACAAGATGGGAAGGCAAAGACAAGATGGGAAGGCAAAGGCTTACTTAGTTTGCTTCCACTTCCACATCGTGGTCCAGCCCTGAAGGGAGTCAGGGGCTGACGAAGCAGAGGCCATGGCAGATGCTGCTCACCGGCTTGCTCCACATGGCTTGCTCAGCCTCTTTTCTTATTTCCTTCCTTTTCTTGTTTTTGTTTGTTTGTTTTGAGACAAGCTTTCTCTGTGTAGCCCTGACTGTGTAGACCAGGCTGGCCTCGAACTCAGAAATCCACCTGCCTCTGCCTCCCAAGTGCTGGGATTAAAGGCGTGTGCCACCACACCGGGCTGGCTAGTTTCTTCTTCTTCTTCCTTTTTTTTTTTTTTTTTTGGTTTTTCGAGACAGGGTTTCTCTGTATAGCTCTGGCTGTCCTGGCACTCACTCTGTAGACCAGGCTGGCCTCGAACTCAGAAATCCGCCTACCTCTGCCTCCCAAGTGCTGGGATTAAATGCGTGCACCACCACCGCCTGGTTTCTTCTTAATCCCCTCCAATTGTTAGCTCCAGCCGACCAGCATCAATTGTCCCCGTAAACAAAGGTTATACTTTAGTGGTTTTGGTCTCGTTAGTCACAGCTGATCCTTCAGCTCCAGCTGACCAGACACCACAGCTTCCTCACACAAAAAGGTCTGCTAGTGTCCTCCTTAGCCAAGTCCCACCTGCTCCTAAATCGGGCATGCAGATGGAAAGGGGCTGCATGCCAGTCTGATGAAGCCAACACCTTCACAAATGGACTACCAAAAGATCTGTCAGAAAGCAGATTGCTCTGATGGAAACATTCTCTTTAGGAGGGATGAGAAGGCAAAGTGGAAACTTTCAAGGTTCTGGAAGGACCCTTCCAAGCTTTACAGAAAGAGTAAATAGCTCCTGGGAGGGCTGGTGAGATGGCTCAGCGGGTAAGAGCACCCGACTGCTCTTCCGAAGGTGATAAGTTCAAATCCCAGCATCCACATGGTGGCTCACAACCATCCGTAACGAGATCTGGCGCCCTCTTCTGGAGTGTCTGAAGACAGCTACAGTGTACTTACATATAATAAATAAAATAAATCTTTGAAAAAAAAATAGCTCCTGGGGAAGGAGACTGTGACCAGCCAAGTGCTCAGGAGAATCTCAGACCTGCAAGCTGTGCAGAGAGCTCTCTGGAGCCAGGGATTTCATGCATCACTGCCTGATTTAGGGGTGGCTTTCAGGTGCCGTTCAGTCTTCTCTGCTCCTGTGACCTCTCACCCATTTTCTTGTTTGTAATCAAGAAAAACTTACTCACCCCCTTCTGGGGTGAATAGATGTTTCCCCAGAAAAAGTGTGTCCCATAATGTAGGAGTGGTTCTGATGCTAACTAAGGTCCTGTTCACCAACTAGCTCTTGATCTGTCAGTAAAGAAGCCATGGGCCAATTGCTGGGCAGAGGGAATAAGCAAGGACTTCTGGGTCCTGGGGGCAAGCAAAGACATGCAAGGAAGGAGAGAGAGTTGACCAGCCATGTGAGATCTCAAAACAGAGCAGCCACAGGCTGCTCCTATAGGCGGGGTATTTAGCAGGGACTAGATGTAACTGAGCAGCAGGTGGGAGGTGTGGAGCTAATAATGCCCAGCTACTGTGCCAAGAAGGCAGGTTGAAAATGAACAATGTGTGTATCTGTGTCTTTTATCCATGGATTCAAGAGACTGGTGGAGACTGGTGGTGCGGCCATTCCCAGCTCAGGTGGGGCAGCAAAAGCTGTACGCCACAATGGAAGATCTAGACTCCGACTTCAATGAAACTTTTCCCATGAGATAAAGGTCTTGGCTGGATGGGAACTCACTATGGAAGACCAGGTTTACCTTGAACTCAGAGATCCACCTGCCTGTGCCTCCTCAGTGCCAATTTAAAATAATATTAAAATAATATTAATTACTTTAATACTGGGCTGGGCAGTGATGGCACACATCTTTGATACCAGCACTCAGGAGGCAGAGGAAGGCTGATCTCTGAGAGTTCAAGGCCAGCCTACTCTGGAACAGCCAGGGCTACAGAGAGAAACCCTGTCTTGAAAAACAAACAAACACACAAACGAAATCTAGAGTGAAGACAGGTTCTGGGGACACAGCTTTGCTCCTAAGTATGTGACCTGAGACAATGATCTGATTTGACTGTACCTCAATTTCCTCACTGGTAAAAGAGGCACATGTACTTTAGAAGACAATAAAAATGTTTCTTTGTTCTGAAACGGGGTCTTATGTAGTCCAGGCTGGCCTCACCCCCGTATCCTGATTCATTCTAGTGCTAGGATAATAGAGTTATGTAAGGTGGAGGGCTGAGGTGTGGGTGCTCAGAATTGAACATTGGTCTTTGGAAGAACAGCAACTACTTAACAGCCGACCAACCTTTCCACCCCCATGGTTTTTGTTTTTTTTGTTTTGTTTTTTTGTTTGTTTGTTTTTTGAGACAGGGTTTCTCTGTATAGCCCTGGCTGTCCTGGAACTCACTTTGTAGACC
>LR756420.1:1198633-1217909 GCA_902729485.2 Mus minutoides | reverse complement strand
GAGAGAGAGAGAGAGAGAGAGAGAGAGAGAGAGAGAGTTGCTTCTTAGCCTGGAAAGATGGCTTAGCAGTTAAGGATACTTGATGCTCCTGTAGAGAACCCAAGTTCAGTTCCAAGCACCTGCATGACAGCTCACAACGAAGCTTCCGGTTCCAGGGGATCAAGTGCCCTCTTCTGGCCTCTGTGGGTCCTGCATGTGTGTGGTTCACAGATATACACGCAGGCAAACAAAACAAAACAAAACCCCATACACACTGATTTTAAAAAAAGGAATTAAAAAGGAAAAGAAAGGACACAACCACTCCTAGGTATGATGGAGGAGAAAGTTGATTACAGATACATGGGAGAGCATAGCCAGGGGCAGAGACATCTGGGAGAATCGAGAGTGACCATGAACCCTGTGGGAGAGGGAGAAAGAGAAGGACAGAGGGGAACAAAGTACAGCAGCCAGGAGACCAAAGGTACAAAAGGGGTAGGTAATTGAAATGGCTGGATTACATAGGGAAGCACCTTTTGGGGGAGAGCAGCGTAGAAGGCAGGTATGCTAGCCATATTCTGCAACAGGTAGGGACTGGGGGATGCAGGGAGAACCTGGAGGCCAGGTCCGATTTAATATGTTAAATAGGCACCTCAGCTACTAGTCCCAGATTTGAAACTTAACACATATATTTTTTTTAAAGATTTATCTATTTTTTACTTATATGAGTCCACTGTAGTTGTCTTCAGACACCCCAGAAGAGGGTGTTGGATCCCATTACAGATGGCTGTGAGCCACCATGTGGTTGCTGGGAATTGAACTCGGGACCTCTAGAAAAGTAGTCAGTGCTCTTAACTGCTGAGCCATCTCTCTAGTCCCAACACACAATTTTTAAAAAGTTTAAAACTGGGCTGGTGAGATGGCTCAGTGGGTTAGAGCACCCGACTGCTCTTCCGAAGGTGATGAGTTCAAATCCCAGCAACCACATGGTGGCTTACAACCACCCATAACAAGATCTGACGCCCTCCTCTGGTGCGTCTGAAGTCAGCTACAGCATACTTATGAAGAATAATAAGAAATGAATCCTTGGACTGGAGAGACCAACCGGAGCAAGCAAGGCTGTCCGGAGCGAGCGGAGCCGAACGGGGACGGCCGGAGCAAGCGGGGACGCCGGAGCTAGCAGGGCCGGAGCGAGTGGGGCCGAACGGGGACTGCCGGAACGAGCGGGGCCAAACCAGAGCAAGCGGAGCGAGCGGGGCTGGCTAGAACAAGCGGGGGCCGTACAGGGGCGGCCAGGAGCAAGTGGGGCTGGCCGGAGTGAGCGGGGTCGAGCAGAGCGAGTGGGGTTGACCGGAACAAGGGAAAAAAAAAGTTTAAAACTTTGTTTTCTGTGGATGAGTGTTTGCCTGTAGGGTGTGTATCGCATACACTTGGAGGCCAGAAGACAGTGCTGGACTCTTTGGAATTGAAGTTACAGGGGGTTGTAAGCTGCCATGTGGACGCTGTAAAGAAAATCTGGAACTTCTGGAAAAGCAGCTGGTGCTTTGAATCCCTAAGCCATTTCTCCAGTCCCACAAATTTTAATTAAAAAGAAAAGAAAGGAAAGGAAAAGAAAAGAAAAGAGGAAAAAGGGCTGGTGAGATGGCTCAGCGGGTAAGAGCACCCGACTGCTCTTCCGAAGGTGATAAGTTCAAATCCCAGCAACCACATGGTGGCTCACAACCATCCGTAACGAGATCTGGCTCCCTCTTCTGGAGTGTCTGAAGATAGCTACAGTGTACTCACATATATAATAAATAAAATAAATCTTAAAAAAAAAAAAAAAAAAAAAAAAAAAAAAAAAAAAAAAGCCAGGAGTGGTGGTGCACGCCTTTAATCCCAGCACTCAGGAGGCAGAGGCAGGCGAATTTCTGAGTTCGAGGCCAGCCTGGTCTACAAAGTGAGTTCCAGGACAGCCAGGGCTATACAGAGAAACCCTGTCTCGAAAAAACCAAAAAAAAAAAAAGAAAAAAAAAGAAAAGAGAGAAAAAAAAAACAAAACCAAACAAAACAGGAGCAAACAAGGATTCCTCAGGCAGGTGGATCTGAGTTCAAGATCAGCCAGGGCTACAGAGAGAAATCCTGTCAGGAAGAACAAGACAAGAAAAGAAAAGAAAAGAAAAGACAAGACAAGACAAGACAAGACAAGACTGCCTTTAATCCCAGCACTCAGGAGGCAGAGGCAGGCAGATTTCTGAGTTCAAGGCCAGCCTGGTCTACAAAGTGAGTTCCAGGACAGCCAGGGCTATACAGAGAAACCCTGTCTCGAAAAACCAAAAAAGAAAAAAAACAAAAACAAAAACAAAAACAAAAAAAGGTTCTTTCCTCCTATGGCTTGCATGGTTAGACTCAAGTCACCAGGCTTGTGTGACAGGTACTTTTATTTGCTGAATTCTCTCTCTCTCTCTCTCTCTCTCTCTCTCTCTCTCTCTCTCTCTCTCTCTGTCTCTCTCAACAAAGGTACTCAAGTTAGACTAGTCTGGAACTGCCTGCAGAGTCAAGGGTGACCTTGAGTTCCTGATCCTTCCAAGTGCTACCATTAAAGGCAGGCACGCCCACCAAGCCCAGCTGAACTTTCCATTTCTTTTTTTTCTTTTTTTTTTTTTTGGTTTTTCGAGACAGGGTTTCTCTGTATAGCACTGGCTGTCCTGGAACTCACTTTGTAGACCAGGCTGGCCTCAAACTCAGAAATCCGCCTGCCTCTGCCTCCCGAGTGCTGGGATTAAGAACTTTCCATTTCTAAATATTGTCTTCAGAGAACACTGCATAAGTAGATCTCTGAAAGTGAACTTTGTAATTGTTTTTTCTGTTCAGCATAATGAGGCCCACCCAAGTCTTCACAGGTATTGGCAGTCTCTTCCTTTCAGGGCCGAGCAGCGCATGCGGTGGAAGCTGCAGTTTGCTCTGATATGCACTGAAGGATCTTTGAGTTGCTATTACAAGTAAGTCACAGTATATATAAACACATCTCCTGGGGGTTCTAAGTTCTGCTGGACTAGCCATGCGGTCACAGCCCTCCATGGCTCGCTGCTGGCCATGCCCAAAGCCATAGTCCTCATTCTAGACAATGGCTTGCCTCACAGTTCTCAGGGCTGCTTTTATATTGGAGTCTATAACAAATGACTTACAGAAGAGACAGATTAAATTCTACCTGGGATGTCTTTGGAAACTTTAAGGCTTCCCATGGAAAAGGAGGCAGTAGACAGAAACCTTGGGAGGTATTCAACAATAAAGGAAAAGAACTTCAAGGGTGGGTGGGATGGCCCAGTGGGTAACGGCAGTTCCTTCAGGATCCCCAGAGACCTGAGCTGGATCCCGGGAAGTGGAAGGAAAAACAGACTTCCCAAACCTTGGTTTTCGGACCTCCATCCCACCATAGTGCATAACATCCCTCTACACATAAGCACTGAGTATCATCTGTCTGAATGGATGGAGGTATACCATGGAGCACAGAGATCAGAAAAGGGTGTCCAAGTCTTTGGAACTAGAGTTATAGACAGTTGTGAGCTGCCATGTGAGTTCTGGGAACTGAACCTGGGATCTCTGTAAAGAGCAACAATTGTTCTCTTTGTTTGTCTGTTTGTTTTTAGAGACAGGGTCTCACTATGTAGCTCTGGCTGTCTTGGAACTCACTTTGTGAACCGGAGTGGTCTTGAACTCACAGAGATCTACCTGCCTCTGCCTAGAGATGTTGGGATTGTAAAAAGTAAAAAGATAAATACTTCGTGAAAGATGTTTTTTTTGTTGTTGTTGTTGTTGTTGTTGTTGTTTTGGTTTTTCGAGACAGGGTTTCTCTGTATAGCCCTGGCTGTCCTGGAACTCTCTTTGTAGACCAGGCTGGCCTCAAAATCAGAAATCTGCCTGCCTCTGCCTCCTGAGTGCTGGGATTAAAGGCGTGCGCCACCACGCCCGGTGTTATATATATATATATATATATATATATATATATATATATATATATACACACACACACATATATATATATATATATATATATATATATATACAAAAAAAAAAAAGACAATGAATGATGTTCAACATTTGTTCCTCCCAGAAGCGCTGCCTGGGCTGAGGTTTTATTATTATTTATTTTTATTTTTTTGGTTTTTCAAGACAGGGTTCTCTGTGCAGCCCTGGCTGTCCTGGAACTCACTTTGTAGACCAGGCTGGCCTCGAACTCAGAAATCTGCCTGCCTCTGCCTCCCGAGTGCTGGGATTAAAGGCGTGTGCCACCACGCCCGGCTCTGGGCTGAGTTTCTAAGAGCAAACTACATGGCTCCACTGTTCACTGCAGCAGAGTAATGGCCAGCAACAATTCTTCCTTTTCTGCCAGGTGGGTGAAATAGATAGGGAAGTCTCTGTCCTGAGGTACAGACTGGCATTCCAATGTAGAGGCTGGGCACATCAGTACCACCTGCAGTGACGCTTTACGCAGTCAGGCACGCACACAGACCAGGGCATGAAGGCTGGCAGGCTAATGAAATAAAGTTTCAGACACCGTATAACAAACGACTTCCTGTAGAAGGCAAGATGTCCAGTTTCATTCGTAAGACATCACCATCCAGGTATCGTGTGTAAGCAGTCACCATCCAGGTGCAGGGAAGTCAAGAAAACACTATACGTTTTTACAATATCTTTTGATTGCATAATTAGTTCCAAACAGAACATAATTTTAAAAAGTAAAGGAAACCCTTCACAAGAGGAGGTGGAGTCAGAGGTTCACAGGAGTTCAGGAGGAAGCAGCAGCTGCCCTGGGCACCTCAGCCAATGCCTCTAAGCCCTCTCCTATGAGGCTGTTTTGCTCCAAAGACAGTAACCTTTTGTTTTGCTTTGCTTGTGGATGGAAGGATATCATTAATGGAAGGGTTCTTCAATAACTCAGGGACATAGTCCAAGAACGGCCAAGCCACTGGCCTGCTGCAACTCTTCATTCCCAAATAATTACTGGCTTTTTGAAAGCCACCCTCTGCAGTTACTTCCGTTTTCAGAGTGGAGAAAAACCATACAGCCTGACTCAGCAGCAACGGAGCCCCCAAATACTCAGGGCTGAGAGCGTAGACAAAGACCACAGTTCACCCAGACAGGACCCTGGTGACAGTTTAAACAGAGAAGGGGCAGTTGGTGCCTTCAAGCTAAGCACTCTCCACAGAGGATTTAATTCCCTGCTGCAAAAAAGAGTGAATGCAGGTTTAGCTTGGAAAGGAAAGTCTTTGAAAATGAAAGACTGCTGAGAAATTCCTTTATGTCACCCATAAAAATAAATCCCTAAGGACTTTCTTGGTGAACTCCACTCAGACATCAATAAAGATGGTTATTAAAGGCCTCAAGAGGAACAAAGCCAAAGCCAGCCAGCTCATATTTCACTCAGCTTTGCAAACAGGCACTATGAGACTGGTTCAAAGATGTGTTCATCACTGCCAGGAAGGTATTACTGTTTTCCTTTGCTGTGGTCATTAAAAATACCTGGAGGACCAGACAGACAGAGCTTCCCAAGGCCTGGCTACCAAGAAAACCTGGTATGGATTCCAGCCAGTACTGCCCCTAAGACACTGCAGAGTCTTACACTAACAACTAGAGTCTGGACATTTGGTTATTAGAAAAACAAGACAACCTGGGCGTGGTGACACGCGCCTTTAATCCCAGCACTCAGGAGGCAGAGGCAGGCGGATTTCTGAGTTCGAGGCCAGCCTGGTCTACAAGTGAGTTCCAGGACAGCCAGGGCTATATAGAGAAACCCTGTCTCGAAAAACCAAAAAAAAAAAAAGAAAGAAAAAAAGAAAAACAAGACAAGGTATAGTGGTAAACGCTGGGCGTGGTGGCACATGCCTTTAATCCCAGCAAAAAAACAAAAAACAAAACAAACAAACAAAAACTTTATAATCCCAGCACTTGGGAGGTAGGGGTGGAAAGCATAAGGATTGGGATTAGCCTTGGCTACATAGCAAGTTCAGGGCTAGCCAGAGCTATATGAGACCCTGCATTGAAAATAAACGCTGGTGGTGGTGGGACACGCCTTTAATCCCAGCACCCGGAAGGCAGAGGCAGGCAGATTTCTGAGTTTGAGGCCAGCCTGATCTACAAAGTGATTTCCAGGACAGCCAGAGCTACACAGAGAAACCCTGTCTCGAAAAAAAAACCAAAAATGAAAACGAAAAAAAAAAAAGAAAAAAAAAAGAAAAGAAAACTAATGATCCCCCAAAGAATCCTAGTTTTACGTTAGGACTACATTTCTATAATTTCTTAGATGGCTCTAAACATATTTCTAGCATTTTTATTATGCATTTATGCAAATATAAATACAGCATTTACAAAATCAAAATATCATGTAACTCAGCGAGTTCTGAAGATGGAGTGTTGAATATTCAAACTACCTTTGAGACAGTCTCTAAATAACCCTGACTGTCCTGTAATTCACTGTAGACCAGGCTGGCCTCAAACTCACAGAGATCTGCTTACCTCTGCCTCCTGACTGCTGGGATTACAGGTGTGCGATACTATACCTCAATCTTTATTTTTAATTTATTTTTGAGCCAGGGTCTTCTTGTGCATGCCTGTCTGGCCTCCAGCTCACTATGTAGATCAAGTTGGCCTTGAGGCAACCTGCCTCCACCTCCCAAGCACTGGGATTAAAGGTATGTGACCTCAGCTTGACTTTAATTTCACAGGTTAAGAATAAAGTGAGCCGGTCATGGTGGCGCACACCTTTAATCCCAGCACTCTGGAGACAGAGGCAGACGGATCTCTGAATTCGAAGCAAGCCTGGTCTACAGAGTGAGTTCCAGGGCTACCCAGAGAAACCCTGTCTCGTAAAACCAAAAATAAATAAAATAAAGAAGCACATTAGCAAATTTGCCTTCATTTCTTTTTTTTTTTTTTTTTTTGGTTTTTTGAGTCAGGATTTCTCTGTGTAGCCCTGGCTGTCCTAGAACTCACTCTTCCAGAGGATGCAAGTTCCATTCCCAGCACATGCATGACAGCTCACAACCATCTATAAGTCCAGGTCCAGGGGATCCAACACTCTTCTGACCTCCAAGGGCATCAGGAACTCATGCAGTGCACAGACATATACTTAAAAAAGCACTCACGTGCATAAAATAAGTAAATCTAAAAACTGTGGAAGGGCCGGGAGTGGTGGTGCACGCCTTTAATCCCAGCACTCAGGAGGCAGAGGCAGGCGGATTTCTGAGTTTGAGGCCAGCCTGGTCTACAAAGAGTTCCAGGACAGCCAGGGCTATACAGAGAAACCCTGTCTCAAAGAAAAAAAAAAAAAACTGTGGAAGGGAAGACCTGAGAAAGATACCTGATGTCCATTTAGCCTCCCAATGCACACTCATGAACATGTACAAACATACACATACACGCAGAAGACAATATATAGATATATATACATATCCATATTGAGGTACTGGGAATTAGGGGTGGAAATCAGGGCTTTGTTCACGCCAGACAAGCAACATCCCAACCCTATGCTATGCTATACATCATGTAAGTGGGCAGACAAAACACGATTGTTCCTAAGATGGCTTTTGAAGCTGATTATACCCTGGCACCGTGGACTATCAGGAAACTACAGTGTTCCCTCTTCCAGTCAAGTTCCTGAGGCTGCCACGCCTGTCCATGCACGCACACAAGCTATCAGGACCTGAGTAAAAAGGTTGATTGTGAGGCAGAACAATAAAATTGTGCAACAGCTCCTTCAGTTCATAAACATGGGAGGTGCAGAAAAGAAATAAAATATGCTTCCCCTTTCCCCAAGTGCTCTGAGTTTCTCTTTTTTTTCCTTTTTTTTTTTTTTCCAAGACAGGGTTTCTCTATGTAATCCCGGCTGTGTGTGTGTGCTCTGAGTTTCTAAGTCGGTGACAACTGAAAATAAAATAACAAATCTGATTCTGTTTGCTTCATACTTATGGAAGGTTTGAAATCCCAGGTCAGCAGGACAAATGGCAATGGCAATTCTACTGATGTATAAAAGTGAAGGGACACACACACACACACACACACACACACACACGCTCTCTCTCACACACACACACATACACACACGCATGCTCTCACACACATACACACATGCTCTCACACAGACACACATGCTCTCACACACACACACATGCTCTCACACAGACACACATGCTCTCACACACACATGCTCTCACACACACACACTCTCACACATACATACATGCTCTCACACATACACACATGCTCTCTCTCACACACATGCTCACACACACACGCTCTCACACATACATGCATGCTCTCTCACACACACACACACACACGCTCTCTCACACACATACACACACATGCTCTCATACATACATGCTCTCACACAGACACACATGCACACACACACACACACACACACACACACACACATGCTTTCACATATACATACATGCTCTCTCACACACACAGAGTCTGGATCTACCCCCTCCATTTCATTCAACTTTCAGCTTAAGGAGAATAAAGTCAGTTTGGTTTGACTCTATTAACCATGGTTAATCTCATCCTACTCCAGAAATATACCTAGTATATTTCTTTTAAAGTGAGAGGGAGGGAGAGAAGAAGGGAAGAGGGAGGAGGGAGGAAAGTAGGGAAGGGGAGAGAGAGGACAGACAGACAGACAGACAGTCAGACAGAGACACACACACACACACACACACACATACACACACACACACACACACACACGATGGAACTCAGGGCCTTGCACATGCTAGGCTAGCATTCTATTACTGTGGTACACCTCCCACTCAAAGCATCCTGTGCACACTCACCTGTTGCCATATCAACAGCTGTTTTATGACAGAAAGACATATACAGTGTCCCATAAGCCACACACACAGTGGACACTCAGATATCATTGAAATAATAATGGGCACAAGATTATAAGGAACAAGTCTTTGAACAAAAAGACGAGCAAGATAATTCATCTCTTTATTCTAGAGCCTAACAGTATGCACAAAAAAATAAATAAAAAATGTATTTACCATCTGGGCATGATGGTAAACATCAGGAATTGAAAGACCCCAACACACACACACACACACACACACACACACACACACACAC
Source organism: Mus minutoides (assembly GCA_902729485.2). Taxonomy (NCBI): domain Eukaryota; kingdom Metazoa; phylum Chordata; class Mammalia; order Rodentia; family Muridae; genus Mus; species Mus minutoides. The sequence goes on along the minus strand of LR756420.1, from coordinate 1,208,822 downwards.
ACACACACTATCATAGGGAGTTGAAATTCAGCCTGGGCTATAAATAGCAAAGGCTCTTAAAAAACAAGATGGGGGGGGGGGGCTGGTGAGATGGCTCAGCGGGTAAGAGCACCCAACTGCTCTTCCGAAGGTGATAAGTTCAAATCCCAGCATCCACATGGTGGCTCACAACCATCCGTAACAAGATCTGGCGCCCTCTTCTGGAGTGTCTGAAGACAGCTACAGTGTACTTACATATAATAAATAAAATAAATCTTAAAAAAAAAAAACAAAAACAAAAACCAAGATCGAAGGCGGGCATGGTGGCGCATGCCTTTAATCCCAGCACTTGGAAGGCAGAGGCAGGCGGATTTCTGAGTTCGAGGCCAGCCTGGTCTACAAAGTAAGTTCCAGGACAGCCAGGGCTATACAGAGAAACCCTGTCTCGAAAATAAATAAATAAACAAACAAACAAACAAAAACCAAGATCGAGGCTAGACATGGTGGTACATACCTTGATTCCCAGCAGAGGCAGAGGCAGGCTGATCTCTGTGTGTTCAAGGCCAGACTGGCAGACTGATCTACAAAGCAAGTTCCAGGATAGCTAGGATTGTTAAACAAAGAAACCCTATCTTGAAAAACAAACAAAAGATAAAACTAACAAAACAAAACAAACAAAAAACAAGAACAAGCTGGATGTGGCTGTACACACCGGTAATCCCAGAAATTATAGGACAGGTGGATTTCTGAATTCAAGACTGGCCTCAAGGGGCTGGAGAGATGGCTCAGAGGTTAAGAGCACTGACTGCTCTTTTGAAGGTCCTGAGTTCAAATCCCTGCATTCACATGGTAGCTCACAACCATCCATAATGAGATCTGATGCCTTCCTCTTGTGAGTCTACAGTGTACTTACATATAATAATAATAATAATAATAATAATAATAATAATAATAATAAAGACTGACCTCGAACTCAGAGTTCCAGGATAACCAAGGTTACAAAAGCAGAAAACAAAAGAACAAAGGATGTCTTTTACACTGTGTGGCCTGTGCCACCTCCAGGACTGCTCCCTGTACTCTAACTGCATTCCAATAGGAGATACTTGAGAGAGACACCCACAAAAACCAGCCAGGCAGCACCCGGTTTTCTAGCTGAGCCAAGCAGATGTGAGACAAAGATAGTTAGTGTTCAGTTGTTTACAGGGAGCCACCATTCACTCTCTTCACAAAGCACAATCTCAAAACAAGGACAGAGCCTCAGCCAGCTCTCAAAGAGAAACAAATTCTAAGGTCATGGTTCCCTGACTAAAACACAAAGTTTCCCAGCACACACAGACCTGATGCTTGGATGAAAAACCGTGTCAGGTAAATCTTATTGATTAGCCCAAGGAATAAACTTTTCCCTGAAGCCTAGATTAGACTTATTTCCCGCAATTCCCCCATAAATCAGTATTATTCCTTTTCATTCCTGTATTTAGTAGGGGAACTATTAAGATAAATTATAACTAATTTTGCATTCATTTGCTTAAAGCATTGGCTCAATTTACTTATCTTTTTTGTTGTTTCATGGGTTTTTGTATTTTTCCACAGGGTCTCATAACCCAGGCTAACCTTCAATTAGCTATGAAGCTGAGACTGACGTCAAACTCATATCTCTACCTCCCCAGTGCTAAGATTACAGGCTGGTGCCTCCAAGCCTGACTGCTTTATCATGTTTTATTTTAAAAGACTTTTATAATATACATATCTATACATTCACAAAAGCAGAGAACACCAGCTCTGTGAACTACCTACCAAGACTAAAGTCAACAGATAACCTATGAGCTAATGCACTTCTCCCACGTGCCCAACCTATGAACATTCTATAATGCACTGCACTCCAGAGATGAGTCACACCAACTGTCAGCATCAATTTTCTGGTTATTAGGTAGAATTCAGCATTTCCTGTGTGTGTTATATCATGACAACCTAAACTCCAAGGAATTTAGAAAGGAGATTAGAAACACATCACACCAAGCATATAGGTTTGAAGATCAATTTTTTTGTTTTTGTGTTTTTGTTTTCGTTTTTCGAGACAGGGTTTCTCTGTATAGCCCTGGCTGTCCTGGAACTCACTCTGTAGACCAGGCTGGCTTAGAACTCAGAAATCCGCCTGCCTCTGCCTCCCGAGTGCTGGGATTAAAGGCGTGCGCCACCACGCCCGGCTTGAAGATCAATTTTGAGTGAAATCCATGGTAAATTTTGGAACACTTAATAAGCCCTGAAGATTCTATCTCATCTAACCTGTCAATCTGGCTCCGCCTCTTTATTTCATTTTATTTAGTGTGTGTGTATAGGGTATGGGTTCACACTTGACATAGAAAGATCACATGTGGAAGTCATGACAACTTGATTGTTCTCTCTTCAATCTCCTAGTGGGATCTCGGGAGCAAAGTCAGCTCACCAGGCTTGGTGACAGCTGCACTTACCTGCTGAGCTGTCTGTCTCAGCAGCCCTAGGTGCGCCTCCCAGAGACCACATAGGTTATATTTTAAAACCTCTCAGAGTGAATCCTGGAGCTTTCTCAAATGTTCCCAAAATATCTGCTCGTCATGTTACTCCTTTTACAAAATGACTCATAGTCACTTTGGAACAAAGTCAACACCCTAGATAACACCAGGCCTTTCCATCCTTGGTTCCTGTCTGTCTGTCCAGTGTCATCCTCCCCATGTCCCATCATACTGCGGCTCTGCACCTGTCCCTTCATCTGCCCTTCCCCCTCTACTTGCTCCTACTATATCTGCAAAGCCCAGATGTGCCCAGAATCTACGGGGACATTTCCTATGATGCTTTACAGCATTGTGGCTTAGGTGCCTCTCACACTGCTCTGGGTCCTCTCCACAGAGAGTTCCAGAAACGTAAGAGCACACACGGCCCCCACCCCAAGGACAAAGCAGAGCAAGTGGTAGCTGGCAGAAAATAGACTGAGGTACAAACTGAATAAATGTCCTTAATGTGATCATCAGCCTCTCTTGGGAGAGCTATTTACTAGCACATGTGCTCATAAACACACATGAGTTATTTACTAACATGTATGTTCATTAGAGAAACCTTACAGAATCAGGTGACTTTAATGCCAATTGTAAACACAGGATGTCAGTTAGCTGACAACACCTATGACCATGCTTTTCTTTTTTTTTTTCTTTTCTTTTCTTTTTTTTCTCTTTTTCTATTTATTTTCCCCTTGTTACGGTCAACCCCGCTTGCTCCCGCTGGCTCCACTTGCCCCGGCCAGCCCCACTCACTCCCGGCCGCCCCCGTACAGCCCCCGCTTGTTCCAGCCAGCCCTGCTCGCTCCAGTTGGCCCCGCTTGCTCCGGCCGTCCCTGTTCGGCCCCACTCGCTCTGGCCCTGCTAGCTCCAGCCATCCCCATCCTGCTCCGACAGCCTCACTCGCTCCGGTTGATCTCTGCGGTCCAAGAATTCATTTCTTATTCTTCTTCATAAGTATGCTGTAGCTGACTTCAGATGCACCAGAAGAGGGCGTCAGATCTTGTTAGGAGTGGTTGTAAGCCACCATGTGGTTGCTGGGATTTGAACTCATCCCTTCAGAAGAGCGGTCGGGTGCTCTAACCCTCTGAGCCATCTCACCAGCCCTGACCATGCTTTTCTCTGGAAGACTAGTTCCTCCCTCTTTCTTTCTTTCTTTCTTTCTTTCTTTCTTTCTTTCTTTCTTTCTTTCTTTCTTCTTTTTTTTTTATATATATATTTTTTAAGATTTATTTTATTTATTATATGTAAGTACACTGTAGCTGTCTTCAGGCATTCCAGAAGAGGGCGCCAGATCTCATTAAGGATAGTTGTGAGCCACCATGTGGTTGCTGGGATTTGAACTTATCACCTTTGGAAGAGTAGTCGGGTGCTCTTACCCGCTGAGCCATCTCACCAGCCCTCTTTCTTTCTTTTTAAAGATTTACTTATTTCATTTATATGTAAGTACACTGTCGCTCTCCTCAGATAGCCCAGAAGAGGGATCCCATTACAAATGGTTGCGCTGGGAATTGAACTCAGGATCTCTGGAAGAGCAGTCAGTGCTCTTAACTGCTGAGCCATCTCGCCAGTCCTAGTTCCATTTTCTACAGAGAAGTCTGCTCTTCCAAGTGCTCAATGTCATCCTGGGGTGCTGAATGCTTCCCTTCCCTGGGAAAAGCCCCAGTCATTCTTACAAAGCTAAAGATCATGTGAATGCAAGGTGGAAACTTGTGCTGTAATTACAGGGTGTAGGCACCCTTTGCCCACAGGCATGGGCAGTAGCAGGAATGAAAATATAATCACAAGGGGCTGGAAGGTTGGTTCACAGGTTCAGTCCCTAGCACTCACACAATGGCTCACAACCATCTGTAACTCCAGTTCTGGAGGATCCAACACCCTGTTCTAACCTCCATAGGCACCAAGCATTCCCATGGTATGTGCATACACATTCTCCCTCTCTCTCTCTCTCTCTCTCTCTCTTTCTCTCTCTCTTTTCCAGGCAAAACACATTTATACACATAAATTTATACAAAACACATTCATACACATGAATTCTAAAAAAACAACATTCACAAGCTGGACTTGGTAGCATATTTCTGAGATCCCAGTACTTGAAAGAGCAAAGAGGCTCACCTCTGGTTTGAGGCCAGCCTGGTCTATATCATGAGTTCCAGGCCAGCCAGGGATAAAAGCAAAACTTGTCTCAAAAAACTCCATTCCCAAAAGAGGGCTGGGGAGCTGGGGTGCTAGGTCGGTTAGTAGGGTTCTGGAATGGTGACACACAATTCCAGTACTGGAAGACTCGTGACAAGAGGATTCTCTGGAACCTATATAGAGGAGGGAGAGCCCCTACAAGTCATTGTCCTTGACACACTACACCTGCACTCACACTTGCATGTACACACACATTTCATAAGCTCTGCTGTACCCACCTCCTTTGTATCTAGTAATACAAAAAGAATGTGGAGGGGGGAGTTAGACTTCCCAAACTGGGTCATAATGACAGTGGTTACTACCACTCCCTATCGCCCCACTTCCCTTACAGATAACTCTTTCTGAGGGAAGGCAGATACCAACAGAAAACAAGAGACGAAGAGGACTCCGAGTCCACTATCTTGGATTTGGATCCCCCAACATGGCGAGAGATACTGAGCCATCATCACCTAGGTAGACTACTTCTGATTCCCTACCCACAGAAAATGTTGACTAATAAAGGTTATTTTATTTTGTGCATTTGGGGAAGATGGCATATTAGCCCACACTTATCTCAAACTCCAAATTCATATGTCTCTGCCTCAAATTCTGGGATTACAGGAATTTTTTTTTGTTTTGTTTTGTTTTTTTGTTTTGTTTTGTTTTTCGAGACAGGGTTTCTCTGTATAGCCCTGGCTGTCCTGGAACTCACTCTGTAGACCAGGTTGGCCTCGAACTCAGAAACCCGCCTGCCTCTACCTCCCCAGTGCTGGGATTAAAGGCGTGAGCCACCACGCCCAGCTGGGATTACAGGAATCTACCACCACACCTAGGATAAAGATTGCTAGGATAAACCAATAAACTTCTTGTTCGTTATAAAGCAACAGATAAGCAATACAAGGAGGCAATGGAAGGAGTAAGAAAAAAAACGCCAGTACAGACAGCTCGGTGTAATGAGGCAGGAAGATTGCTTCCAGTTCAAGGCAGCAGGAGGCGGTGGTGGCCTTAAAAGAACATTAGAACTGAGGGTGGAATATGAAGACAACCCCATCACCAACCACTCCTGACCTTACCCACCTCACTGCCCTGAACTTGAAGAACATGAACTGATTCTCACTGATTCTAAACACAGGGGGCCCAAAGAGCGGATTTAAGGAACTGCGCGAGATTAACATGTCCACCGGAGCACAAAGTCCCTCTGGTAGGTCAACCCCTGTCGCTCCGGGTCACCACAGCGCCCTCCAGGGAACAGACACGACGGAGCACAGATTTGTTTGGCCAAGTTGAGCACGCTAGAGGGTGCCAGGCCCTGTGCTCTGCTACTCTGGGAGCTCAGGCGGGGCCGACCTTAGCCTTGCGCCGCAAGTGGAGGCGGGACCCGCTCCCACTAGCTCCGGGCGATCGAACGCAGACGGCTTTGGCCGGAACCAGCTCGCGCGTTAAGAGTTACCTAGTCCGATCCTGACCTGCTCTCGGACCTGTCGGCGAGATCCTGCTCCTCAGCAAGTGGTACAGGACTGCCGAGGCTGGCTCAACTGCGGTCCCTGGAATCCCGGATCCACATCCCCAAGGTTCCCGGGAGGACAGCAGCTGAACAGGAGTAAAGACTGCGCCGGACAGCAGCGCCCCTCCCCGGCGCACCCGGGTCCGCCCAGGCCCCGAGGGCAGCGTGCCACGCCCCCACTGGGCCCACCCAGGAGGCCCGCCCCTCAGTAGGCCCCGCCCCAGGGAGGCTGTGACCCCCCCCCCCTAGTTCGGCCCACCTGAACTGTGCGTCACTTCCTGCCAGCGGAAGGGGCATACCGTAGCGATTCAGTTCGGTTGCCTGAGTCCGTTGTAGTCACGGTGCGGGTGTGTCCAATGTTGCCCCTTACGAGCCGAGAGCCTGTCTGTGCAGGAGCATTTTGGCATGATAATGTCGTGATGGCTTAGGCCTGGTGTTCCCATACTAACCCCAGGAATCCATAAAAGGAGACAAGGCGTTGGTCACCTGGCCTGCAGAAGACCCATGCTAAGGCTTCTTTTTTCTAGCCTGCGTATCTTTCCATCACTTACTGGCCACGGTGTTTTTCCTCAGTGCACACGCAGGCACACAGAGACACACACTACGACAGAAGTGAAGATCAGAGGACAATTTTGTAGAGCTGGTTCTCTTTCACCTTTATGTGGGTTCTTGGGATCAAACTTAGGTTACAGGCTTGCACAATTGCTTGGCAAGGACTTTTACTCACTGAGTCACCTCATGGGACCTTTACTGTTTTTGAGACAGGGTCTTGAACTTGAAATCTCTACTTCCTGAAATCTTTACTCTCCTGAGTACTGTAATTACAGGCATGTAGGCATAAATTTTTTGCAACCTACTCTTTTTTTTTTTTTAACGTGTCTTTTTTTTTTTTTTTCTTTCCACTTGTTCCGGTCAACCCTGCCGCTCGACCCCGTTCGACCCCGCTCGACCCCACTCGCTCACGCTCACGCCCCCGCCCCCTGCTTGTTCCAGCCGGCTCCGCTTGCTCCGGTTGGCCCCACTCGTTCTGGCCGTCCCCGTTTGGCCCCACTCGCTCCAGCCCTGCTAGCTCCAGGCTCTGCTCACTCTGGACAGCCTCGCTTGCTCCGGTTGGCCTCTTCGGTCCAAGGATTCATTTCTTATTATTCTTCATAAGTACTCTGTAGCTGACTTCAGACGCACCAGAGAAGGTGCGTTATGGGTGGTTGTAAGCCACCATGTGGTTGCTGGGATTTGAATTCATCACCTTCAGAAGAGCAGTCGGGTGCTCTAACCCGCTGAGCCATCTCACCAGCCCTGCAACCTACTCTTAATAAGGGTCCAACCTCTCCTCTAGCTTACAACCCAGCAGAGGCAGTGGAAGAGAAAAGTTATTAGGATATGGGTGAAATGGACTGACTCAGCAATAATTCTCTGGGGGCGAGCTAGATCTTCTTGGGCAGCAGTTCAGTCCAGCAGCAAACACCAAGTACAATTCAGCAGCTGCAGACCAGTCCTCTAGAGGGCCAAAAAAAAAAAAAAAAAAAGAGACATCCTTTCACTTGTGTGCCTCAGCAAACCATCATTTGGCATAACTTTCCAAAGAACTAGAAGTTTCCACTTGGTGATTTTTTTTTTTTTTTTTTTTTTGGTTTTTCCAGACAGAGAGACAGAGTTTCTCTATATAGTCCTGGCTGTCCTGGAACTCACTTTGTATACCAAGCTGGCCTCGAACTCAGAAATCCACCTGCCTCTGCCTTCCGAGTGCTGGGATTAAAGGCTTGCTCCACCACGCCCGGCTTGGTGTGATTTTTATACTGATTTTATACAGTACTGTTAATCTAACTCAGAGCTTTGTGGTTGGTAGGTAAGCGCCCTACCAATTCAGGTACAACCCTAGCTTCTTTTTTTTTTTTTTTTTTTTTTTTTTTTAAAGATGGAGTTCTCAAGTTCTCATTTAGCCCAGGTCAGCCTTGCACTTTTTTTTTTTTTTTTTTTTTACATATTTAAAGCTAGTTTTGAACTCCTGGTTTTTCTGCCTCTATCATTCTGTGGGATTATAGGCCTGCAACACTACACTTCATAATTTGAAGGTTGGGGAAAGATGGTCGTTTGGTTTTTATTTAAAAATATTTTCATATGTATGTCAGGGGAGGGTGTATGTATTTGATTTCAGGTACCTCAACACACCAGAGGAAGGTGTCAAATTTCCTGGAGCTAGGGTTACAGGAAGTTGTGAACTGTTAAACATGGATGCTAGAAACCAAACTCTGGTCTTCTGCAAGAGCAGTATGCCCTCTAGACCACAGAGCTATCTCTTCAGCCTTTTGCTTAATTTTTAAACTGAACAGCAGTTTGCCAGCACAAAAACATAGCTCTTGCCTAGAAGGGGATAAGAGATTGTGTATTGCCAGGCATGGTGGCACACACCTTTAATCCCAGCACTCAGGAGGCAGAGGCAGGTGGATTTCTGAGTTCGAGGCCAGCCTGGTCTACAAAGTGAGTTCCAGGACAGCCAGGGCTACACAGAGAAACCCTGTCTCGAAAAACCAAAAAAAAAAAAAAAAAAAAAAAAAAAGAGATTGTGTATTCTTGAGTCAAATATACAGATGACCATTGGACAGGAACAAAGAATCAGGTTGTCCCTTGTCTTAGTTAGGGTTGTATTGCCATGACCATGGCAACTCTTATAAAGGAAAACATTTCATTGGGGCTGGCTTAGAGCTCAGAAGTTTAGTCCATTATTGTCATGGTGGAAAGGATGCAGACACACATGGTGATGGAGAGGTAACTGAGACTTAGCAGACATCAGGAAGAGAGAGTGTACACTGACTGGGTTTTAGCATCTGAGAATTCAAAGCCCACCCCCAGTGACACACTTCTTCCAACAAGGCCCCACCTTCTAATAGTGCCACTCCCTATGAGTTTATGTGGGGGTGGGGGGCATTTTCCTTCAAACCACCACACCTCTGAATGCTATGTCCCAACCTGGAAAAGAAAGGTTTCATGAATCTTTAATTATAATTTTTCCTTTTGAGAAAGGGTCTCTGTGTTCTGGCTGTCCTAGAACTCACTCTGCATAACAGGTTGGCCTTGAATTCAGGGATCTGCCTGCATCCTGAGTGCTGGGGTGTGTGACACTATGCCTGGTTCATGAAGCAATTATAGTTAGGGGAGGGAAGCCATACACACACACACACACACACACACACACACACACACACACACACACACACAGGGTTCACTATGTATCCCTGGTTGGTTTGTGGCCTTAGCTAGCCTGTAACTCTCTTGGTACTAAAAGAACTAAAGAAAGCTCACGATAATTTGGTTCTAGACCAGCAACATTCTAACACTCCATATTCTGGAAGTTCTTTTGTCCTTTTCCCTTCTTTCCTTCCTTCCTTTTCTTTTAGACAAGTAGTTATGTAATACAGGCTGGCTTTGAACTCACTATGTAGCTGAGGATGAATCTGAGATTTTGATCCTACTGCCTCTACCTTCCAATTGCTTTGATAACGCGTGAACAACATTGTGTCTGGTTTTATGCTGCGCTGGGTACAGAACACAGGGCACACTAGGCAAGCACTATTAACTGAGCCACATCCCCAGTCCCTTCTTTTTCCCCATTCATACGGTTCGGTTAAAAACAGTTAATTGGCCTTGTAGAATCTTTGGCCCAAGTGTGGGCTTTTCTTGGAAACTTCAGTTCACATCATCTTGTAAAAGTATGATATATTCTCCTGATGTAATTGTCTCCAAGGCTAACTGGTTTCATCTGCTAACCTAGGCCTAGTCCTAGAAGCTTCTAGCCTCCATACCAACTAATTTAGGCCTAGGATGTCTTCAACCTCTGAGACTTACTGCTGAATACATTCATCACTTCCTAGTTCTTTCTGAGCTCTGGTTGGCTGGTTTAGCTCAGCTGTTCTGGCTTAAATGCCTCTCTGGGTTAATTCAACCTGGCTTCTCTTGGCTTCTCCTGAATTGCTGTTGTTGGCCAATTGTTCTGCTTGGTCTTATA